>VYXD01011402.1:2215456-2340512 GCA_013397195.1 Hylia prasina | reverse complement strand
AAAAAAAGAGAGAGAGAGAAGAGTAGACCTGCTTGAGCCGCCGCTCCGGAGAGGAGGGAAAGTCGGCTCGGCGGTGAAGAGACTTCCCAGAGCGCCGCTGAACTGATTCAGGAGACTAATATACAAGTGGGCGACAAAAGGTAAAGCCTCAAAGATGGATCGCTTGTGCGAGATAGAATGGGAGCTTTCGTGGAAAGGTTTATGACTTGTCTTAAAACGTCACTTTTGAATGTCTTACGGATGTTTTTCGACTTCAGAATGCTGTCTCTTGCCCAAGAACAAGTAGGTAGCATAATTGGCCACGTTTTAGAGTTCGCAGTAAAGGCAAGAAAGTAAATGTTGCTCCTCAGTATCTTGTTGCCCCCAAATGCCTCGTGTTCTTTTCAGCAACACTTGATTAGACCGCGGTTATTTCTTGGTTATTTCTTGACCCGTCTAAAGCAAAGATTTAAGTAATTCCACTGAGTTAAAGTAATTCAACCAGCCGATCTTCCTTGGGGAAAAAAATATTTCTCTCGATGTATGCTTTTGAGTTTGCAGACCTGTTGCTTTGTACTTTCACCCTAGAGAATGTTCTCAGTAAAATACCATATACTCAACTGTAGTGATATCTCTCCTTTCAAATTATAGTCTTAAGTAGGTGAGAATAGGATTTGCATTTTTTTGTAATTATATTTAGCCTTTCAGACTTTGCTGAGCTTTTCAGGTAGATTTTTTTTTTAGATGCATCAACTAATTTGAAATTCATTACAGACAGAAAAAATAATGCACAGTTATGACCTGCTAGTTTCATCTGGTGCTGCCCAAGTCCCAGGAAAATGTGACTGACTGTTCAAGGGATTAAATAAGCGTGTTTCATGTGGAAGTCAGTTGTGTGGAAAAACTCCCGACACCTTCTTTGACACAGATCTGTAAACTTGTTAAGGTAACGGTTCAATAGTTTGATTTTTTGGCTGAATAAGTGAAATATATAAAATGTAAAAACAAACCACCTTTCCTTATGTCTAGTACTTTCTACCAACAATATGAAAAAGAGGTTTTTAGAGCTTATTGGTTTTATGTATTTTTGCTGACTCAAAGCACTGCAGGAATGTGGAATAATACTGTTTACTAGGTGATTGTGTTTGTGAGATTAAAGGAGTAAATATGTATCCTCCCAAAGTCCATAAGGACTGAAATACATGACTTTGAGGGAATTTTTTTCTGATATAGTTAGTTTTTATCAGTTAAAGTAGGAAACAAAAGCTTTTCTAGGCCAAAATGGAACAACTACTGAATGTTAAGGTAAATGCTGGGGTGTTCTGTGGTTTGGGTTTGGTTTGTTTGTTTTTCCCTTTTTTCTTCTGATAATCTAGAGTATTCACCTTTTAAAAAAAAATCTTTCTTCAGATGTTCCCATCTTTATTAGACGAACACTACTACTGTAACTACTTCAAGATTAGTTTTTTTTACAAAAATGTTCAGTAAAACAAATTTAACATTTGACCAGTTCTCAGTAGTTTAAGTGCAGTGTGCAATTGATCCAGGCTTTTTCCCACTTGATCCGACTAGTCATTTTAACTAGTTTGCACCATTAGACTGATTTTAGTAACAATGCTTAACTTGTTCTGTGGTATTTTTCAGTTGATTGTGATGTCTTAAAGCATGCTCATTTCCTGTGGATTCTTTTTCAGTAGCTGTCTAATTGCAGACAGTTTAATTTTAGTGGCTTCTGAAGTTGTGTGCAGAGACTGGGTACCTTCTTACTCTCCCTCCTAGGATGTGCTGCATAAAGGCCCCAGTTGGTCTCAACTGTGGGAAGAACATTAAAGTGACTTAGAAACACTCATGAAGTGCTCATGAAGCCTGTGGTGTCAGAGCAGTACGTGAAGTTGTTACAGCAGTTAATTCCAGTCTCCTTTTCTAAAGTCCTCTGAGTCAGGTGTAGAAATAAAAATTCAGTGAAGTTCCTAATAGAGTGTGCTCTCAGTGGAACCTCCTGTGGTTGATAAATATTTCAAGAAGCTGAAAGTTAGTGATACATTTTAAATGCACTGCTAAGCTGAGATACTTCATGGTCCTTTGCATACACATTTGCATTATTCATTTGTGCTGTGCAGGTAGATAATGGGCCATATCTATCTTTGGTATTACTCCACTGATTTCTGAGTAACTGAGCTAATTCAACCATGTGTGTACATCTTGCTTTTTGGAAGTCCAAGGCAAAGTCAGAATTACTTTGGTGATTTTATTATACAGGTAAGAGTTGTTTGTATACTAACTATTCATGTTTAGTAGCTTAAGCATTTCTTCATTAAGATAATTGTAAGTAGAAGGTGTAATTTATTTTTTTCCTGCTTTTTCTGAAAGAAACCCCATGGTTAGTGTTTTAGTTGCTGAAGTGAGTGAGAGATGTGATAAACCAGCTTTCTATCATTGGTAAAGGTTCCTTTATTAATCCTAATAACCTACTAACTTAGAAGTTCTTGACACACGTCTTTGTACCATGATATTCTCTCTCTGCATGTTTTAAACATTCTTCCATGCTGGGTCCATGATAGTGATGTGCTGCATTTGTGTGTATGCATGTATACAAACTGGACATATATCTCTATTTTAAGTAACTAGGTACTTGTTTTAACTTACAGTCAGAGGCAGAGGCAACAGAAAATGGAAAGCCTGGATATATCAGCATGGAGTAGATTTAAAATGCTGACTGAGCAGGTCAGTCAGATGGCAGAGCATATAATGCCTTTGATGGAAGCTACTATCCCTACATTGAAATTTGTATATGAAAGAGGTTATTGTTTGTGGGGGAGCTTTCTTGCTTTCTTTCTTTTAGCAGATAATGATGTTGTAAAAATTCTAATGTCAAATTTAACTATTTAATTTTAAGATCCAGAGAGATCCTTTCAGAAGATCCTTAGCATGGGGTTCCTGCTATTATGAATACTTTCTGCCAGAGATCAAGGCCTTTGTATGGCATTCTCAGAATGCTCATTCCAGTAATTGGCTTTTGAAAAAGCTAACCTGAAAATTAAAGCAAGAACTTTGTCCTCCCAGCTGTGAACACATGAAAAACATCTCTGTCAGTGTTGAGTGCTACAAAAATGGGCAGTTTTAAGGATCTGGAAGAAAAAGTAGGTGGAAACACAACTGCAGTTGAAGTAAGGCTCTACTTAATACCCTGTGTCTAACATTTTCTAATGACAGTGTGCCCAGCCAAGTTATTCAGCAACAGCCCTTCCTTTTATCACAGCACAGTAGAGCAAATCAGAACTTGGGAGTCAATAAGAAAAACACTTATACATTTAGGATGTTGCCAAGGAATTGTCACCATTGTCTGGAATTCCTGTTAAGACCAGATCTAAAGGTTTTACTCTCAGTGGAATGAAACATGTTGGAGGCAAATAATTTTTGCAGCTTTAGCAGTTGTCAGAGAAGCTACAGCTTGGGACACCTCTCCCTTCTGTGCCAACAAATTCTGTAAAAGTCTATTGCAACAGCAATAAGCATTTATTGACAGTTTCTTCTAAAACTATAAAAATTATCTTTTTGAATTGCTGAGCAATTATATTAAAATTTTTGGTGATCAGCAAACACTCAGATGTCACCACATTTTTGGGTATTTTTCCCTAGTTCTGGCATCAGTTTTCCTGGTAGTGATGAATACTGATTTTTTTTTTTTTTAAGGAAACTTGAGTTGTTTTAAATAGTATTACCACCGAGCAGGTGTGCACTGTGTGTTTAAGATATTTTGATTGTGTAATAAATAAATTAATACTGATTATTGCCATTCTCTTAGCTTTGTACATCTGTTGTGTAAGGATATCTACATGTGGAGTGGTACCAAGCATTCAGTTTGGGAACTGAGGGCAGAAGAAGCCTTTGCTTTCTAGTACGTCCAGGCTCTCGTTCTGGCATTTGCTCAGGGCTATTTCACCTGGAGCAGGTCCCTGTTCCTTGTGATGTTTGTGTGCACAGTGGCTCAAAGATGATGTTGGTTGCCATAGTGGGAAAAGGGCAGGCTGGTTGTTCAGCCTACTGGATGGCCCAGCAGACTATGAATAAGTAACAGCCCCTCTTCTACAGTCTTGGTTGTGCAGTTGCTCATTTCTATTTTGTAAGCCCACTGCACAGCTGGAATTTGTAGTAAATCTGAAGTCTAATAAGTTTGAGTTTGCTTTTTTGTGTTTCCAACTCTTTCAGCTTTTCTTAGCTGACAGAGTTCATGAATATGCAAAGTGATATACCAAAGCCTGATACAAATCTCTTGCACAGAGGATTAAAATGACTGCATCATCAGTAACATCAGAGGTGTGTTGTTGCCTAAAATGTAGAGAACAATATAAAAGGAAGAGGTAGTATTACACACTAGTTGGGTTTTTTGCAGTTAATTTAATGGCCATCCTCAGGAGGATCAGTATTTTATTGCTGAGCCCAGTCTAGCATGAACCTTCTAATCATGCTTTTATCTTTTGGAGTGTTGAAACCATTAGCTGTCACAAGATGGCCTTTAAGCAATAGAAAAGTCAGCTGTGGCTGGAAACTAACTTAGAAAACCTAAAACAATCTTCTAATGCAAGAGATGGTTAATGGGGAAAAGACAGACAAAGAATTAAAATAGAAGGATAGCAGAGGCTTTAAACAAACAACCCCCCCCCTCCAAATCCCAATAAACAGTTTTGCAGTTTTCTTTTTTTTTCCTTTCTTTTTATTTTTTTTTTTTAATAAGGTTACAGTGCTACCTGTCTGCCCTGCCCCAATTTCAAGTTAGATTTCTTTTGGCTCCCCAGTTGACTGTCTCAATTGGCTTTTTATGTGATAAAAATTGAATAGTCAAATTTCAAATTGAGAGTCAAGCGTGCAAATGGCTCCATGACAGCTTTCTGTGAGCAGAGGGTTCTCATCTTTGTCCTTGGTCTGTGCTCCTTTTCTCCACCTCTCTCTCTGCACAGTGGCTCTGTTGTTTTTCATTGTCTGTTTTTCTGTGGCATTCAAAGCCATTATGTGTTCACAGCTCTATACTGCTGAGCTATGACTCTTTTTAAATAATTCCCACCTAATTGATACTCAGTCACGTGGGTAAAGTCCTTCAAAAAGCTCCTGTCAGCCCAGTCTCCGCCATTAGCTGGGGAGAGACATGCTCCTCAGTTCTCATGTGAAATTTTGAGCCATTAGGGAGGGAAGTTTGTGGCTGCTGAGTCAGAAGAAATACTTTTAGTGATTTGTCTCTTGTACTTTTTTTTTTCCCTAATGAACTTGATGATATTCAGTCAAAGGCAGAAGTTCTCAGATGGTTTAAAATGAGGTATCAAGATCTGCTGAAATTAGTGGAACTTGGCTTACGTATCAGGAGGTGGGTCTGTGTTGGGTTACCTTATGGACCCTTGCAGTTGTGGAAGACTTGCCTGAGCTGATAGAATCCATATGTTTTGTTGTGCTCTTGCTGAAACTGTTACACCACTGCTTTAAGTAACTTCAGCCATAGTGAACTACACCACATCTTGGCATATCCTGTGGAGGAGGTGAAATGTCACCAGCTTTTTCTGCGTAAACTGTATTTGAAATCATGGACTCAGAAGGAGGTAATTAAAAGAGGAAAGAAAATAATACATAAACTGCAAAAGCCCTTGGGCTTTCCTAAATAATTTCACAGCATCCTCACCGTATTTGTTCCCCTCTAAAGAGTCAGAAGGGTAGACATTGTACTGGAAGGGTGTGTGCTCATAAAGTTTCATACACTGGTGTTTTTGGGTTTAATTTTAACCAAGCACAGATGCCTGAAAAGTTGTTTCCAGTAAATGATTTGCTGGTGCTAGGATCTGATGAATAACTTGTGTTCCCTAATTTATTAATTGGACAAACATATAGAAAAGAATTTAGAGAAGTTTTATTTTGATATAATCATGGCTGTATGAGATTAATATAGGTATTGAGATCCATATAGGTATTGAGTAACCCCAGAATTAATGATATTTCCTGCTTCATAATTCCTTTTCTGCTTCAGTTCACTGTAAGACTATATATACTCTGGTCCAGCAATGATTTGTGATTTTCATCACAAATAACAGAGACTGTGTATTCAGTACCAAAATATTAAATGTCTTGAAATTGTAGTTACAGAAGTGGAGAATATTCCTTCAGAAGTAACATAATGGAGTGTATAAATTTCTCAGTCATTTTTGTCATATGAGTGACTTGCATCAACTTTTGAGGAGGTCATGTTATACCTCCATTCTCCCATTACTGCTCTTGTGTTGGCAATCCTTGGTCTTGGTTTGATTTGGGTTTTTGATTAATTTTGTTTGTTTGTTTGTTTCAGGGTTTGGGTTTTTGTGTTTTTGTTGTTCTTTGTGTTTGTTTTATTTGTTGTTGTTTTGTTGTGGGTTTTTTGGTGGTTTTTTATCTGTGTTTTTAGGGCTATTACTTAAATTTTGTTTCATAGATTAAATAACTACTTTGTTATGTTGTTACTGCTCTGGGTATGTTATGTACTTTGTTTCTAATAAGTATTTACCACAAAGAAAAGTTACTTAACTATTTTTTTAAGTATACCTATAAGTGGGGTTTTTCAAGTGCCATTGCCTCTCTTAAATAAGCCTCTGCAGTTGTTTTAAAGCCCATGCACATACACATACAGTGCTGAATTATATGAAGAATGATATGAAAATTAGCCGTGTCCAAATTAGCTCTGTATTTAAATAGGAACTTTACCTGGAATATACATCTATATACTCTCTCAGTGCTCTTTGCACAAGGTGCCTGTCTTTGAAAGGCAGTGTTTTGCACAACATAGTCCTAACAAGCTGTTATTTTGATGGGATCTTTTAGTTTGACAATCTGTTATTTTCACTGTCTTTAATGGTAAAGTATATTTTTAAATTAGTGTTAAATTATCATAATGAACCTGTGCAGCACATCATAAATAAGTTATTTTTACTATCATATGAACTGCCTGGTTTATACTGTAAATTTTGTACAATGAGAACTTGCTGTAAATCAGATACATGCCCCTTGATTCCATTGATGGAGTAGGCCAGAACTTCATTTGCTTGGAGGCTGTAGTTCTGTGCTGAAGAGCTAACACTAGGTCACAGCTTCAGGGAGGCAGGTAAGGGGAAAGAGGAAACAGAAAATAAAGTCTTAAAAGGTGATGGTGATATTTTTCATTTGGACATCTAGCTGACATATTGGTCCTTCCAACTAAAGAAAAAAGGCTGCTTTTATTTTAACAGAGCAATAAAAATGTATAGGCATTTTCAAGGAAAGATGAAATCAGAAGGGTTTATATATCCATCACATGGTGAATGACACCCAAAGCACCCTTGCAATGTCCCTGTAGGGATCTCAGGACTGCGTTATGTTCAAATGGAAGGGGCAAAGTTCATTTTTTTCCTGTGGATTATGGCAATACACTATGTGCTGGATTACCTGAAAACATTCTTTAAAAGTTACAGCGTTTCCTTTCATGGATAAACTCTTGTGATAACAGCTTCTTGGCAATTGTATCTTTAGGGTCTCTTCTTTAGCCTATCATGACAGAATTTTTTTTTTTAAATGTTCATGTGTTGGTGATGACATACACAGACGCAATAGCATTGCTTCGGAGCACATGCATTACACGTGTGAATTTATCTCTTTGCAGAAAATGTTACCTAAACTAATAGTCTGGAATCACCAGGAGTCTACTTCAAGTATATAAAATTACATTTATAGCCTTGCCATCTGGAAAGACACAAGGCATCTCAGCCTTGTGAATGGGCTTGGTGATGTTTGAGGAAAAATAGAGGGAATAAATTTGGCTGTGGCTCCTTTGTCATCCATGTTCCTGCACTGCTAACACGAAGAGAGAAGTGGAGATGTTTTATAGGATAAGATGCTTACTTTTTTAAATAATAGTAAAATTCTACATACTTTGGAGTGTAAGCCTTTGCTATGATGCGTAGACAAGTAAGTTACAAAACAGCTGCCCATCATTTTCAAGTGCTCACAAGTGGAGGACAGCCCCTTACATTGCAACTTGAGGCAATTTCTGTTACTATCTGGATGGTCAGGTTCCAGGCTAGTAAGCTGGCAGCATCTGAGCTGGAAAATCCTCACATCCCTGACTTGAGCTTGCACTTATGTGCTTTTCTAGAGAGTAAAATCCAGAAGCAACTTGACAAGTTTGGTTAGTGCACTAAGCAGCCAGTGTTTCTGGGAGCCAGGCGATGTTACAGTCAGATTTGGCTTCAGTGTTTATATGCTAAAAAGTGTTTCCGTGGTTGATCTCAGACTGTTGAGGAAGTCTTGGGCAGTTGGGAAGGTGTTTGTTCTGGCAGGCTGCAGGATGGCCTTACTTCCATTGGGTCTTCTGGCTCTGAGAATTGTCTCCTGTGACTTCTGCAACAGAACATTTTCTTTGTCATTACTTTCTCTTTGCTTTTTTTCACCAGGACCAATTGGCACATTGGGAGTAAATAAGTAGAGCAGTGATTCCAGCAGTGCTGCACCACTTTCTTTCTTCTCCCAAACTTTTGCTCTGTGTGCACTCTTGCCATTCTGTACTGATGTGTTATGCATGGGTCTTGCTATATTCTTGAAGAGTTCTCTGAGTTCAGGGTGTAATTTTCTTGTCTGATACTGTATATTGAACCCTTTGTTATGTTTTTCACTAGGAATTGTGTGTCTGAAATTATTTTATAATGAAATTCTGGGTTCTTTTTGAGTTATTGAAATGGTTAGAAATTACATATATGGCTGTGGTAAATGCAGCATTAGATACAAGTGGAGTCATTTAATCCTAAACAGGGATGCATGTACAAATAACACCTATATCCATCTGAACAAGGCTTTATTTTGTCTATATATGCAAGAAGATTGAAGTGGGTTTTGCATATTTCTGATTTTCTTTTTCCAAACAAAATGTGATTCATTTGCTATTTTGTTTATTTTAAGATTTCTGGTATTATTGAATCTTAGGATTAGTTAGTGTCCTGCTATCAGTCTCTGTTTTGCATACTTAAAATCTATGACATTATTTGTCTGTCAGTATATCATTACTCTGCTTCCTTCTGTAGTGTGTTCAGGGGCTTCAACTCAGAAACTCTGGCAGCAATTATCTCAACTGTTTTCCTATTCTTATTTTTAGTTCTTTGGCATCTGTGTTATAATGCCTTAAAGTGAAAATAAGCTTGGCTAAATGTAAAGGCAGACACTCATTTCTGGAGATAACTGCCTTGGGTTAGGAAGTCGTACAATAGGGGTGGCTGTGGCATAGCTGCAGGACAGAGCAGATAAAGAAACTTCCTGATTGGCTGTGACCTCCAGATAGACTCTGGATATCTGTGTAGATAAACTCTAAAATGCTTTATGATTAGGCTTTTATTGTGTATAGGCCTCCTAATGTAATCTTTTAACATTTTTTAAGACAGGAAAGAGACAGAACCTAGGTTTTAATGAGTACTGGCTCTTGTAAAACATAAAAATCAGTGAAATTTCTATTTGGACATAGGTGTATTTTCCAAGCTCTTACACCACTTCCTTGTGTGGGTTGCCGTCTTTGCTTCCTTTAAAAGAATAATTAGCCATTTTGCTCTTTGGAGGGAGATGTCAGATGCAGATTTGAGACAGTCAGCCTTGGGACTTGGCATTTTATGATTGATTTTTCTGAATGGCAGAGTAGGTTTATAGAAAAACTCAAACATGCTCTTCCATCTAAAAATCAGTAAATTTGAAAGGTAATTTGGAAAAAAAAATTAAATACAAGCATTGTGAAGGGATTGAAAGTTTTTCTGGGAATGAGAGGCCCAGTCACTACTGTTTGGCAGCACTGTCCTTTTGTTTCAGAATATCTTTGTGCATGACATAATATTTTTTTAATATATAAAGGAATTAATTTTCATTATGATTTTTGTCGTTCACTTCATACTGATTTTAGCTGAAGTTTTGAAGCATGCACCAGTAAGACACAATATAACTTTGAAAAGCAACTTTAAAAAAAGCCATGTGTACCCAGTTGCTATGGAGACACCTGTCATCCTAGGGAAGTGATAGTCCAGCATGGCACCAAACGTGCCCAAAGCAGCGGTGTGCAGAAAACTTTAAATAAAATTAGTTTGAAATCTAGTTTTAAAAAAAATCAGTTTACAAACCAAATCAATTTGGCTCAGTTTACCAAAACATGAGCAGGATTCAGAAACAGCTTGTTGGCTGAGCTCAACAGCAGGAGAAGCTGTAGTCGATCAGTTCTGCCCTCTTCAGCAGGTGTAATACCATTTGATGGGAATTGCAATACATGGTTTCAGGGGACATGTGGATAATGTGTCCAGATGATAGCAACATCAACAAAGGATAGAAAAAAACATGGGCAGATGTTTGGCTTATTCGGTCTACATGGTTACATGTACTTAAATTCACTGTAATGGAGTTTAGCTACTGGCGTGTTGTGGTTTGCTCGCTTGCAAAGAAGGATTTTATGGCAAGCTGCTAATCTTGCATAACAGTTCACCTGTTGCAGCAGCCATATTTTGCAGCCTTAGCTGCAGAATTGTTTACTTTTTTAAAAAAAACTTTTTTTCTTCCTCTACTCACTCTTTCCAAACATATTAAAATGCTAGGTTTGACTACAGTGGGATGAATTGCTTTATGGTTTTGACATACAACAGGGTATTCTTGCAGTGTGACTGGGTACTTCAGACCTTCACAGACAGAAGAAGATAAATGGCACAATTTTCAAATGTCACCCTTAGGGAAAAAAAAAAAAAAAAAAAAAAAAAAAAAAAAAAAAAAAANAAAAAAAAAAAAAAAGCGTCCAGGTTTATCTAACTGGACAACTTTTACTTTTGATTTTTATTTTCTGCTGTATGCGCCAGAAGTATGGCTACTCCAGAAATTACTGAAATAGAATGTTGGCTAAACTTGATCTATGGAATATTAAAATGTATCAATAGTTACTGAAAATATCTAGGCAGATGTTTGACTTGTGAGTCATTGTTCTTCAGATCCATTTATGTAGAATTAAAAGTGGTGGTGTATCCAGCTATTCTGTCATCAGGAGGTCCTGTTGGCATGGGTAGGGCATCCTATATCCATTATTTGCTCCTGTCTCTTTTCATTCCCACTACCAGAACTCCTTAAAATTCTGGATCAACACAGCTTACAAATTTAAATTCACTGCTTTGTAAGATTAATTCAAAAAATGTATCAAACTATAATTTTGAAGCTGATGTGAGCGTTTAAAGAAAAGGGAGCTTATCTGCTATTCATTTAATGCAGCATGAAATTAACATCTGAATCAAACAGCAAAATTTTAGTAAATAAGATGCAGCATTTATTATGAAGCCTCATTATTCCATATGCATAGTAATATTTTCGAAGTGTAATTTTTTTCTCTTCCTAAGCTGCTCAAAATGTTTCTCCCTGTTTTTCAACAAGGCATTATGTGTTGATGTTTGTAATTAGATCATTTGCATACAGCCATTGTCATTAGAAAGTTAGCATTTTCAGTGGTTGCAGTTGTCTGAGTTATCCAAAACTTTCTCATTTAGAAATATTTGAAATTATAATTTAGGTCACATGGTTTTTATGCTAACCATTATTTTCAGTGTTATTTCTCACATGACTGCTTCTCAAGCTTAAGCTTGTTTCACTGTAAATAATTTTGTAGTTTCCATTTTAGCGGTATTCGAACTCCAGAGTATTTTCTTTTGGGGAACACATAGTTGCAAGTTATTTAGGTGAGGTACTGTATCCAGAGCCATATGTACTCAGTTGCTATGGAGACGCCTGTCAGCCTGTCTTCCTAGGAAAGTGATAGTCCAGCTGGCACCAAACGTGCCCAAAGCAGTGGTGCGCAGAAAATTCGCTAGCAGGTACAAAACCTGTGTCACTGGCTTGAGAGATGTGTTCTGTAAATTCAGGAAAGGAAAATAAAATCCTAAAAAAAACCAAAACCAATGCACTTTGGCTTACCTCCAGGAGGTTATGTTTCCCTCTGTCCAGTCCTGACAATCATCCAGTTGCCAAACTTCATAAGGCAATTAGGATTGTAGAGACTCTCTCTGCACTGTAGAGTCTGCAGAGACTGTACCCTATGCAAGTACTGCATCCAAAAGGGCTCCTTGCACCTCTCCTGTATCAAACATGAGCTGGAAGAACAAAAGGTAGAAACTTTGCAGTGTTTGTGAAGCTGCTTAAAGGCAAGGAAACTGATTTATAAGGCTTTAATTTTCAAAGTGCTCCTCTTTAAGTGGTATTACACTGTTGGAGGACTTTGCTCTTCCAAAAAAATACATGAAAAGTGATTAGAGACACTTCATATTCCAATGATGCTGTCAAAGACATCCCAAACATTGTTGCAAGGTCTCTGCCCACTTTTCATGAATGTATTCAAGGGAGGGTGTGCTGTATTTCTCTCTCTGTGTCTCTCTCTTTCTGGCTTTTCTCTGCAGTGGACATGAGCCAGAGAAATGTCTTTCCTGTTCAATGCAGTCTCTTGTTTGAGGAAATGAAGTAGAGTGCATCCCATTAAATTATTTCTTTCATTCTAATTTCAGTGACTTTGCTTTTGGAAAGGATATACACTTTGCCAGACATGTAATAAGAAAAACCAGTCTGTACTAAATAGAAATCAAGTTTTAGTGATGTGAAAGTAACGCAATAATAAGAAAGCTTCAGGAGAGGTGAAATTTGGCTGAAAATCCTGATTTTGGTACAATAAATATATACTCTCCCATTTTAAACCATTGGTTTGATGTCACATTTTGCTTGTCGCATGATTGGATAATGTAGAATACACAACGAGTAGACAACAGAACAGGTCCAGAAAATTAAGTAGCTTTTTTTGTGTTCTTACAGTTTAGCATGCAAATGTTTCTGGTGCTTGTGTATTCCAGTCTGGTGAGACTCTCCTCGAAAGGGTCTGAATCCAAGGAGCCAGACTTACTGAGCAAAGAGGCTTCTCAGACTATATCCAGTGCAGCTCTCAGACTAGGGAAAGTCAGTGTTTTGCTTGGTGCAGGCTATTGTTTAGCTTAGAGTGTCTGTGAGATGCGAGGAATAAACTTTGTAAGGTAAGATGAGATGGACCATCTATGATCAATTCAGAAAACAAAACAATATTCTCCCATGTTGATATAATTGGATATCCTATCCATTCCTAGCCCTCAGGCACACTAGAAAGAAACTACACCTCTCATTCTGATTAGATGGATAAAAAATCCAGAAAATCTCTCTTTTGCAACAGAAGTGTAAGAGAGGGAGAGTAATTTTGACGGCACAAAAAAAATTACCTAGTACAGTGTGCCTGACAACTGTCTGGTCAAATTTTGCTGCTTCTGGGTGGTGTGTTTGCCTCAGTAACCTTGACAAGGTTAGTTTCAGACAGGGTAACTCAGTAACTCTGCACCAGTACATGCTGGGAGCCGCCAGGCTGACAAGCAGCTTTGCTGAAAAAGGCTCTGAGGGATCCTAGTGGAGACCAAGTTGAATGTGAGCCAGAAACGTGCCCTTGTGGCAAAGGAGGTATAACCAGCGTCCTTGGCTGCCTTAGGAGAACAAGTGTTGCCAGCAGGTCAAGGTAGGTGATCTTTCTCCTCTGCACAGCACAGCCCACACCTCAAGCACTGGGTCCAGTTCTGGGCTTCTTGGTTCAAGACAGATACAGACATATTGGAGAGGGTCCAGCAAAGAGCCACTAAGATGATGAAGGGACTGGAACATCTCTCTTTTGAGGAAAGGCTGAGAGCTGAGACTGTTCAGCCTGGGCTAAAGAATAAAGAAGGCTTATGGAAGGAAGTCATCAATATATATAAACACCTGAGGAGAGGGTGTAAAGAAGAGGAGTCAGATTCTTTTCAGTGGTGCCCAGGGACAGGACCAGAGGCAATGGATGCAAAATGAAACATGGAAGGCTCTGTATGAACACCAGGAGACAGACACGCTGTTACTGGGTGAGTGACTGAACACTTGAACAGCTTGCACAGAGAGGATGTAGATTCTTCTTCCTTAGAGATATGCAAAAGCCACCTAGGCGTGGTCCTGGATAACTTGCTCATAGTGGCTCTCTGTGAGGGCCCTCCAGAGGCCCCTGCCTACCTCCACGCTTCTGTGATCCTTTAAAGGGGCCTGCCATTCATGGTTAGGGCATGTGTCTAGTGCTGATGCATTGCATCCTGGTTTGTGAGTGGATTGGAAACAGACACAGTATTCTTGCATCTTGTTTATGTTGTGTAAGCAGAGATTGCAATTCCAGATTCTCATTATTTCAGGCTAGTGAAGATCATTCAGAAGTGTCACATCATATCTCATTTCTGTCTTTGAGACATTTGGCTGTGCAAATCATGTGGCTTTGACAAATAATCCAAATACATGCACAGTTCTGAGATGCTAAAAAGTCCAGCTAAACCTTTGGTACCACGGGTTTGGTATTTCTGATTTGTGAAGTAAAAACAAGGTTCCCCTTGTGCTGCTTCAGTTCATGGTATGTACATATTTCTACTTCCCCTCAGCCATGGAATGACCAGAAATCTATTTGCTGTACAGTCAATGTGCTCCTGGAGGACAGGAGAGCCAAATGCTTTCTAGCCATCACTTACCAGCAAAACTGGGCACTCCATCCACCCCATCACATGGGCTTGAACCACAGCCACTCACACCAGGCACAAAAGGAGATTTTCAGGCTGCACGGTGCTGCCGGGCCCTCAGTCCCTCCCAGGCTGTGCAATCAGTTTCACTCTTGTCCCTGGTTTCTCAGAATGCCTTGTCCAGAGAGGTGAGAGGGAGCTTTGCTGGAGGGGTGATCCCCATTCCCTCCCTCTCAGACCAGTTTGGAATGGCTCTCCTGTTGTTGTCATGGAAACAGTGCCCCAAGTCATAGAATAGGAAATATGTGTGGTATTCAGCTGCTGCAGGTGTGGGGAGGAGAGAGCACTCACTTTACCCAGTCCAAGTTCCCACTGGGGGAAGAGATGTCAGACTTAAGATGGGAAGGGGCAGGGGGAAGATCAGTGTGGCTCTAAACTGTAGCCTAGAAACCATGTCTGGAAATTAATTTTAATTCCTCTCTGCCATTAAATTCACTTAAAACACTGAGTTTAAAATTCTGCATGCATGGCTTGTTTTCATTTACTTTGCCTTTCCTTTTCAATACTGTGACGTCATGAACTTTTTTTTTCCTGAAAAGGGAGCTGCAAGTCCTCTCTGCTTGTTCTGTATTTGGGATCAGGAGCTTTAGAATATGCATTGGATGAGACAGGTCTTGGACCTGTTATCAACACTGCTAGAAGGTTCCTAGCAGGAACCCAGTTCCACAGGGATAGATGCAGTTTTGATGACTGTGTTTTGCTGTAATAAAGACTTGAATTTCAGATGACTTTCATAATACTGTCAATGAAATGTTCTGATTGAAGCTGTACAACCAATTTATTCATTAATTATTTCTACTCTCTCTCTCTTCCCTCTTTTTTCTTTCCTGTGAATCAGTGAAAGTAACAATGATTCCTATGGTTCTCTTATTTTGTAATTGTATCATAGAAGTAATTTTGATATTCTTTCTGTAAGGAACATCCCTGTAGAGATGCTTCTCTCTGTTTTAGTCTACTGACAGTTTCCTCAACATCTTTTTGGTGGTCTTTGAACTGAAATCTGTACTGTAATTATGGAAGCAGCACAGTTGTCCTAGTCTAATTCTGGAGTGCAGCAAGTGTTGCTTGTCTGTTTGATCTCCCAGAGGCATAGCCACAAATCCAGTCCAGTATATTTAACATTCTGTTCTATTCATTGCTTTGCCTACAATAAGTAGTGCAAATCTGGAATCTTTCTGTTTGATTGTTTGAGAACTCAATAGCAAAATTTATTTAGTGTTTTATTGAAAAAAAATAGCCTGCATTCCCAGTCTGGATGTTTTAAGGATGAAAATCTATTTTTCTGTAGCAAAACCTGATACACTATGTTTTCTGGTATCTGGTGGCAATAAATTTATGTTTCACTAGTAAGAACAGCCATTGTTGGTCAGATGAACTGTCTTCACTGATGACCTCAAGCATATGCTAACTAAAGAGTAAGAACAGGGCCATAATATGTGATACTCTCTTCTAGTACTCAAAAGCCACCTGTTTTCAGGTTTCCATGACCCAGTGAAGTTATGATGTACTCAGTAACCATCAAAAGCATGTTACATAAAGAATCATCTTCTTTCATCTGCTTTCAAGTCAGTAGAGTGCTCCTGGGTCAAAATCAGAGCTGTTGAAAGAAATCTCATGGTGTCTGCTATGGACCAAGGTGAGGAAGAAGAGGTGGCTCAAGCCTTCTCTTCCAAGAGGCCTCAGGCTCTGGTTCTCAAGAGGGAATTCAACCATTTTGGTACTGGGAAAACAGCACAGTGGTGCATAACAGTCTGAGACATTTCTGGGATGCATTGAGAACAGCTTCTTCATGTGGTTGTGGATGGACCAACTAGGAACAGTGCTCTCCTGGACTGAATGTTTACCAATAAAGACCTGTTGGAAGATAAAAATGTCAACAGCAGCTGCAGAGACTGTGAGAGCCTAGAGGCCAGGACTTAAGGAGGGCATGTGATCAAATAAAAACCTGAACTTCAGAAAAGCAGATTTCAAGTCAGTCAGGGAACTTCTAGGAAGGATCCAGTGGAAACCTGTCTTGGAGGGCAAAGAAGCTCAGGAATGTTGGGAGATTTCCCAGTGCAGCTGCTTCTTGAAGTACAAAAGAGCAGTCTATCCCCCTAAGGAGGAAAATGAGCAGACATAAAAAGAAATCAGTTGGAAAGGCACCAAGCTACCAAGGGAGCTCAAATGAGAAAAGGAACACTGGAGCGGTGCAAAAGGGGACAAACTTCCAAAGGCAAATGTAGAGGTACTGCTTCAGTGTACACAGGTGCAATTAGGAGCAAAAGCTCAGCTGGAACTCAAAGTAGCAAAAGATGGTAAGAATAACATAAGAATTTCTGCAAGTAGAAGCACAAGAAAGATTTAGCTCTGCTGCTGCTAAGGGCCAGCGAGTTCATAAAAAAAGGCACAGAAAAGGCTGAGGCACTCGGCCTCTCTTCGTGGGTAATGTCAGGCCCCAAAACTCTGTCTCAAGAAGCAACCACAAAGCAAATGGCAAACCACTGATAGTACAGAAGGTCAAGTGGTGTTGCCCTTCAGCCCTACTCTCTTCCATAATTTCTTACTGTTGTCTAACTTTGTTGACCTGTTGCTCATTCCTTGTTTCAAGTCATTCTACATGTATTAAACAGTGTGGAACATGGAACCAGAATTTCACTGGTGGACGCCTTCAGCTGGGAGAATTTACCATTTTTTTCCTTGTTTGACCTCCAATTGAAGAAAGAACTTATCCATGCAGAAACCTTCTAGATAATTTGTTCAAATTTATGTTAGAGGCCATGAATTCTGTTCTGTTCTGTTAAAGACTCTGATAATTTGCCCAGTAAGACTGTCTGGAGTCTATAGTCTTCTAGATCTCCCTGAAACCGAGCCATGTATTTCCTAGTTCCTTAGAACTATTGAGCAAATACCATCTGATCTTCAATTTACTACAGGTTGTTTTGTCAGTTTGTTTCAGGACCTATTCACTTCAATTTTAGGCAAATCCTCTAATAAGCCTCCCTCAGAGATTTCTTAGCGTGAGAATTTCCCATAAAATAGTAAAAATTTCCACAAGGGATTCATTTGGTTTCTCTTCAGTGAACCCTTTTATACCCTCACCAGTGGTTTTACAGACTTTCCAGGCAGATTCTTGCTCTTGATGCTTTTGGAGAAATATTTGTTGGTTGCTTTGATGCCTTTGGCTATTTGTCCCTTAAAATAATATTGTGTTGTCTTATCTTCTTACATTTAACCTGCGTAATATTTACGCTCCTGTATTTTCTTCATTTGAAGATGATTTCAACTTTCAGAAAAGGTGTTTTTTGTTAGTAACAGCTTCCCTTGCCCTGATTTTTTGTGCCTTGACCTTTTCTTGATACACTGCCTTGATTCTGTACATTCATCACACACTTCCAACAATTAGTTTTCCTACTGTCTATAAATACTTTAGCTTTAAGCAAACTTTTTGATATTTTTCTTACATATTTTGTCTTTTTATGTGGCTCTTAACTGGCAGGTGCTCTGCTTTCTGTGGGGATGCTTTATTTAAGGATAAAGTTGGATTTCTCAATTGCAAGATGTGAAACTATCTTGCTTGACCAAGTAAAGAATTTCATTTTTCCTGTGGGCATCCCAAGCATCTGTGTATGATACTATCTGAAATTCAGGTTATGTTCTATGTCAATGTTTTACTTTATTTCTTTTTTTGTACCAAGTGTTGGGGTAATTGAAGATTCCCAGAACTATTGCATTTTGTACCCATCATTCAAAATACACTTCTGCCAACTCCATACTGCATCAACCCATAAGTCAACCCATAAAAGGTATTTCTATTTGGTGAGATTGTTTGTTTTACTGATTCTAAGCTCTTTCCCTACCTATCCTTGCCCATACTAGAAATGTTACCCTGAAATACATGTTCCTTACCTATTGTTTTCAAACAGGTGATTTTTGGACTATAATTTCATTATGAAAACCTTTTTACTTTGTTCAAAAGATGAGCTATTCATACCAGAAATTAGAAGAATAAGATCATAATGATACTTCTTAAAACTAACATTTTCATTACTAATTGCTTTTCTTTTTCATAAGGAACAATATGAATCTGTTGGGAATTTCCTGAAACTGTGGTATTTCCATAGGGTAGCCAGAAAAGGAATGAATTGCCTAATTATTTTACTAGTTCTCTTCTTTGTAATAAAAGATGTAATAAAAGAGGAAATATTCAAAAGCTATTAAAGTTAACTGCTACTGCCACAGAATCATCTGTGAGAGAAAATGTGCAAATCTCAAGGGTTTGCAGTGCTTGAATTCAAATTGTTTTTAGCCCATGTTGGGAATTTTTTTCTTTAGTACTTAATAGTACTTAGTAGCAGAAATAAATGAATTATTTGACTAATCAGTGTACTGCTAGCTAGAATAATGGAATTTTTGTTTATGAGCATCCCTGTATTTGAGCTGAATTTACAATTTTGATGTAATTATTTATTAGAAAGTCCATCCACATTCAGTCAGTGTAGCAAACTGTGTGTCTCAAGTGTGCAGAAAATCAAGCTTCTAAATTGTTAGTTTCAAGACAAGAAAAAAAAAATCCTATAGATATCCATTTGCATGTGCTAGGTTGTCTTTAAAAAAAAGCCCATCTTGCTTTGTTAGATAACTTTTGAATATTAGTAACTTGCTAATGACCAGCTTTTTAATAGCTACTCATGGCAATATTCAGATCAAGTATCCTAATTAATTCAGAAATTCAGGGATTATTGCAAATTATGGAGGCTGTTCTTGGATATACTGTGTTGATGGTCTATGTCTGTGTTGAGAAATAAGTCTTTCTTATAAGGTGAGGAAAATCAAAAGAAAAAATTGTTCACCAGAATAATTTCCTCAATTCAAGTAGGAGAAAAGAAAAGGAATAGTTGGCTGCTCTTTTAGACAGTTTTGGACAAGTGTAAAGCTAATGATTCTGCTGATTCTCCATCTGTCCCCAGTGCCTAGGATGATGTGTATTCTCACAACTCTGGGAGGAAGAGTTGTGAGAAGAACTAGTTCAGAGACATATAGATAGGGAACTGGAGAACTCCATGAATCAAATGCTGGAGAAGACTTCAGCTCTCTAAGCACGTAGATTGACTGCTCAAGAAGGTGTGTGTGTCACTGGTGTGCACGTATGTTGGTGTGTGCTCTGACACCTCTGAAGCTATTGCTGACATCTTGGCACATTGCCCAGCAGAGCTCAGGTCTAATCAGATAAGAAAGGGAAACTACAACCTGAGGATGTTGTCAGAACCAAAAAAAGCTTTTTTAGTGCCTCAATGTCTAGGACATTTTTAGAACTTTGACATTTTGTGACCATGTTGTTCAACTTCTTTTGCTTTTCATATGTCTTTAAACTATACAAATATATATATGATTAAGCATCTCCCATCTGCAGCAAGACTGTGTTGCTCTTTTCAGAACAAAATTACTCCACAGATATGTACTGGAAAATCAAGGTGAAAAACATCAGTCCACAGTTCTGTCTGGTATATTAGGTTTGCTGAAAATGTGAAGTCAGGCTTCAAGAGCTGCTACTGTAAATGGAATTACCCTTTTCCACTTAGATGTATGCCTGGACAGCTGAGAATTAAATGAGAATTACAAGCTCAGGCCAGTGTAAAACTGAAGAGTCAGGGGCTGTTACTAAACTCCAGCTCTACTTCTCTTGCTCTCCTTGGAGAAGGCCTGCCACTTTGAGGATTTGTTTTGCTCTCACATTGAGCTTTACAAATAATAACAGTAAGCCCTAAAGCAGGTCAAAGTTAGTAAGGTAGAAAGTCACTAGTAGGTTGCATGGGAGGAAGTGGAATAGCACAGCAATCATGGTGGGTGATGAACCATTAGGAGAGTTGGCAAGGGATGCAAAAACTAGTGAGAAGAAGAAAAGAGTTAGCTTACAGACTGAAGCTGAACATAAAACAGAGAGAAGAAAAAATGGGATAAAAAAGGACCAGACCATTTGAAATAGAAAAATGGAGATAATTTTAAAAACGTTGGTGATTATGCTGGAAAAGAAATAATGCAATTTCCGTAGGAACAGAAGTCCGGGCAGTTGGGCAATGTGCCTTCAGAGAGCAAAGCCTGCCTGCAGCTCACAGAGGAACAGGGCAGTATGCCTAGAGAGCTAAAACATGCAGTGGAATGCAGTTGTCACCGTATTTGTATCAGGATCCTAAACATAGAAAATGAAAATTTCTTATTTCTATAAAAGTTGTTAAAGGCATAGAAAGGACTTCTTTGAAGTAATCTTACATGAAAATGAAGGAATAGTTTATTTTTAAACACTGTAATCAGCCACACTAGTTCTTTATCCCATAAACAATCCACATGCATAATAGCCTAGATGCCATGCTAATCTCTTGTAAAGAAGCATGGGATTGCTAAAACAGTCAAATCAGGTGAAAGAATAAGCTAGAGAAATTCAGACTGATAGAATACAAGCATTTACATCAAGTGAAATATGTCTTTATGTAATCATGATCAGAGAGTTTGGTAGACTCTGATCTAATCCATAACCTTGGTATAAAGACTTGAAAAAATATTCAGAGCTCATTAGTTTTAGGATCATAGAGAAGATAGGTTAAAAGAGACTGTGGAGGTCTGCTCCAAGCAAGTCTAGCTTCAATGTTAGATCACATGTGAAGGTGACTTTTGAAATCTCCAAGAATGGAGATTCTATGTGTACAACCTGTTCCAGTGTTTCACTACACTTGATGAATTGTTTGGTTTTGGATTTTTTTTAATTACTGTTTTTATTGTTTGTGTTTGTTCTTTTACCATTTGTTCAGTTAGAATTTACTTCATTGCAACTTGTCATTGTTGCTTGTGTCCACTTGCTGCATATGCCTGGCAAGAGCCTGGTGATGTGTTCACTATAATCCCCTTCAAGAAGTGAAAGTCTGCGACAACCACGCTACAGGCTGGGGGCAGTGTCTGGAAAGCTGCCCACTGGAAAAGGACCTGGGGGTGTTGATTGACAGCAGCTGAACAGGAGCCAGCTTGTGCCCAGGTGGCCAAGAAGGCCAAGAGCATCCTGGTCTGTATCAGCAATGGTGTGGCCAGCAGGACCAGGGCATGATTGTCCCCCTGTACTCGGTGCTGCTGAGGCCACACCTCAAATCCTGTGTTCAGTTCTGGGCAAGAAAGACATTAAAGGGCTGTAGCATGTCTGGAGGAGGGCAACAGAGCTGGTGAAGGGTCTGGAGGGTCAGTCATACGGGGAGTGGCTGAGGGAGGTGGGGCTATTTAGCCTGGAGAAAAGGAGGCTGAGGGGTGACCTTGTTGCTCTCTACAACTTCCTTACAGGAGGGTATTGCAAGGTATCAGTCTCTTCCTCCAGGCAGCCAGTGAGAGGACAAGTGCACAACAATCTCAAACTGTCCCAGGGCAGGTTTAGGTTGGGCATCAGAAAGAATTTTTTTCACTTGCAGGGTTGTTAAACATTGGAACAGTCATCCCTGGAAGTGTTCATGAAATAACTGGATGTGTCACTTAGTTCTATGGTCTAGTTGACATGATAGTATTTGGTCAAAGGTTGGACTTTTAATCTTGGAGGTCTTTTCTTGCCTTAGTGATTCTATAAAATACATCCTCCCTAGGTGGTCTCTTCTCCATGCTAACCAAACTAAATTTCTTAACTTCTCCCTGTATAATGTATCTTTAAGCTTCTGACCATCTTTGTGGCCCTCTGGTGATCTTGCTTCAAAATCTTGTCGTGTCTTGTCCTGGTGGCCCAACTTTGCCAACCACTGTACTGGAGATGCGGCTTAAAGAGTACCAAAAAAAGGGAATAATTAGTTCAGTCGTTTCCTTGTTCTGCTAGCAGCTCTCTTGTCAGTGCAGTGAAATGAGTGGTTGGCCATTGTCACCACAGGAATGCACTGCCAAGTCATAACTTTGTGTCCACCACACCCCCAGATCCTTTCTGAGGAGATGCTGTACTTTTCCATGGGATTGCATCCTTTGTGCAGGACTGTTTATTTTTCTTTCCTGAGCTTCATGACACTCTTGTTGGCCCATTCTTCCAGCTTGTCAAAGTTCCTCTGAATGGTAGTCCTGCCCTCCAGTGTATGAATTGCTTCTTTCAGGTTGGTTACCTGGAAACTTGTACTTGTTTATAGGTGCACTCATCTCTCCATTAAGATTCTGCAAGGACGTGCATACCCACCACTGAGTTTCTGAATCTGCTGCCTCTCTGCTTATCTGATTATCTTTCTGTGAGCTTTTTCCATCATCCCCATGTTATTCAGTGTAATGGAAGAATGAAACAATCCAGTGAAAAAGGATAAGAACAGAACAAAAGAAAACACAGTCCAACAATGGAGTGTAGAGAATGTGAAAGCTATTAATTAGTGCATTCTAAAGCCCAGATTTGAAGCTTTTGAACAACATTTAGTGTCAGATGTTTAGGGGCATTGCTAGTGGTGGTTTTTTCCTGTTTTGAAAGCATGAAGACATTCTGTTTTCCTTCTATTTACAGGATGGGATGTCAGGTCTGTTTATGTCTGATGATATCTGTCCCTAGATTTCTGCCAAGTTAAACTTCCCTAGGTTTTGCTCTTTTCCTTAGGAAGTATGTGCTCCAGTTTTTGCTACTCATGTGTGTTTGGTACAATAGGTTAAAAAAATAGTTTGTTACTAACATCACTGTGAGCAGTGGTGTTCAGTGGAGTGTAAAGATGAGGAGTATATGGAATATGCGTGATTCCATAGGATGTGCCTAGGAATATGCACATACTTGTGATATTAATTGGGGTAAGTTTCTTCTTGTTTAACAGGTTACAAAAGGGTAGAGCCAATGTTGTACACTTCTACAGCCTGTGTACTTTTTGAAGTTTTGTGGTTTCTAACATACTCCTTTGAAAGACTTCAATCTCAGAGAAAATTTATTTTTTTGTGTAGTTGTAATCAGCTTTCCTGTATTCATCTCACCAGGGATTCCCAACCTGGATTATCAGTGCTGTTATTTGTCTGTATTTGAAGACTCAAATGATCACCAGTGCCCCAATTAGATTTTGTATGGCATATTTGCAATCAAAAGCTAAACACTTCTCCTTTTTTAATGCCATGACCTAAAGATTCTCAGGAACCCAATAATTTTGCAAGTCTCTTGTGCCTAAATTTAGATATTTTTTTAGGTTTTTGTTTTGTGTTTTTTTAGCTGCTTTTTACTGTCACTGCTGATTTTGCTATGTCTTTTGCTTAACATCGATATACATCTCTTTGTGAAAGGATTGAAGGATTACAGGGTCAATTCAGATGACCCAGCAGATGTAAAGCATAAAAAATAACAAAATACCCTCTGTTTTGGTGTGCCCTGAGCTCAGGAGTTCCTAACTTGTCCAAAGACTGTGAAGATTTCCATCATGCTTGTTCAGTGTCTAGACTACTGTGAATTGTTATGACCTGACTCAAGTCTTGTACTGTGCTTGAAGCTTTGGTGACTGCAGAAGATAGGAAAAATATAAAACTCATGCTGATAAAAAAGTACATTGAATTGCCATCTATGGAATAATGAATATTTTTTACAAAATAAACCCCACCACAGCTGTGGACAAATACCATTTTTGAAACATCAATTACTTCAGGCCCTAGCAGATAAATACTTTGTCTCACTTCAAAACAAGGTTATCATGAAGTTCCTCCCTTTCCAAGTTGCTCTCTTGAGTGATTCTCTGGATTACTCTCATCATTATCTCTGATCTCTGGTGGCTTCCCACTCCCACACCCCCTCCTGATGCCAAGTGCCAGGACTGCCATGCTGGTCACTGCTCTTTGTAGTGCCTTTGCTTGGGCACTTGTTTTAGCATTATTGCCCTTTGCAGCACAGTCCTTGAGGCTGCTCTTGACATGTTATTATGTAAATTCATTTTGATGTTGCATTGTAGTTTCTGCTGTTCTTCATTCTGCAATTGTCTTGACAACAGATTTGCATAATCAGTGAGTGGGAATTCTTTTTTAATTTTGATGTTCTGATTAGCTTGATTCTGATAAATAATAGAAAGTTGTGAAGATAATGCAACATGGCATGAACTGGTGAAAATGATTGTAAACACAACAAATAAGACAAATGATGGAGTCAGGTTCAGTGATTATTTTTATAAAATGTAAGCAAATGCTATTTCTGGTTTCTGTCTTCTTGCGCTGTGACAGCTGCTTGAAATCTAAACATATGGATTTATTCAAATATTAGTCACTCTCACTGCTTCCCAAAGAAAGAGAAGGAAGCTTATTAATTTGTTTTCTGCCAGGGAGTCTTGGTATGGAGGGAAAACAGATTCACAAGTCTTACTTGAATTCTTCTTTCTGTTTTTCAGTGCAAAGCCTGTGGACCTGCACCTTTTTCATGGCATGAGGGAATACCAAAGACAGTTGCTTGTTAAATTTAATGTAGAGGATAATTCTTGGAGTTATAATTGCTTGGCTCTGCACATATCCCACCTCCCCATCTTTTGTCTCCTTCCTTTCATTTCTAACTTCTGGTGGCATCTGACAGAAGATAATTAAGTAAGAAATAGTAGCAATAAAAAGCTAGTAGTGAAGCTCCTGTTCAAGTTTTCTAGCCATTTTTATGTGTTAGAAACCCAAGATTATTTCTTTCTTAAGTGATCAAGTACATCTCTGCTTCCTGCTTGAGGAAGATACAACTGCCCTTTTCTAGTGATCTCTGCAGGGCAGGACTTAAATAATGCGGGCAGTGAAACCAGAAAACATCAATTTGTACATCTTAAGAACAGAAGAGTTTCCTCAATAAGGAGCCAGGGAGAGATAGAATGAGAGTAACTCCTTAAACCAATCAGGTTAGGGCATGTGCTGGAGTAGCACTTAGTGTAATAGGACAGAAAGAGACTTAGTGGAGGATGAGTCATGAAATGTGCCAGGAAATGAAAGAAAGATGGAAGGTGGAAGAGAACAGAAAGCAGTAAGTAGGAAAGAAAAATAAATGACAGAGTGAAGAGTAGAAAAGTATATTTTGGAGACTAGGATCATGAACAAAAAAACGTTCTGCGGACAAATTAATCATAGCAAAAGGGCATTAAGGAAATTCAGAAGTTTCTGGAAAAGTTGTCAACCAGAATAATTAACTGAAGGAATACAAAGTATAGAAAAGATATGAGAAGATATGCATTCCAGACAGCTGAAGGGGAAAAAAAAAGGCAAAATAATATTTGCTTTGGAAGTATTTCTGTAAAATAGGTTTGGGGCATTTCTGTATTTAGTTGTCTTGGGATAGCATGGACAAAAGGGAGAAACTAGAGAACCATTGTTTGCACCCCTACTAGACTTAAATACAATGAGCTACCCTTTTTTGTCTAGGAAAAGGCAGGTGGACAACATAGAGAGTGAGGAGCATTTGTTCCCCAGTTCTTGGTGTTTAACATTCTCTTAGCATCATTGTGGGGACAGCTCCACCTTCTTACTAGGTGGGTAAGACAAGTGCCCATGCTAAGCCATGGCGAGGAGCACATCTGACCTGCCTCACTTGGGATGGTGAGACCTGAACTGACTGGATGAAAATCTATGCTGAGCACCAAAATTTGAATCCCTGTGGTAGAATCAAGTGGCTTAAAAAATGCAGTGGGACAGAATAGCTGTTAAAAGTTCTCTTTGTACTTTGAAAGTAAACATGATGCTCAGTTAGATTTTCTTGGGTATTTTATACTATGAAAATTTCTCCAGGCTTGCATGCTTTTATTTAAGCAAGCTGGCATGGCAAATACTGTACCACTTTAATTTTTCATTCTTCAATAATTTAGTAATATTTCTGTTACAATCCTTTCTGCATTAAGGGTTTTATTTTATGCAAACAAGACCCGGATTTGAATAATAACTCTTGGAAAGCCGATAAACTGTCTCTTCAGCTTTTCAGGCAATTGATTCTTCTAGGTGAGAGAAATGCTTTCTGTGAAGGAGGCATGTATGAAATAGATGGTTATTGTCAGGTGATTTTTGTTAATTGTATCTTCAAACAACAGTGAAAAAAATATTTCTGCACACTACAAAAATGTGCAGAGAATATTAACTATTGATTACCTTAGCACTGTTGACATTTAATGGGCAGTGATGTTTTGCTCTTTCATTAGTCTGACTTTCAGTGGTATTCCTGTACTCTGTATAGATTTCTTTGGAATAATAAATTCACAGTTAAGTAGGCTTTGTCATGTAGTGGCCTTTTGAGTATTCACCGGCTATTTCATGCTGAATATAACCTATGCAGAAGTCTTCCTTTACTCATAGTGAGGGACAGAAGTTATTCCTTGACAGTAGCATGAGAAACAAGGAGGAGTGGTCCAGCTGGATTAAACAGAATGACCACCAGTCAGTTCCTTCTTATATTTCAGTTATCATTTGCCTCATTTCAGAGATTTGAAAAGTTTAATGCCTTCATTTACCCTTGATTACTTGGTTATAGGTAGGACTTAGAATGAACACCTATAAATCCTACTCTACTTCTTCCTTTCTCTCAAATACTAAGTCCTTCAATGTCACTTGGAGGGCATAAGTCATAACTCCAGTGCTATTCTGCCCAGCAGGACCTTCTTGGGGAGTTATTCAAGGGACTTCCTCCCATACCTCTGCATTACAGGGAGGTGCTTTTGGAAAAAAAAAAAAAAAAAAAAAAAAAAAAAAAAAAAAAAAAAAAAAAAAAAAAGGGAGAAAGAGATAATGTATTCATTTGTGTGGATAAGGGAATTAATGAAGAAATGGATTCTCAAAATATTTCTCCTTGAGCCTTCAACAAACCTAAATAAAAGGGGAAGGAAAGATGTTTTTGTTTACCTGTGAAAATGATGCAGTGTTACTGACCAAAATGAAAGAGCAGCAACACTTGACAAATTTACAATAACCATAACTCCCTAAAAGTGTTTAATTTTTTTATTTGGTAAAATTAGTGCTACAATATGTGAGGAATATAGCCCTTTAATAAATGGTAGGAATTTTAATTATATTAGTTTTACTTTTTTAAAAATAAAAAGAATCTTTTGTGTATAAAACCAAGACCAGTTTAAAAGTACCTTTATAAACTCTGTGGATAAATCTTATCTGGTAGGATTGGTTTGCTTTCCTTGACAGAATAAAAGAAAATAAATCAGTAGTAGGAATTTTAGCATAGCTTTTGTCCAAAACTATTTGAGTTTCCCTTCTGCACATCATTAACTGCAGAAATTAAGCTATGCTCAGGCCATATCAACACACCTTCAATTTCGTTTATTTCACTGGTGTATACTGTGATGGTTTTCTTTTCAAGTGCAGAAACTTTTGTCACCATGGGATTATCCACAGAATTTAGCACCTTTCTTTAAGTAACGCAAATTGGACTTATTTGTGATCATACTTAGGTCAGTTTGCTAAGATCTCTATGTTACTGAGAGACCTGCATGAAATCTGTAGGCTAAATTATTTAATGTATTTAGACATTCCATTCCTGATAAACAGTCTCATTCTACAACATACATCATTAGAATAAATGAAGGAACAAGTAGGTGTCACCACAAAAATGTGAACTTTGAATGTATTAAAAAAGGAAAAAAAAGCAAGCTTTATTGTAAGGTATTATGATAATAATTCTTGCACAAATTTCAATTTTATGTGCTAAAATTCTTTCTTAATCTGAAGAGAAGTCAAAGCAAATGGTTTAACTTACTTTTTTCAGGAACTGCAGTTTGAGAGACTGACTCGAGAACTTGAGGCTGAACGTCAGATTGTAGCAAGCCAGCTGGAGAGATGTAAGCTTGGATCAGAAACTGGAAGCATGAGCAGCATTAGGTAATGTACAAATTCTTTATGTCTTTATAATTAGTAAATTTTTTCATGAATTATCACCAAGAACAAGTTTGATAATCTTTTTGTAAGAATAATATACATTAGGAAGTGTGAGATTTTAGTAGAATTTGAAAATTTGCAGTATGACCGGCTTTTTAAAAAGAAAATTTCTTGCAATTTTGTATCCTCTTTGTCCAGTAACAAAATAGTAGTCACATTTGGAATTCATTGATTTGCTAGAGTTTGAATGGATTATCAGCAACTTGTTTCCACCACAAATACAGCTGTAATTTTCAGCTGAAGATTTTTAGCTTCATAATTGCAGAGATGTATTGGTAAGTTTTGTGAACCTGTTTAATTATAATTTTCTCACTCAAGGTATTAAAAGCTTTAGAATGAATTATGTAAATCTGCTGACCTCATCAAAATTTAGTGAGACGGTATAAATTTTGTCATCAAAATTTAGTGAGACGGTATAAGTCACTCTCTTTGTTTAAACATTGGTTTTCTTTAAGAAATTGTTTTGATACGTTGTTTGGTGGATGACTAGTTTATTTAAGAAATTGTAACAAAAGGAAACTGATCTACGTTGTTTGGTGGATGACTAGTTTATTTAAGAAATTGTAACAAAAGGAAACTGATCTCTTGGTAAATTTAGTGGAAGTAAACTTTTATTTTTTAGCTTCTTGATATGTGTGTTTCTTTGTTTCTTCAGTGAACTTAATACATGGAAAATGATGGTACTTGAGTTTCAAGAATTGAGGAAAAAAACAAGTTGAATAGGCATGTGTTCTGTTTTTATCAGTGGAAATATGAATAGATAATATTAAGCATAACATGCCAAGCTTCGTGCCAAGTTTTGTGTGATAATAGCAAAAATACAAAAAGTATTGATCACTTTCTCAGTTTAAGCTATTCAAACTACACTTCAATCAAATTAATGATTTTTCCATGATAAGTAGGAATTATTTAGTAGAATGCCAAAGATGTAACAAAAATATGGAATGCAAGTTCAATTAAAATGGCAGGAGTCAGAAAAATTTTTCACTAATTCAGCAGAAACTGTACATGAAGTTGACTTAAATTCTTAATAAATCAGGTGAGAATTAACTCTTTAAGATAAACTCCTATTTTATATAAAGTTTGTCACCATCTAGACTTAATAATGTTAGAGGAAGTATGTCACTTAGAATTGTTTAAGCACAGCCTATATTGGCATGTCAAGTGTGCTTCCCTAAGCACTTAAAATTTTATGTATGGTATGACTGCATTTCAAGAAAGTTATCTGAAATATGTTTGAATAATACTGAGGTACATTTAAATAATTCTGTTCTTTTAGGATTATTCCAGTCAGTAATATGAAGGTTGGGAAACTTTTTTGTTGTGCAGGAGATGTTTCCTTGGTGAACCTTTTTCTTACTGATAAAGTTATGCTTCTGAGTTATCAGTGATGTCAAAGTCAGATGACTTGGAATGAGTTCTGAGACTGCAGTTATTCAAGAAGTTTAATAATTGCTAATCTGTCTTTGAATAACGGAATAGAATAATAGAAGAGGTTTTACGCAAATTTTTGACATCTCTAGTTTGCCCTTGATATGTTTTACATATGACCAGGTAGTTTCTAGGATTTAAACTAAAAACATTTTAAGAAATACCTGAAATACTGTTTTGCATAAGACAATATTGAAAGCTTACAGTTAGATAACTGTCCTTAGACTTGGCAAGTGATGTAAAGAGGAAATAAATAATAGTCTAATATTGTTTGTGTTGGGTTGTTGTTTATCCCATATGTATTAAATTAGTAATCTTCTGTCCAAAAAATTCTAAATCATCATTGTAGAGGCTTAGAACTAACACAAATACAAAATGAAGTCAAGTATCTTTCTGGCTGCTGTGCTGACTTTCCAGTGCTCATCCAGATTTGAGAAGGTTTATTTAGCATTGTATTCTTTGACATATCCTTGATCTGTAGTAATTTTTTTTTAGGGGATTTGGGGCTGTATTCAATTGGAATTTTGCTAAAAAGGACTTGAGGACATTCTTTTCAGGAATGGGTACTTGGCTGTGAAACAAAGGCACAGTCGGTTGCTTATAAAAACTGAATAAAATACTTAAACCATGAGTTAGGACAAAACTTGTGAACTCTTCCCATCTCCAGTTTCCCTGTTGGCAGACTCTGAACAGTTCATTACACAGCCTGCTGAGTATTAAAAATTCATGATACATTCCATAAGGAGACAAGTCATGTTCTATGCTGCTCCATTCCTCTGGCTGAAGTGCTTATCCCTTCTGGGCCAAATCTATCAGTCTGTCACTCCCTTTGGTATGGGGAGGCAATTAAATGCCAGCATATCTTTAGAGTTCTTGAGTCTGATAACTTTAAGCACATATAAAATAAATGCACTGTTAGCAAATCCTTAAAATTTTAAGTTTCTGATTCATATTCTTTATCACTGTTTTGAGCAGTTTCTTTGGGTTTTTTGTTGTTTTGGGGTTGTTTTGAAGGAGCCTTAGTGTTTGAACTGAGGAGAGTATCTCAAACCTAGCCTACTCTCCTTCTTTGAACACAGTGTTTGCACATTGGTCAGGCAATAGACTTTTTCTCAACTGAATTTCTACTTGCTGCTGAGGTAGACGTGACATGCCATTTGTTATTGAAAGTCTCTTGAATAAACTGGCATTTGTGCCTGAGTGCCTGAAGCAATATGCTGAAGTTTCTGTATCTTACAAGTAGCAAAAATAGAGTCTAATAAACTGAATAGCATGGAAAACATACCTGCTTCGTATATGCTTTTTTCAGTAGAGTTCTCTCCCTTGAGAAATGCCTATGTTATTCACACTTTATTACCAGGAAACTTATGTTTTCCTTAGGTAGATGCAATTTTTGCAAATTCACTGAAAATAAAAGTACAGCAAGTCTAATTGATAAATCCATAAGATCCTTCATTTCAAGAACATTGAAGAAATAGCTGGGGTACATTATGACATAGACACCTGCTGCTGTGTTGGTCAAGTAAATAAAATTGCAATTACAGTGTTCCTGTACAGCTGTCAATATTAGATCTAATTTAGGCTACTTGTTGCAAAAGGATACATAGCAGTCTTAGTAGATATTTAATATTAAGGATTGACAAATCCAGTAGCCTTGTAGAGGTGAGGCTGCCACAACCTAGACCTGCACAGACTGGAGAAATGAGCTGAATGGAACATTATCAAGTTGAAATTCATAAATGATCTGCAAATGCATCTGGGATGGGGTATCCCCTTGGTACAACACAGCCAGGGATAGAAAACAGCCTTGCAGAAAAAGACCTTCAGGACCTCGCAGGTCTTTTCCAACCTAAGTGATTCTCTGAGTCAGCAGTGTGTCCTTGCATCAAAGGCCAGCTGCACCTTGGGCTGCAGCAGCAAAAGTGTAGCCAACAGATCAGGGCAAGTGATTCATCCCTTCTGTTTGAAACTCTTGGGGATATACCTTGAGTGCCCCATCCAGTGTTGGGCATCCTACTACAAGAAAGACATCAGTGCTGAAGCAGGTTCTGTGCAGGGCTGGCAGGAAGGCAGGAGAGAGCACCTGGGCTGTGAAAAGAGGCTGAGGAAACAAGGGATTTTAACTACAAGAGAAGGGTGTGGGGGGGTCAATCTTCTGATTGCAACCAGGTAAAGGAAGGACATACACAAGACAAGGCAAGAGTGTTCTCAGAGGTGCATTGGGATAGAATGATGGAAGTTGGAACACAGAACATTCTGATTAGGTGTAAGGTGTTTTTCTCCATGAATTTGTTTAAACATTGTCACAGGATGCACTGATAGGTTCTAGAGTTTCCATCTGTGGAAATAATAAGGACTTTCTGTTCCCACTGTTTTTTATTACTATTTCTTCATAAAACCTGGGAATAGACTTGTATTAGTATTCTAATATTCTTTTTTTTCCCCCATCAAATTACAGGCTCCCCAGGGAAATGGTCATAGCATCAAGAAGCATTTAGATAAGTCAGGCACATGGTTGGATTCTTGGGACTGTCCTGTGCAGGGCCAGGAGTTGATCTTTGTGATCAATCTTTTTGACTCAGGATATTCTATGATTCTTTTCAAGTATTTCAGAAAAAAAACCCCTCTCTTACCTGAACTGGTGAATGTATTTGTTTTTGCCTGTGAGTGTGGGTATTAAAATAAGAATATATTTATAAAAACAAAGTTGAAAAATACATGGTTAGTATGGATTCTGGAGCAAAATATGAGGCAAAAGACAAAGATATGTTTGTCATATTATGAGGACAGAACAGGGTTTTTGTAATGTGAAGAATTTAATCAACAGTCCTGTGTAAAAAACACTGCAACTTTAAAGTAAAATGTATACACTATCATACGTATAGAACATACTTTTCAGTACATATTAGAAAATAGTTTTGTGGTTCTTTGTCAACTCAAGATTTATCAGTTAAATGTGTTAAACTGTTTCACTTTGTATTGCTTGCAATGGTATCTCCTAATGCTACTGGGATGACTCTAAATTAAAAACAAAAATCAAAAAATCCTTTTCATTAAATGTAATTTAGATAGCTAACTTTTAAAAATAATTAAAAGGTCAACAATTATTGTAGAGGTGAATAAAAAAGGACCAGTGTTTTATCATTACCTATAAAAATGTCGATTATAGATTCTGTACTTATTTTTTTAAAAAACAAGCCGATAGAGTGACTATTTTTAACAGGATTTTTTAAAGGGATGTTCTTTAAAGAGATGAACATTTCACCAGTGCAAAGAGAAGATTTTACTAAACTTTTGTCAGCAAATGCTGTAGCTCAAAATTAATCTCATTCTGCAATGTGTGTTTGCTTACTAGTTCAGAAGCTGAATAAGCTTTAAGTTTTGTCACACACTGTTGCTCATCATTGTGGATTGTGTAAAGCTTAACAATTCATGCTTGGATGATCTTTCATCAACTGAATTAATAAAAAATGTTTGTCTGAGAAAAAATTAAAAATGGCAATAAAAGCATGCAGGTTTTAGGAAATGTAAAATTCTGAAAATACTTGTCACAAATTCTACAAGTCAGAATTAATTAGCTGTGATAAGACAACATTTTGTAGAGGTTTTTTTGTTGTGTCTTTTTTCCCCCCTTATCTCACAATGATTTTATGTTGCTATAAGTGACCAGGTCAGGTAGAACATTTCAAAAAGATGCAGATTGCTCTACTCCTGAAGAGAGTTTTGTCAATGCTAAGCATGGTACTGTCAGATATATTTCTAGATCTTGTGTAAAGCTTATCATGTGTGGGCTTGTGATAAAGCAGAACATCCTAGTAAAAATACCTTGTGGATTTCAAGGTAGAAGAGGTTAAAAACATCCTACCAGTCTTTGCTAGGAAATCTAATTTTGGTTATAATGCTGTTAAGCCAGAATGAAAATGAAATTAGCTGGAAGGAAGCATTCAATTAGAAGAAAACAATGTGAAAATGTGCAAGAGTTTGTTATACCAGAAGGTTTTCATTGAAGTGTTTGTATTATTTGAGTTCTTTGCTATCTCTGGAAAGCATGCATCCAAAAAAATACTTTTAAAAAACATCACTACTGAAAAAAAACCAAACAAACCCAAAACAAAACAGCAAAACAGAGATTTTCTTAGAAAAAGTTGAAAAGATGTTATTTTTCTTACGTTCAGAATCCTTAAGGAGTTCATTTGTATTACCTCAGAAGAAAAGAAACTGAAGCAGCCTTTGTCAGACCATAATTAAGAATGAACAGTGTGGTTTTAATGCTTGGCCACATTTTAAAAGGTTGGTTTGATTTGTTTTGTTGTTTTGACGTGTGTTTGGGGTTTTTTTCCCATGTTGATTTTCAGCCTATAGCTTACCTAAGTCAGTGAGGGATTCTTCCCCATACCATTTATCTTTTCCAAAAATCGACTGAGCTACCACAAAAAGTGTTGGTGACTTTGTTGGGTTGCTAGGATGGCAACCTGATGGTTGATAGTCACTGTGCTAATGCATGGCCAGCTAGGTAATAGCTGGAATCCTTCTGAAAATAACTGGAAGCACTTCTGAAAATCGAGCTACTGATTTCTATGCCTGAACACCGCATTTAGGAACTTCCCATGATGGGAAGGTGGAGGGGCAGGGGCTGATCACTTCTGTGAGCAGTGATAGCACTTGAAACAACATGAAGCTGAGCCAGGGGGGGTTTAAGTTGGATATCAGGAACACCCACCCCGATTGTGGTTGGGTGCTGGAACAGGCTCCCCAAGGAAGTGGTTACAGCACCAAGCCCGAGAGTTCAAGAAGCATTTGCACAATGCTCTCAGGCACTTGGTGTGACTCTTAAGGTGTCCTGGGCCGGGAATTGGGAAACTCCATGATCCTTATGGGTCACTTCCAACTCAGTATATTCTCTTTTTCTCTCATTCTGAGATCTTGGAAATCAGAATTTTGTGAAATGCAATAAGTTGTCCAGAAGTAGAATGGAGAGATTCTGCTTGTTGTCATAACTGTTAGAGAGTTCCAGGCCTGATTTCCTACACAGTTTGACGTCAATAGTTGATGTTCCTGGTGTTGTGTGTACCACCACATGTAAGAGTGTTAAAGTCAGAGAAAATGTTCTAGAACTCATGGACATACTGAGGATAATATTTTCAGTACTTCAGTATCACCTTGTACTTGGTATCTCTTGATCTTTGCTTGTGAGGCCTAGAAACCTGAAATGTGATGAGCTCTGTATACTCTTAGACTCAGTCAATAAAATAGTTTAAATCCACCAGAAGAAGAAGATTTGAAGAAAATGTCACTCTAGGAAATAAATTATGGCTGCAACAGTTGGCACAATTAATATTAGTAATGTCCCTACTTAATTATATTCTGAAGAATGACATTTTACTGGATTAATGTATCAGACTTGTGATCTGATCCTTCCAAACAATCTGATCTCAGATTAAGTTTGAGCTTGTCTGTATTCAGTATGTCCAGTATTAAAGGAAATGGTTTAAAAAATACTGAGATAAGAAATTGGTACAAAAGCAAAAAAATTAGATAAAGTCAAAGGCTGTACAATTTTTTTTTGTATTTCCATTACTAGAATATTCGTAGCTTCTTTGTGCTGGTTCTCCACAATGAGACATATCAAGAAAACAGATTAGTCCTGTTATCCTCCACTGAAAACTAACTGGTTTCACAGTTTTGGAGCAGATAAGCTTCTGTTGCTGAAAGGCAAGTTTCCAGCATATGTCCAAACAATAAGGTTTGGTGTAATTTTATTCTTTAGAGTATATCCATATCTTTTACAGCAGGAGTATGGATCATATCATTCCCAGATAGATATGTCTCTGAAGGCACAAACTGCAACAGGACTTTTAAAACACTCCTTCCACAGATATTTTCCCTCTTTTTTTGCTTGCTGAATACCCTCCAGAGATACCGTCTCCATGAAAGGAGTAACACCGTAATATTCAGCATTGCCAAACTCATTACACTGGCATGTTAATGAAGTATCAGATTTTTGTTTAATCTCAATAAAGAGAAGCTATGTCAGTAAGGATATGGACATTTTTCTGCCCTAAGAAAGGGCCTTATGGGGCTGCCAATTGTTACTTTTATTCTCTCTCAAGTTTTTCATTATGTCTTCTGTTTTAATAATACAGAACATATAGGAATAATACAGCAAAAAGAACATAAACAAAACCACAAAAAAGCAGAATGGCAACAGAAAAAGCTGATAATTTACATACCAACTTTTACTGATATGTTAAACAACATATACTGTACTTAACTTTACTTAATAGAAATTCTCTACCTTGGTGCACTTTTTGCATACTACTAAGTTATTTGAAAACTGTTGCCAAATTTTGCACTCACAATTTAATATGTTTTTGAAAGCCTGACTCTTGAGTATGGGCTAGTTTGAAATAAGCATGGAAATGCTGATTTTAGGAAATATATTGTTAATGTAAAACTTGGTTATGTCTTACAAAGTGAGGTTCTGTGTTCAACCTACTGTTCACAAGCTGTTTTTTGAAAAATCAGGACAATTCAGTTTATCATAAAGGGTGAATAAATACTGTAGTACTTTGCCCAAGGACACAATAATAAAAACTATCATTTGAAACTTAAGGATATGTAGAATATCTATGAAGAATGGGGCACAAGTGCCAAGTCTATCTCTCCACAGCCCTTGTAGCTCTCCTTACTGGGAAGTGCTTTAATAATTTGACAGCATTATTTTTGTCCCCATCCTTTTTTATTGTATGTTGAAATGTTTTTGAATAGGTTAGGAGGAAGACAAAACTGAGGATATACTGAGGGAAAGTGCCTTATTATCAAAAAGTTCTTGAATTTAGACTGTTCGCAGGCAAGTTTGATAAAAGTTCTCTAGGCAGGTCATTTTTAGTGCTTACTTCTTGAGAGTCAAAGGTATTAGTGTTTTTGTGATATCTTAGGTGTAGATTACAGCTGAGAACAAATCCTGTAACACGGAGCCAGCAAAAAATGGCCATGGGCAATCGACATCAAACACTGACAGTAAGAAGTAAGGTATCCAAGGGGCTTCAAGAAGTCAGTTCTGAGAAACTGTGGACAGAGACCAAAGTGCTATCTGTCATTAAAGTTCCCTGCTGCTTTGTATAAAACCAGGATTTCAGTTGTTCCCTATTTTGATAAGCCGCACCTTCTAGGTTGAATATTTTCTTTTCAAAATGCACATACTGAGGTTTTGAAGGGAATTTCAGTGAAGCAACTTTCTTGCTGTTTTTATAAATTTGCACCAAGAGACACTGCTGTTATCAGAGGAATTAAATGTAACTTTGCACAGAGTTATGGAGATAATTCCCTATTTTCCTACAGTGCTTTTTGCCTTCTACCTAATGTGGTGTATGATGGGACAGAGTACTGCAACTTGGAGGGAAGTCTCTTCAGTGTTGTTCCATCCTTCCTTCCACGTTGTCAGGGTAAGGAGGCATCCTTTGAGTCCAGTGGCAAGAGGCCAAGAAGCAGATTTCCAGCCACATTTAACATCCCAGTTAAAGCACATATGGGGGAAAGTTAGAGGGGAGGAACCTTTATTCAAAATGTGGATGCAGCATCTGATAGAGTGCAGATTCAGTCTATAAAGTGTAGATTGGTCAAAACTGGAGACTTGAGAAGTGAAGAGTGAGTTGAAGAAGGATGAGAAAAACGAGCAGGCTAGAGAAGAGCAGAAGAGGTGGGTAAAGCAGAGAAGTCAGGGAGCTGTGTTCTTTCCTTACAGCTGGAGGATCAAAGACTAAAGTTGAAAATACCCATTTATCCTGGCTACTCAGTCTGAGAAATCTTGGAATAATTATTGAGGAGATCTTACTGGCTTCATTTGCTGCTATAAGTAGTCATCACATCTGTGCGTCAGTTCTTGATCTGGTTATTAGGATCCCTGCATGTCTGGAAGGCTGTACAGAGAAATAAGAAGCAAAGAATACCTGACAAGGATTCAAATTAATCTTTACAGTAGCAGCATTAGGCAGCAGAACAATTCCACAGGTACAATTCCACTGGATTGCCTTCAGCTATTACAAGCAGATAGTTCTTTTCCTAATGCACATTTTGCAAGTTATGAAATCTATTGGTCCTGTAAACAATAGTGTCCCTCCACACAAGCATGACTTATCCCTGGAGCAGTTTAGAAATAGTCGTGAAGCAGAAGTTGTGTAACAATGTATTTGTACAAGGATTAAGTCAAAATGCAGCCAGTTGAAGGTGTCACAGAACTCCAGATATTCCTTTTTTCTTGTGTATTTCACCAGTGAAAACAAAGCCTATCTTATTGCTTTCTTGAGGGGGAAAAAAATGATGTTGAGTTTCAAAGAAATATATCAAAGAACTATTGCAGTCAGGCATGGTAATTTCTCTCCCTTCACCACCCCTACCTTGTGCTTCTCACCATCTGACCTTGTGTAGGCAACCTCGAATTATGTCTTGAGCATCCACTCTTCTGGTACCTTTCTTCTTCTCTACTGCCTAAATTTAAATTGCACCTGAATCACTAGACAATGTAATTTGACAAAATAAAGCTCTTACCTCATGCACTCAAGCAAGTACTTCCTTGCTTTGGCAAATCCTGATCACTTTTCAGTGCAGATATGGGAACAGTTACTAAAGCTCCCAGACAAACCCTCATCCTGGCTACTTTATCTGTCCCAGCAAATTATGGAGTTATTTTTCTATTAGGATGGCTTTCTTTGGGTTCTTGCTTTTATTAAAAGCATAGTTGTTTTCCAATGCAATCTTAAGGAACTGATTTTCAATAGAAATGTTTTGGTGGAACTTACAGACCTCCCAGTAGTCATAGCTTTCAAAGATATACTCCTCTTGACAGTAACAATTTCTGCAGTCAGAGCAAATGTCCTGTTTTTTGCCATGATTTTTCTTGATTTAAAAATATGAATTTTGTTGTATTTAGCTATAGTGTTTGATACAGCAAATTTAAAACTTACCAGTTCACTTAGAAAACAATTTGGGCATGGGGTTTTTTCTGTTCTGTTTTCCTAACTTTAGAATTTGACTGTTCTATTGCTCTTAATTATTAGATACGGTCTCCTTCCTCATAAGTGATAATTGGTCCTGATTATCCTTTGTGTTATCCATATACTTTTCTGTTGGATTGACATGAACTTCTTAATGGTGCTGCTACAACTGTTACTGTTCTGTAGTGGAAACTGAGCTATTCATTCTTTGATACACAAGTATTTTGACTCCCAGAAGTGCTCAGGAAATATTACTAGTATATGTATTTGAATTCCACCAATGGCATGAATGGACACAGTTCTATTCCACTGGCGTCTCAGAAGTGGATAGCAGTGTACTTTGAATGGCTAATTTTAGATGCTTTCTAGGCATGTTGCCACTTCAGCAGTTAAGGAATATTTTATGAACTTTTATATGTTAAACTTAAAGGGGCTTTTAAATCCCTCATGCTTTTAGCTCATAGATGCACTCTGAGCTATTGTGAGTTGTGAATATATACTGTGTTTCCTGCTGGCTTTCCTTTCCCCCTTCTATTTTTACCTTGTTCTCTACCCTGCTTGTTTGTACAAATAAACAATGAAAAACCCCCAAAAAACAAAACAAAAAAACCCCCACATAACAACCCCAAAACTTTTGCACACAGTGATTCGGTGCTTCTTCACTCTCTATGGAGCAATATACCCCAACTCCTCAGGTATAGAGAAGGAAAATTTAGTACAAATGTATATCTGTTCTGTTATCTGAACTAGATCAAGATTGAACAGTTGTATTTTCTTTTCATGTAAATGTACTTTCTTGAATGTCTTCAACATAAATGTTATCACAAAGATGGCTGTGAGTGCAGCTGCAATAGAATTCACATCCAATTGAGTACAGTGTGAAGTTTGCCTAATTTCAAATATCCTATGAAAGTTACCTTAAATGTTCCCAGTATAGCTATTGACTTTTTTGACTGTATTCATGATGGCTAGCAGGAGCCAGTGGCTAACCTGAAAGGAATGCCTTTAGCTTAGGTAAGAATGCTTTCTTCAAAGGTATTCAGAAAAAGCATTGAAAAAATATAGGGCACCAATAGTTGGTAGAAAAGTTTTAGTTTCATGGGGACTTCAACCAGCTTCACATCAAGGCATTCCTGCCCCCACCAGTGAATCCACAGTTTCAAGAGGATTAACTTGGTAGTAGGTTCTGTGGATTCTGGCCAGTATTTCCAGCCTCTCTTCTGAGCAGTACTCTCCAAACCTTTTTGTTCATAAACCCCTATCAGTAAAACATGCACCTACAAACCCATGGTTATTTGTTTATTGATTGTGTTAGTGTACTCCTGCATTAATATATTATTAAGCTTATAAACCATAAAACCCCCAGAAATTAAAAAAAGTATGAGATAAAAATGAAGTAAAAACCATTTTTTAAAAAAATTTATGTTTTCTTTATGCATTAATGGTGCAAAAAGAATTTTTTTCTGCACTCCAGAGATGTGTATTGTGCAATGCCTGGTGTATCTACATCCCACTTTGGAGAGTGCTGGGATGGCGGACTAATCATCTCACAGTGGTGATAACTTTTCTGCTGAGGAGTCTGATTGAAACCTTGTAGAAGCAGTCCTGCTTTAGGTCAGGCCCTGCAAGAAAGAAGTCTGAGACAGTAGTGTTGGCAAGATAAGTGAGGGAGGTATAGATGGTAGTTTCCCCCTCACCTAAACCGTCTGAGGGCTGCAGTCCTTTCGCAGGATCAGGCACACCATGTAGGGAATGCAGCGGCAGCAGCAACAGTCACACCCTAGTTGTAGTTTTCTTCTTCTCCCCCTTGTTTCACTGCCTTTTTTCCCCCCATTCTCACACTGTGAAAAAGAGACATCATTAATGTTTTAATTTTTGGCCTAGGCTTATGGGTTTACTGAATAATATGTACACAGTTATCTTTACAGTGGGTTCATGCCATGCTTTGTGTGTAGGTCCCAGTGCTTAAGGGATCTTGCCCTCGAAGGCATGTATTGCCTGTATTGGGATAAGTTCCCTTCAGTCAGCTAAGGCATGTATAGTTAAGGTGCTGTTATGCCATTGCTTTTCACTTTTATATCGCTCGTGAAGAAATTTGTTTATTCTAAAAGCCAGTTTTAAGTAGTATTTAAATCTAAACCCGTTTCAACCACTTCAAGCTGACACAATAACAGCATTTCAGCAACATCGATCTGGCAGTGTTAGTCTATATGGAACCACTTTTAGTCAGAACACCAGATTAGTAGATAGAGAACATTACAAGAATTTTCTTTATTACACTCATAGGACTCATCTAGCTATAATCAGTGCTTTGTACTTCAGCTATCCAATTTTCCCCTTCTTGTTGATTCACTAAAAGCTCTGGCAGATCTTTGGAAGCTCATGGCCAAATAATTTGTCAATGAAATGTATTGTATGTAAATTGATAAATGTAGCTGTTAGGAGGAAATAATCATTGCCAATTCCTGATGAGAACAGAATACCCTATTAATAATTTGAAGTAATCATCACCTCTACTTTCTTTCTTAGTCTGCTGAATATATTGCATCACAATATATTGCATGTTGCTTCCTAGGGATATGTAAGCGTAAAGGCGTAAGGAACTCTGTATGTTTATGAAAAACTTTTATGTAAAGCTTTCTGATTTGCTTCATCCTGTCCATGTTAATCATGAAGAAATGAGTCAGAGATGTAGCTTATCCATACATAATGGTGTTTATAAATCTGCTCATGAAAAGGGAAGTGTACCTTATGCAGTAGATTCCAAAAGTCAGTCTGAAACAGCTTCTTTAGCAATATTTCTGTTTCCCAGCTTTTGTTTGCAATTTAAAAATTAGCTCCATTTAAATGTTGGAAGAGTAGTGCTTTTATTATTGGGTATTTTCTTGTCCACCTCTTCTCCATTCCTTTCGTCTTGACTTACATCCTCATAGTGTTCTCAATTAGCGCTGTAATTAAGAAGGCACTGTATTTATATTTGAAGAGAAAGACTGTAAAGCTTTCACCTTCCTTGACTCTTTATTTTTGGCAGTAATCTGAAGAAGACATTGTGCGTTACCCTCCTTACCACTATAAGAATCTGATTGTACTGCAGGTCACTTTTGTTCAGATTTTGAACTGTTTTTTAATCCATGTAAATCTTGCTATAGAGAACTCTACTAATAAAACCTAAAAATGGATTTATTTTAGTGGCTTTGGAATAAACAACTCTTTCAACATTAATCTCTGTTTCTGCAGTGAGGCACTGGTACTATGTTGCTTTACTCCTTTCCAGTGAATTTAGATGACAGTTTATATTCAGCTTAGAATAAAGACCCCAACAACAAAAAGGGATATTGATATAATTACAGTAAATGCCCTTTTTCATGTTATTAAAATAATCTGTGACAGGAACCGCCTAACATCAACGATATTTCAATAAGCATGATTTTTATCCCTTGATGAATAAAAGTTAAAGAAGGCCCTGTTACCATGCATAATATAACCCTTGTCAGGTTTGATTATTTAAAGCATTTTTATTCTTTAAAGCATTTACTGAAAATGTAGGTTATTAATTACTTTTATTATGTTCAAAATAATGCAGGATACACATAGTGAAGAGATACAATTTTGGCTAGTCATTTATAAAGATATGGTTAATGTACAGCTTTGTGCATTAATGCTGACTTTAGTGAAAAACAGCACTACATTTACTGAATGTTTTGAGAGTGGGACATCATTTGTCAAGAGTGCAGCCAGCCTCTTAACTGGTACAATATTTTTGGATCTTATTTTTTTTCTTTTTCCTCTATCCTGTTAGGATGTAAAGCTATATTAAGTGATGCTAAGCACTAATAATGCTAAATATTCTTAATCTAATCCAATTATTAAGATAGGATTTTAAAGGTTTATTTTGCTCTTTTATTCAAATTATACACAGGAATAAGTTGATTTGATGTTACTATTGCTGTTCAGAGTTCAAGTGGCTTGAATTTAGCTTGTGAAATATAGCAGATCTCATGAAAGAAACTACAAGAATATTCTTAATGTCATTTTTGTACTTTTTGAAATCTCATGTTTTCAATTGTTTCTGTATTTTTCTCAACATTTCAGTTCTGGTTTAGCTTTTTGTCATATTTATAAGAGTTTCTTCTGTCTCTCCTTTTCCCTTTTACTGATGTTATAAAGCTGTAGGTGTTTTGATGAGCAGTGATCTGTTCTGTATGATTCAATGGTTTTGCCACCCTGGAATGTCTGATGAGGTAAATAATTTATTTTACTGGAGTTATGTCATATTCATGAGTTTCAAGACCCAAGGGCCCTGAAGTCTTAATGACAGGAAATCCTTACCAATTAACCCACCATGAAAAACAAGGTGTGCTTAAAAGGATGGAGATTTTTTTTCTCTGTTGATCATCTCTGGTTCTCAGCTAATCTAGGAAGAGATACAGGATTTTCCAAGCTACTTTCTTTAGAATTTCCATTCTGCTTTCTCTTTTGGCTTTGGAGGTATCTCATCATTTGCTTCTGCAAGAACAATCAACTGCTGTGTGTCCTTAAGCTTTTTCATCACTTCATGACAATGATAGGCTCCTCTATGTTCTGCTAACATATTCCATCCAGTAATAGTTCTGGGATCAGAATCAGGGAACACAAGAGAAGAGGTAATGTAGTTTGGAAAAAATGGTAATGCTTTCATAGATACTGGCAGTCTGAATAAAGGACTTCCATGGAGGTCTGTCAGAAAAACTACATGCTACATTTCTTGATAGTCACAATAATAAAATATTATATACAAGCACATGTACATATTGCAGCTAAAATTTTATGACTTTCAATGAAATGTGCTTGCCCTCCTGCCTTGGGTTCCTTTGAACTGCTCAGTCTGAAAGTCTTGCACTAATGCTGCTGAAGTTTGCAAGCAATCTATTAAAAAAATAATCCATTAAATCCGTTTTGACTGATGTTTAATTTTAGTGCAGACAAATCTCAAAGAGGGATACCATGCAGTGTGACTTGTAAGCAGGCAGGAAGCCTTTTAGATACAAATCTTGCAGCCAATCTTCAATTCATTGACTGCTAATTAATTCCAATGGTATTGCTTGGGTAGAGAAGTTAGAAAATGACCCTTGATCCTGCCTGCTTAAAAGTTTCATCATTCTTATGGAGAAGAACTATGGAAGTAGAACAAAAGGTAGTAAATGCATAATTGAAAGTACATTCTGTGGATCTCCTTCTGTATTTACTTTAATGTACTATGTCATGGTTAATGGTTAATCTCAGAGAAAAAACAAACAAACAAACAAAAAACAACAGAAAAAAATCAAAACCCCCACCTTACAGCATTGGGTTGACACTGGTCCTTCTTGTAAGATGGAATTTCAAGAGAATGCTGAGGCTTTGAAATGGCCTATGCAGTCACAATTAAATTTAAGATATATGTATTAAATTACAAGTTCTCTTTTGTGGAACTTGAGACCCCTGAATATCTGTAGGAATAAGATTATAAAGAGTTTCAGGGCAGAAATTCAAGGTCATTTTCTAATGGACCATTTTTATGGCCCAAGGTGAAATCTTAATTGCTTTTTATAACACAGTTTGTACAGATATAAATATTGAATTTTTACTTCTGTGTTGAATTGTCATGCTTCTTTTTAAAAGGAAGAGACCTAGGTGCTGTACCCTGTGGAGACAAGTTGATTTCCTTCTTTCAGTTCTTTCAGGGGAATGGGGGAAAAAAAGGAAAAAGGGAAAAAAGAAGAAGAAAATTAAAAAAAAAAAAAAAGAAAAAAAAGAGAAAAAATAAAAAAGAGCTTTATTTGCATGGAGGAAGGGCAGGGATTGAATGAAGCATTCAGTTCTGCCAAGACAGCCATTCTCTTCTGTGCCATCAGTACTCTGCCAAGATTGTCACACTGTGATACCTCCTTTATTTTGAAGTTGGAGACTTTCTAAAACTAGGCTCTTTTAGGTCTGTGGGTTTGCAGTGTGTTAGCATGAAGCCTGATGGGAAATATTCACCATGAGCAACTGCCTGGAAAAGCTTGACCAGTTCTCTTCAAGCACAAAGCTTGCAGTGAAAGAAATGGCAACAGAGGGGAGAAGCAATGAATGTGGTAGAAAGTTGCTTTACTTATTTGATAGGACACTATGCACAGTTAGTGTGACTTTTCTTATCTTTTCCACTGTCATCTTGATGGCCTTTTGGTAGCATCAGGGGGCAAAGCTATTAACATTAAGAAAAAAAAAAAGATTCAAATACATGAGGACACACAGTCTCTTATGGGAAATATAGCATCTAAAATGGCATTTCTTACTTTCTGAATGCAGTTCAAAATGCCTTCAAATGCCAGTTTTGACTGCATTGGATATTTTAAATAGCGTGATGATTTTCCCAATATATCTTTTTTTAAATAAGGTTTAACAAGCTCACTACATTATTAGAAGTTATGGCAACCATCGGGATTTTGGACTATTACTATAAGAAAAGAAATGCCTTACTGCTCAGACTAATTTTTTTTTCAACGTTTCAGCATATGATTATTTTCATATTTCATATAAATTCATGAGTTATAGAATAATTACTACAGGAAATATATTTTACATAAATTGCTGGGTTTTTTAAATTTTTCTCAGAATCAAAATTATGTTTTCAATTAATGAAAATAATATCAGGTAATTCTTTAAAAGAATATTGTGAATCCTTCACTGGTTTCCAGATTTTCTCTGAGATTTTAAACATGTTGTATGCAAAAAACCTAAAAGCTTAAGTGTTCCAAACAGTTAATAGCTTTTAAAGATAATGCTCAATTACGTTCAAAATTGTGATATTTTGGATGCTATGAATTTTTACGCTGGTATTTGGGGAATAGAGGCAATTTTAAGGTTTCTGTAGTGACAGGCTTCATGTGCCTTACAATCTCATTGAACTTGGCCACCCATTGTCCAGACATGGAGCTCTGGGTGTCTGCTTCTAGCTCCCTCACTCTCTGTTTAGCCAAGTTCAAGTGGAAACCAACTGTGTCTTTTGGTTTTTATTTCACTTAAGAATTTTTCATTGTTTTAATGTGTTTTGTTCTTGAAACTTTTAATTTATGCTTGCTCTTGTGTTATGGTAATAACATACCAGGGACAGTTTTGTGTCATAGTATGTAAGTGGTGTTAAGGAATGATCCCATTTCAGTGAAAGCTATAAAGTAAATATATATACATAAGGCTTTCACAGATCTTTTTAGAGAGTGTCTGTAAAGGAAAAAAGCTGTGTCAAGTGGAAAGGCCTGGAATTATTTAATGGGGACAATCTAAGCATTCTCTGAAATAATTACACCTGAAGATCTTTTCCGAATGTGTTCCAGTGCTTCACCTGCAGAAACTGTGTACTGCTTCTTTGATAGTGTTGTCAGTTTTGCCAAGTGGCAATACATTTGTTCTCTCTGAGATACATACAAGATGACTGCACTTGCAGACTGTCTGTGAGAGTGACAATGACACAGAACTTGCTTTTCAGTTTGCTGATGTTACTCCATAAATGTATAGGCAGGTCATGCTTGAAATGAATGTGTCACCATTGCTTTGCTATACACTGGTATCTTTAATGTCATTTCCATTTCATTACCCTACCCAGAGCAATTTAAGTTACTTGTGATATCATTCTTTGTCTGCTGTCAACACAGTATTGGTAAGGCACTCAGGGCCAATGGAAAATAAGTGAAGAGTGTGGGTATCCTTGCCCCCCTGCAAGATAAATTTACAGAATGACTGCTCAGACTAATTCAATAATTTCTAGAAAACTTTCCATGTCTGTCCTGTGGATTAGCTTTCAACCAGATGTATGACACTGAGACCAGATGTCACTGTCCTGAGGGCACAGAGCCAGTCTGTAGGTGTGTCTTTTCCAGTCCCGTTTCCTGGATGAGCATTGAATGTCCATCATCAGTGGCTGTATCTTCAGCCTTGTGCATTGCTGTGTCACCTGGGTGGACCCTGAATATATATTATGAGTAATAATACTCTCTCCTGGATGGACCTCTTGGACATGTACTACAGCTTGTATTTGGGTCTGTCCCCATCCCTACCTCCAGATGCTCATGACTCAAGCTCCTGGATGGATTCTAGACCTGAACAGTTACTTCACTGTTTCAGGAACTGTAGGTAGACTGATACCACCACCCTGTCTGCTCAATTCCTTGGCAGGTGTGAGGAGCTTATCCACAGCACAGTGTGGGGCACTGAGCAGACCAAAGATGTGTCCCTGGATGTTTTTTCACAAGGTTCTTCTGTCCTTGAGGATTTGAGGGCTTCTATCCTGGAGGAATCTCCCATGTGATGATCCTGGTTCTGTGGGTGCTGGTATCCAAATGAATGCAAAGCTCAGGTGTTGTGTTTCCATGTGAAAATGAGCTTGGGATCTCTGTAATAGAGACATGTCTGTTTTGCTACCCCCAAAGTCTGGTGGTGGTTTAGGGTTTTCAAAGACTAGGGTTTTCATCTTCACGAAGACAATGCAGCTCACATATTGTAGTGTCGTATAAGAAGCATTAGAAGGTGGGTTTGAGCCCCTAAGCCTTTCAGGAGCCTTTTGGGTGGCATATGAATGTTTAGTGAGTATTTGGTGTACCTCTGGAACAATGTTTTCAGCTAATTTTCCTCCTAAAAGTATCTAGTTAGCATGCACTGTACCTCTTCTGCAAGCTGAACTGACATTCCAAAGGGTCTTCATGGATTTGCTTCAAAATGATACTACTGCTTAAGACTGAAAAGAGTACCATAGATGCAGCCTTAGGACATGGGTTTATCTTATGATGACTAATTGCCACTGAAAGGAGCAGTAGTTGTCTCATGCTCACATCACTTTTTGTGTGCACCTTCTGCCTCCTCTTCTGAGTTCTCCTTGTCACACTAAACATTCCCTGCTTGGAGGGAAAGGTAACTCATGAAAACCCCCGAGTTTTCCTCCAGATCAGCAAGCTGAGGAGAGCCACTAGAGAGTTGCACAATTACTAAATTTAACTCAAGGGAAGAGTCAGAAAAGCAGGGAGAAAGCAGATCTATCCCCTCTGGCCTCCACCTGCTGTTAGATTGAATTAAGTCTAATATGAAAATACACCCTGAAGAAGGAGCATGTGAGTTTATTTAGAGAAGATTATCACCATTGCTGCCGGTTGAGAATTCACACAGCTGAAGATTCACCATTTAAAAAATGTGGTGGAATTCCCCAAATCCCTGAGATTTTTTTTTTCAGCAGATAATAAACTTTGTCAGATGTCTTGTGGCGGTCTTTCTTGACAAACAGGAAAATAATGGCTATGTGTTTTGTTTTCTTCATTTATTCTGACCTTCTCAGAAGAATTAAAAAATGTCAGAAAATAATAGCAAACTGTTATAATCAGTATGATATTCATAGGCAGACACATTAGCTAATGCACCACTAAGATCATGCTTCTTTATTCATCTTTCCAAAATCAGTTTTAGTATGAGGTCAGTATTTTTCTAAATTTTGATTTGGTTTTGTGTATCTGTACTTGGATGATGATAAAGATAAAAAATTTATATTGTTTTTTCTACCTATAATTAACAAAACTGCTTTCTTTCCAATCTATTTATCTTTTTCTAAGCAAAAAACACCACCAACAACCCTTCTTTAAATGCCCTATTAAAACACCACTCAATCTAGGATTGAACTTTGAGCCTCCTGCTGGAACTCCCAGCTCACTTTGAACTAAACTGAACAGGCACAGCAGGAGAGTATTCTATTCCCTAAATATACATTTTGTTAGAAATAAGATCCAATTAGAGCATGTTAGTTGTGGGAATTGGGAAGTGCTAGTGTATAGGCAGATTCAGGTGGAAGTTCTAAAATCAAATCTGACTTTTGTATTCTTGTACTGTAAGTTGTTTCTAGCTGCTTGTACATTAGCAGCTTTCAGAGATTTTTCTGGATTGAACAGGTACCATACATTTCCTCTTAGGCTCTTAAGGGTCTGGGCTTTTTTCCCCAGAGATTGCTCTGCAGTATGGCTGAGGTCTGATTTCTGCTCTGAGCAGAGCTTCTCCCTGCTGGGCATTTCCCCCTTTCAGTCTCATCCTGAAAGCCCTTCCTCTTCCCTCTGGGTAATTGTTCTGAGTGCAGCAGCCAGGAAAGATAGCTGACCACACAGACATTTAGCAACAATAGCAAATAATGTTTATGCATCACCTTCAACAGCACAATGTACCCAACACACTCTTAAAATATGAAGACAGAAGCAGATACCAAGGAAGATCCTTTGGCCTTAGTTATATCCTGCAGTTGTTGTGAGCCTGTAGCTAGGACAGTCCAGGTTTAGACTAGTTGTGTGTCACTAGTTGTGTGACTGTAAGTGAATGGTTGAACAATTGAAAGTATCTCATGTTTATTATATCCATTACACTAAGGATGCTTTGGGAAAGTGAATTTGATAAACAAATCTAGCTTCAGAGACCTTGGCTGAACTGACAATTCCATAGTTACTATTCATGAAACCAAAATGATTTTTCTGCTGGGAAAAATATCCATGTGAGTATGTCCAGCAAGGTTGTGAGAGGATTTATTGAAGTATGTAAGTTTGTGGTTGGGGCTTAGACAGAAATTACCAAGGCATTGCTTCTAGAGAATGCTTAAGGATTGTGCTGGAGCAAGTTTGGAGTCATCATTTACAGGGAATTTGCATACATGGCATTTTATGATGAATTTTGCTGACCTCAAGGAAGGCCCAGATCTATTTGTCACAGGAACCCCCTGCTCCTGACCCCTGGTGCCTTCAAAATTCGGCCTAAGATCTCCAAGAAACCTGTTTGTCCTCATAATGCTGGATGAAGCTACTCTGTCTCTTCTGGTTGCACTTCTGAGTTTCATCCAGCTGGAAAAGCAACATAAAGAAATCAAGAGTAGTCCAAGACAAAAAGTAATCCAAGGCACAACTATATGAAGCTTAATAGGGCAAGTGCTGGATTCTGCAGCTGGGATGGGACAACCCTGGATGTTCAGACAGACTGGGGAATGAAAAGCTGGAAAGCAGTGCTATGGAAAGGGATCTGGGTGTTCTTGTCAATAGCAAGTTAAATCTCAGGCAATTCTGCCCTGGCAGCCAGGAGAGCCAACCCTGTCCGGCAGGGGCACCAGGCACAGCATGACAGCTGGGCAAGGGAGGGGATTGTCCTGCTCTGCTCTGAGCTGGGGCAGCCTCACCTCCAGTGCTGGGGGCAGGTTTGGGTGCCACAATATAAGAAAGACATTGAGCTCTTAGAGAGCATCCAAAGGAGAGCCACAAGGATGGTGAAAGACCTTGAGGGGAAACTGCATGGGGAGTGTATGAGGTCACTTGGTCTGTTCAGCCTGGAGGAGATTGAGGGGAGACCTCACTGCAGTCTACATCTTCCTTGTGAGGAGAAGAGGAGGAACAAACACTGATCTCTTCTCTGTGGTGACCAGTAACAGAACCTGAGGGAATGGCCTGAAGTTGTGTCATGGGAGGTTTAGGCTGGATATTAGAATAAGTTTCTTCACCCAGAGGGTGACTGGGCACTGGAACACGCTTCCCAGGGAAGTGGTCACAACACTAAAACCACAAGAGTTCAAGAGGGCATTTTGGATAATCCTCTCAGGCACATGGTGTGATTCTGGGGAGTTATTGGGCAGGGCTAAGAATTGGACTCAGTGATCTTAATGAGTCCTTTCCAACTCCATGATTTTGAAAATATCAGCTTTTAAAAACTTATGAGACAGAATTGGTGAATTCCTTGTTCCTAAGTCCTTTGTACGTCTCACCTAAGCAAATAAATCAGTCTCTGTTTTCCCTCAGCTCTTGATCCTCCACACGAATAGCTATGGCTTCTTGAAAGAAGCTGGCAAATGTGCTTTCTCGCTGCATACCCTTGATGAATGTGAGGAAGGTGGATACTGCCCCTAACTCTTCTGGACTTCGGAAGGGTCTGCTCTGTGGGGAGAGCATAAGCCGCCAGACCTCTTCCTTTGGTCTTCATAAGGTTTTCCTTGTGTTTTGCTACTATTTTATGGCAAAAGGGGAAGGTAGGAACAGAACAGAGCAAAACCTCACAAAAAGGAGGAGGTGGCAGAGAAATTTAAATGGGTGTTTAATGGGGAGAGGCTCAGGAATTTAGTAGCAAGGTAAGGAGAGTAAGTTAGGAGCAGGAGAGGGTTAGTGGTAAGCTGGGACTGGCTGAACAAACACAGGAAGGCAATGGTGTACCATGACTTGAGAAAAGAGTAACATGAGCTTATAAAAGGAACTAGGCTAGGTCAGTGGGAGCCAAAGGAAGTGGGTAGACAGTTTAAAGATAAGGAAAATCTGTTTCAGCACACAATGATGATTGTTAGACTCAAAATTTTATTATCAACAAAAGAGTACACGCCATATATATATGTACAGAGGAGCTCTTCAATGCAAATAAATACTTATGTTGTGTACAAATCAAAATAATAAAAAAGGAAAACCTCATTGGAAATAGCTTTTAAATTTTAAGTACAAGAGACACTTTCAAGTAGCTGCCCCTTCACCCTGCTGCTGTGTGTATTCTTTCAGTGTTCCTCTGGGTCCTGGATCTGAAAGTGTCAGTCTTTCTGAAGAGTAAAGGGGGCAATTAGAACAAGTTTTCAGGAGTGTGAGGGCTTTGCTGAGCAAAGTTCATGGTGAGGATCCCTTCCTCCTCAGTCTTGGCTCTTTTTTGGGGATACTTTTATGTAATGTCTTACCACAGCCTGTCTTCCCCCTGTTTTCCAAATTGGGGAGCTACACACTGCCCCCCTAAGTACCATTGTGCTGGAGGAGCTGTTTGTCACACAGTGATTATGTAGGAGTGACAGCCCTCTGCTCTGGGTGCTCCCAAAATGAAGTCATTGTAGGGAAGCACAGGCACGTGGCCATTAGACAACTGCTGCCACAGCTAAAAGCGGCTTCCACCAAGACAGAGCCAGACACATTGGAGATCCCATGCTGCTGACTGAACAACCTGCCTCTGACCTTGTGGTAGTGATAGCCAAAACCTATTTACATAGCTCAGGAAGAAAGGCTGATGGAAAAGACAAAGATGCTGAAGTTAAAATCAAACTGGGAAAAGTGAACCTACATGGTGCTGTACAGGGAGATGGAGTCTGACTCCCTCCAACCCAAGAAAGGGATGCCAGAGTTATGTTTATGAGTACTTGTGGATACAGGACTGAGGAAAACAGCTTGGCAATATAAAGCAGAGGAGGTCATGCTTGGAGAAAAAGGTAGCATTATGGAGCTCCAGAAAAGCTCAAATGTGCTCCAGAAAAGTGGCTTTGAGTTCAGGATTGATCCTGCATGTTCCCATTCTTTGCTGTCAGCGACTGTTGGGAAGTGCCTCCAGTCTTATTACAGGCAAAGTGTCTCAGCCTTCAAATCTGCCAACTGCTCTATTAATACAGAAGATTGCAAAGCCAGTTCAGAAAGTCTCATCAAACTATTGATGTACATGGATCTCAGGATGATGCCATATTTATGAAGAAAACTCTGCAATAGTTTGTATCTGTGTTGAAGATTTTCAAGGTTAATAGTATTTTATGCTTTTTAAGTCACCATCGTTATGAGGGTCATCAGGGGTATCTTTCTACAATCATTTGTGTCATTCTCTAAACACGATGGATCGGCTCAAAAAATGGTTCATAATTATTCTGCAGTTTGAGGTATTAAAAAATTAAAGATAAAAATAGTTAAATGGGTTGTATTATGCTCAATATTCTCAAAAAGAAGTTTCTAATCATCTTGAGGTAGATATTTGTATTTATATTTACACACACACATAATACATATCTCTGAAAGCACGCAGACACTCCTGTTCACTTGCAGTAATAGTTTTGTTGTATCAAGGTCCCAGCTACAGTCTAATGGAAAAACATATTTAATCTGTGCTTTTATTATATTTTGGATATACTTAAGAGAAAACAGTTGAATTGGATATTCAGTCTTTGACAATAGTCTGTTTTTTCCTTTCTAGGAACAGAAGAATTTATCAACAAAAATAATAGATAAGGATGAAGCCAAAACATGTATTTATAATGAGAGAATCAAGCTGTGTGTTGAGGCTATAATGCAGTGATTTTTGTTCCACTGTATTAAATGGAAGGCAAAAGAAATAACAATTTTGTTTGATATCAATATAGTAAAGTAAGTACTCAGCTTAGATGTATCTTGATTATATTTCAGAAAAGGTTCATTTTTCAATCCAGTCATCAATCTGATTTATTGGTAAATTGAGCTCAAAAAGTATGACTCAGTACCCACATATAATTTAGGTTCTCTTGAACATACCAAGAAATGTAAGTGTCACTGTCACTTTATTAATTTTTGATTTTTATTTTTTGGAAAAAGGTCAGTGCTGTGTCCTTTGGGAAGAAACCCTGGTGCATGCACAGCTTTCTTTTGATGGTTTGATTAATCTCAAGGATTCTTATTGTGGCAGAGTAAGTGATTCAGGGATCACTGCTCAAACTCAATACTTAACTCTCCAAGGAGGGCATGTACCTTGCACATACTGGCTCATCCTCTGTCTAGGTCTTTTTGCTCTGGGCATGGAAAGTACAGACAGACTAATTCAAATCTGGAATTGCAGAAAAAAAAAGTTCTTTTGAGCTGCATTTGAAATGCCAAGATTGGGGGAAGGAGAAAGTTTAAATTATAACTCAAAATCTATTGTGGCAATGTTTGCAGACATTCCTTTTTGCTGACCTTCTGCCCAAGAACATGAACCGCTTGCATTTTGGGGGCTGAGGGGCCACCTTACCCAGAGGACTACTGTGCCTGTGGTGTGAGCTGGCTGCATTTTTTTGTGTCTTTCCTGACTATAGAGGCACTCAGGGAGGTTGGGTTTCTGTGTGCTGTGTTTTGCTGTACTTGCAGTTGTGCACAGGGCTAGAGGAGAAGACACAGACTATTCTGGGAGGGCAGTGCTAGAAGCAGTTTACAAAATTGGTTCAGCAAAAACTGTCTGCAGGGCTCTGCCCCTGTGGCTTTGACTGGTTTCATGTAGCCAGAGAGGTTTAAGTGATGTAATGAGCTTAAGTGTTGCAGTGGAAAAGTATAAAGGAAAATTAGTTGCCTTCTATTTTCATCAATTTTACCCTTCTTTTGTCAGGACATGGTTCTGAGAACTTGGTGCAACACTGTGGGAAACGCAAGTTTTGATGGCTGGGTCAAGTGTCAGCATTTTATGGATGGTATTATTGTAAGTTGTGAACTAACAGAAGAAGGAAAAGAATGTATTCTATTATCTTGTATGGGACAACTTTAAAACTGGCAACTCAGGATGAGACAATGCAAATTGTGATGGTTGCTCACTTGTCAAATATCAATGTCAAGATATAGGTTATAATCTACAATAAATGTTAGATACAGCACACCACTGAGTGTTCTAAGTTGATGCTCAGGATCATGTGGCTTCTAGATGACTCTATCTGAAAAAAATTCTTAAGAACTTACAGTGCTCTGAATATGTTGATTGAATGGAACATTTGAGCATTTTGGAGATTGTCTTCATCTCTGTATATGTATTGCAGCATGCCATTTGTTTCCTTGTCAAAATCAGTGTATTTTCTCATAATGTTAAATTTCAGTCACAGCACTGGAAATCTTGTACAGTTTTCTTTTGTATGTGACTTTGCTTTTAATATCACTAGAGGGTGATACTGTAATTTATCAGTTATGTTCAATTGCTGTTTAACTGGCCCAGCACTAAAATTTGATGGCCAGAAGACTTCCTTTGTGACCAGGCTAGTCAGCACATTGGCAGTCTGTTCCTGTTGTGTGGGATCATCCCACACCACAAACTGTTGCGGGGAGCTGAGGTTCTCTTTTGCCCAATGTCAGGCTGAAGGACTATAAATTCTGCTTTTGAAATGACTGTTCGAGAGGTTTTACTTTGCTGCTGTGCCAGCATCCCTCACAAAGGCTACAGTGTTCAAGTACAAAATGGTATTTCTTACCACTTAACAGGATGCTCTTGGATTCTTTTTCCAGCTCAGCAGGGCTCTAACACGGTGCCAGACCTTTATTTTGTGGGTTTCCGGTCTGTACTCCCAGTTCCAGCATGACCATCAGCCCCAGCAAGGGATGGCTGGATGTCAGTGCTGGAGTCAGGGCAGAGCATGCTAACAAGCCTGGCAGCATGGGGGACTCACCAGCCAGGGCCCCATCCCTCAGGATCCAAGCAGGGTGGGTCTGGAGACAGGAACAAGGTTCAGAGAGGAATGGAGTTCACCCCAGGTTCAGTGAAGAGGTCAGACAAGTTCCTGGTGATGAGGCAGGGCTGAGGTGAAACCCAGAACACACGTCAGTGACTCCTGCTCAAGGCAGGCCCAGAGGCAGTAGCTGGGTCAGCCAGAGTACAGAGGTCACCCAGTGAGATCCCAGGGATGAGGCAGGTCCTGTGTCAGACTGGGAAGTCACTCTGGGTCTGGGTCAATGGGGTACGTGGCCGCGCACAGGCACCTGCAGTGTGGTGGCAGCATATCTGGGGTAAGCTGTGGCAAGTGTGGCAGCCTCAGCTCTGCAGCCATTCCTGCACAAATGGTAGGGAGCCACCAAACCTTCTTCCAGCTTCTTCCTGAAAAGCTCTTTGAGGCTTGCCAGGGCGTCTCAGTGCTGGCTTTTGCACACAGATCTGGGCTGGAGTGTGTTGCAGTCTAGACAATCACTGGGGAGTCTCATCTCTGTCTCCCATATAACAGTGATTTGAAAATACTCTCTTTTGATCTAAGTTTAACAAAGTAAGAACATTTCTGATATACGTCCAAGGACAACCTACTGGGATATGTTCTGTAGCATATGAAATAGTCAAGAACAATCAAAAAATTTAAAACAACAATATAGGACTGCTTGTCCATACGGTTTATCCACAGATCTATGACATTTAATCTCTGCTCTGTACAATGTTGGAGGCAGACCATGCATCATGTCCGCTAGTGACAAGGCAGACATGAAAGTCTGCTTTCAGAGACTGCCATTTTCTTTCAAGTACCTGTAGACAGAGTAGCTTAGCCCTGCCACTGAGCAAATCTAAGGGAAATAATTTTAAGATCTTCGGGCCCCTGGATGTGCTTTTATCAGCAAAAGAGTATCTAATTTTCTTACAGAAAGTCGCATCTGTACATCATCCCTTCCTCTTCTGCCTTGAGGAAGGTAGTGGGTGGGGACTGATAGGAGGCAAACTAGGTGGTCTCTGTGAGGGCCTCTGTTCATCACTTCCCTGACTCATGGAGGTCATGTCAACCCAGGAAAGCTCAGCTTAGGGAGGGGCTCCTCTCCTTATTTACATTCCACATACTTCCAACAAAAAAGTTACTGTAAATCATTAACAAGAGCTCAAATACTGAATTTACCTGGCACAGATGCTAACCTTATGGTCAGCATAAGTGACAGTATCATTCATATGGTCTTAAACAAAATACTAAAAGGATAAATGAAATCTCCCTCCATTTTCTTTCTTTTAGGACTAGCCCCTCAAGTCCAACATTGTAGTATCAAATTTTGTGAAACAGCAAAAACAGCAGGAAGTATTTTTCAGCAAGCGTCTTGTGGCTATTTAGAGCAAGGCAAGGTAGCTGTGATGCCTTGCAGTTTTGTGAGCAAGCTGTGCCTTCTGTGCAATTCCTTCTGCTCACTACCATTGGGAAGGGCTTCCCCTTTCCGTAACTGTGAAGCATGGGGTATTTTTTCCCTGCTGGAGCGGGGTCACATGTCCCCATGAGATTATGCTCTTGGCTCTCCTGGTTGAAGATTTATGGGGTCCTGGGCCCAATTTAGTGGGCAAACTATAGGAAGTGGAAAGCTATCTCTTCTGGCACTTGCTGACAACTGTGACCTGCCTGCAGAATATACCAGAATAGATATTTAGTGTCATGTTTTTGTGGAACTCATTACTCAAATCAAGGCAGTGTTTTATGTAAAGCCTATGCAAAGCTTTCTGTGCATAATGGGGACATTCTGCAGGGAGTCTGCAGGCAACTGCTGAGGGGGTTTTGTGCTTCGAAGTTTCTTTGGCATTCACCCCAGCTAAAGGCACCAACTGGTATTAAGGCTTGTTGATTTTTTTTTACCTTCTCTGTGTAAAAATTCTTTTGTTTCTCTGCAATTAAATAATTAACTTAATGTGAGATTTCTGGTTATTCCAGCAATGTTCTGGGACATTGTTCAACTTCTGTGATCAATGGGAACTCTTACAGGTGTCAGGATCTATTTACTGTCATGTAGAAAGGTAGTGAGAAATGGCCAAAAGCAGCATCAAGCAATGACACAGCACAAAGCATTTCAGGAAAAACACAAAACTGTCTGTATGTTTAGGGAAGACTACATTTTGTGGCTCAATAATTTTTGTTTACTCATTTTTGTTTATTTTTCTGACCAGATTAATGATTCACTGGGAAGGAGTGAGTAGGAAAACTGAGGGTTTTGTAGTTAAGAAAATAATTTCAAGATATTTATAAAGTAAAATTTACATGGGTATTTAAGTTAATACATACTTGTCAGAAATAAAAGTTGGAAGTCTTTTTTTCCCCAGAGGCAAAGAAAAGCATGAGGAAAACTTACTTGTGGCTGTAAAATTGTTGTGTAGGTTCTCATTCTGAATGGTTCATGGTTTGTATTCAAAATCAAAATATTTTTGCTATGTGTGGCTTTTTTAACTGTTCAACTTAAGTACACTTGGAAAGTTTTACTTTGAAATGGCGAGTGCATTCAAGCAATGCTGCCAAATTCCTGGATTAGTATAGTTAATACAGAACATTGTGCTGAATTTCATTTATGAAAAGGGATATGAAGCCTTAATTATCTTTGGAAAAAATGCTACAAAATCTGGATGTGTTAGAACACCCAAGTGATTTATAGGCATAGTAGTTTATTGTCAAGGATAATTGATTTGAAAAACATATACAGAATATAGTCTTTAAGTCTTTCTGACAATGGGATGATACCACTCCAGTACTCCAACTTGTGTTTCAGAAGAACCCATCACTCTATCTTTGTGGCTTCTTAGAGGAAAAGGCACTAAGGCAAAAATGATGTGGTAGCTGGTTTGAAAACCATTCCTCAGACCAGCATCTTACTGAAGTTATCTTGCTGCTAGAAGATGTAGGAGGTTGTGACAAGATCTCAAATGAGATAAGCAAGCCTGGTCTTCCTCCTAAAAATAAGTTCCCAAAAGAAGATGAAAAGGGTTCTTAAGTGCAGAAGGGGCAGAGGGAAAAAGAAAGAAAGAAAGAAAGAAGGTAGAAAACATCTTTTAAATACAGAAAAATTCCAAATGACCAAAAAAACAGCACAGGGATTAAAATGGTTCCTAATGTGTCATGGTACAGTGATTTAGTCCTTCTGGGCTTGTTTATGCCAGCTAGTGACCTTGAGTTGTAAACTGTGAACATTTTCTCCCCCTCCTCCTGCCCCTGCCATGGTTTGCTGCATTTCCTCTCTGCTTACCCCGATGTACAACTGCTCCAGAATTCCTCTGGCTTCTCTTCTTCCCCCCACACCTCACATCCTGCCATGGCCACCTGCCCCACCAGGCAATCTGTTTTCTAGTGGCATCCCTGGGCATCCCAGCAGGGGAGCACAACCTCCAGCCTGGTCCCTTCAGGGAGCAGAGTGTACCTCTGAGAGCCCAGGCCTCAGCGAGGTGTATGATGAAGCTTTCCCCAACAGACCCTGAATTACTCAGCATGCAGCTGCTTGTTGCTTTCCAGCAATTGCTAAATCACAGTTTCGGCAGAGGCAAAACAAGGCTGCCCTTGACTTAAGGAATAGCAGGCTGCAACCTTAATTATTCTGGAATTTAAAGGCTTACTGTTAGCACTAGACAGTCAAAGGGAAGAATGCTTTAATACTACTAGAGATATGGGTTTGCTGGTAACCAGGACATAATAAAGCTGATATTTCTTCATTTGAGCAACCTTCCCTAGTTTCTGTGTGATTTTATACTGCTTCTCTGGAGACAATATATGAGTGAGGAAAATTCCTAATTCCAAGCACAGGATTAGAGATTCCCTCAGAATCTCAAAGTAATTCTAGCATCTTTTCTCAGTGTTAGTCCTCTTTGTGGTGTTATACCAGACCTGCTAATAAGGGTCTGTGTGATACAAAAACTGGCAAGTGCAGGGAAACAAGAAAAGGTGCCCTTTACTAAATGGTTGCTTGAGTGGCTTTTCCAAGTGTCACACCAGAGCAGGCAGAAACATATTGAATGGTTGTTGGGACTGCAGCTTGATGGGTTTTTCACTAAAAAGCTGACACTGACATTATGTTTTGAATCTTTTGTACTTCTTCACAAGTCGAGTAAGATGAATTTGTCAAATATCTATCCAGTAAATAATGTGTAGAAATCCTCCAAGTGACATGCCTTTTTAGCTTGTCTGTTTTTTTCCCTTCTATTACCTTCTATTAGTTTACGGTTGCCTGTGAACAGTCTGTTAGTACCCCCATTTTGTCTGCACATTTTCAAACTGTCAGTTTGACAATGTTCTTTTAACTTTAGAAATCCTACTACCTATTGCTAAAAACTTTCATATTTGAATATGCTTTTAAAAAATAAAATACGTGCCTAAGTTTATAGCACTATCCTGTTCCTTGCCTCTGCCCTTCACCCCCAAAATATTTGGAAAACAGAACATTAAAACAAATGCTGAAAAGATCCTTTTAAATTCTGACATATGACACTGTTAAATGATACTGTATATCCAAAGAATTTAGCATTGGTAAACTGTTGAAGTAAAAATTTAGTTATTTACCACAATATTAATTTTAGGAATCTGTTTTTAAAGCTGCACTGTACATGTGAGCTACCTGTTTGTTTCCTTCATTCTGTTCTCACTTATAGACTGTGTGTCCAATGCTGATGGTAACTGAGCCATATGATTGGTTTGGTGTACATTCTGAACAAGAAATTAGTTACTCAAACTAGTATGGGATTCGGTGCTCTATTTTAGATTGATTTTTCCTGACTCATGACAAAATATTTGGGGATTCCCACTGCTAATGCCTAAAGTATAAAATTTCCAGGGCTACAGGGGTGGCCATTAACCTTGATAACACATGGAGACTACACAAAAATCCCAATTGCCTGGGCTCAATTTTCCATAAAAAGAGGCTTCAGCGCTGAACACTGAAGAATGGGCAAATAAAGGGGAACAAGCTAAGTAGAAAACTGTAAGAAAAACACGTCTAAAAATGTTTTGTTGAAGTTTATGTAGCTGTTTTTTCTTTCCTCTGCTAAAGTATCATTTCTACATGCATAAAATCTTGAGCAAAGGAGAGGACTGCAAAAGCAAATTAAAACCAGTGTGCTCTTTTTACATTTAGTTTACAATGCTTTGCTGAAGATCAAATATGCCAGCTCATTCCAAAACAAGGTACAAGAGAAAGGGTTTCTTGAGTCCAAAAAATCTTATAAAGCTACATAGTTGAAACAAGTGATAGATTGCAATGTTTTTCTATTGTTTGTTTAACAGCTACACAATATTGTTTTTAACTAGAAATTTTAAGAAGTATCCAGGTATTTGTAAGTGACCAAATGGAAACTAAGACATCAGCCTATTCTTTGAAGGCAGCAGTTGTATTTTTTAAAAAGAGAGCTCAAATTTCCTGAGGTGATGTCTGAAACTAGACCAGAAAAAATGGGATACAGAATATACAGAAGAAATTAACCTTTCCCCACTATACAGATCAGCTTTGAGCCCTTGGGCTTTGTACTTAATAGCATGGGTTTCTAGGCCACTTCTACCCAGTTTTTTCCCCTTGTCCTGCTTTATTAACAAAGCAATTTTTGCTTTTTGAGAACTTAGTCTTCTGAGATGACAGCATCCTCTGGAAGAGATTGAAGTCCATTGGCAAATAGTTGTTGATTGGCATGTTTGCACATCAGTCACCAAATTTGGAAAGACTTATTTGGTGACTTATAACAGACTTATTTGGTGCCACTTTTATTTGCACAAATGGTTATCCATGGTACAATAACAATTAAATAATTATTAATTAAATAATTAATAATTAAATACTCACTGTAGCCCTCTAGTTGGTTGAGGACTTGCTTAAAATTTAAAGATATTAAAGTCCAATATTGAAATCATAGCACAGATGAAGGCATAGTGCAATTCGAAGGACAGAAGAATTTTTTACAAAGTATTTCAATGATAGACTTGAGCCATTTAAATTTGCCACTTTTTGCAGCTTTTTAATCTTCATTATTTTTGCATATTCTCTAATTTAATGAATGAAAAGAATCCTACATTCTTTGAAAAAGATAATGCTGTTGCTTACAGAATGCACATTTCATGGTTCTTTGCTTCAGTGACTGATCCTGTGTTTAGTCAGCATTATTGTCTTTTCATCAAGAGGATGTCACACATGGTATCTATCCCCAATACATGAAGTCTAGTCTACACTCTACACACTTGTTGTGTAGTGGGGCCCAGTCTTTTCAAAAGAACACTGAACAGGTTAAGCTCCTTGGATTTTTCAGCAAACAGCTACTGTAAACATCCAGGAAATCAGATTTGTCATCTTAAACTGTGATTCTGAACCTTCTTTCAGAGGAAAACATCAGTGCTTACAGATATGTAGGAAAAAAAAGAATCCTGTTAGAAGTAACTAATGTGTGTCACCCCATGACAGTAGTTCAGAAGGTATGACTTGCCATTTTAATTCCAGTGCTCATGTTTTCTTCCATGTCAGTAGAGGTTTAAGCAGGCTTTCATGCATACAATCTGCAGCATTCACCTTTGTAAAGAGTGATGATTTTTTTTTAATCAGGTTGGCTTCTGTTTGACAATAACAGCAAAGGATGACCACTTCATCTGGTCATATATGTCAATAAACGGCATTTTTAACTGGATCAGAACTTACATATGCAAAAAAAAAAAAGTCAAGAAGACAAAAACTGAAGTAAAGAAGGAAAAAAAATTAGATAAAGAGATGAGCAAGCAATATTGAAAGGAAATCTGATAGAAGATGGCCATTTTTAAAGAAGTCTTATTTTGGAAATTTTACTAGTTTTGTAAATTTTTACATTTTTCCTTTAAATCTCTGCAAATATCTATCTATGTAATTTTGACAGTAATAGTTGTTGTCAATTTGGACATTTACCCCGTCTCATTGTCACCTAGTTGAAATTAGAAGATTTTTAAAGGTGCCTTCCAACCCAAACAATTCTATGACATGAGTAAGATACATTTGACTGAAAACCATATTGACAAGTGAAAAGGGTTGCAATTACATACTTTTTAGATTATGCTTGTTCTTTGTAGTATTTTTCTGACTTGAGACAAAAAACATTCATTAAAAATGTCTAGTTCAAAAAGAACAAATGTTGGGATAGTAGTACATGTCTGTATTTCATGTTCAAATAAATAGTTCTAGTATTTATTGATGACTATTCCAATTATATTTTAGGAGGAGAAAAAAACTGAAAATGGCTACAGTATGACAGCAGATAAAACCCCAAAATTATGCTTCCTATAGCTGTCTGTTTTTTCAATGTGTGACATCAGTACTATAAAATGGCTTTGTATAACTTCATAAGTCACACAACTTGAGGTGCTTCCACAAAGAAGGAAGAGCGGAGAAATGAGTATTTATGGAGAATGCCTTTAGTTTCTGACAAACTCTGCTTTCTTTGAAGATTAACTGCTGCTCGTTTTTCTTTTGTAACTAGTAACTGACAACAAAAAATGCAGAACTGTAGATGCAGCAAAAGGACTTGAATTTAATCCTTTCCGTAATTCAGGAGTAAAGCAGTAAGGCCTCGATTCAAGATAAGAGCTAATAATGTTTGTTTCAAGTTAAGCATATTTTTCACTGCTGTTTCTGCACAGGAGCTTTCTTGGTTTAACCCTGCAATTACAATCAAACAAAAGCTGAAACTCTTTCAATAACAACTCCTGAGGCTACAGATAACAAGTCAAAATTGTGGTCTTCAGCCCATGTGTCTTGAGGGGAATAGAAAATTTATTTTCTAACAGTGACTTCCAGAACTGTCAAGGATTTAAGAATAAGGATTTTTAGATCTCCTGGTTCTTCCCCCCCCCCCCCCCTTTTTTTTTTTTAAATCTATAAACTAATTCAAGACATTTTCTGACTGGCTTCTAAAGAGAGGACAAGTGTAAGGTGTGAGCATGGACTGTAATGGAAGCAATGAGTTTGTGCTGAGAAGAAAGAGGAAAACCTTCAATTTCTGAGAAATTAGCTATAGTAAAAATTCACACATGATTGTCTGACTTCAATTTGTCACTGTTCTCTGTACATAAAGGTTCCACCACCATGAGCAATATTTAGTTTTTGGATGTTATTTACTGTGTAATCCAACTTTGTGGTTCTGCTGGCTCATAATTGTCATTAATGATGGACATTGCAAAACTGAGTCGTTTTTACAGCCACTTCCTCTTTTCAGGTAACAAATTAACCATTGAAAACTGAATGGAAGTTTGAGGATTTCACTGAAGTTATAGGTGTATTTGCCAACAGCGAATTTGGGAACCTGCTCCAAAACATTGAAATATTGGCATTAAATGTGTTGATGGTCATTGAGTCTATAGCCTTCAAATAAGTTCATCAGACAGGGAGAGTTATTTTCACCTGCTTAGGAGCCCCTTTCTGGATCAGTTAATCAAAACTTCAGCATTGATGTGTATGTGGTCAGCATGAGTTCCCAAACTGCCTGTATTTTTATTTAAAAATCATAGCTTTACAGGTAACAAACATATTCCTTTTGAGAATCTGAAGAATTGATGCAGAAAACTGGTAATCCACTGTGGAATCCTAAGATATCTCAAATTTCTAAAGGCTGTAAAGAGCACAAGGAGAAAGGGAGACTGTTTATTATCCTATTACTTCATTATTTTCACTTTTCCATTGCTTTGTCTTTTAAAGCATCTCTTAAAATGTTGCTCTTCTTCTAGAGGATGTGCATGAGTAAAACATAAGTTAACTGTACAGATCTATTTTACATCTCAGTTGAAACTGAAATACTGTATCAGGAAGTACAGGAAGACATGACAAGAAAAAAAATATGAATTTTTTTTCAAGGAGTTTTAAATTCTTGGAAACTTAAGTTGATGTTCATGATTCCTGTTTATCCAAGAGAATGTTGTCTTCCATACATCTGCTGTTGAGTGTGCCACACTGAAACTGTCTCAATCAAACAACTGCTAAGAACTATGAGGGACACTTCATTTCTACCACATTTTTAATGGCTTGAGTATGTGTATATTTCCTTTCTCTGTCAGTGATTTTCAAATTCCTAACTGTTTGTGTCTACTGAAAATTGCTCCTTGTTTTCTAGTAAAACTGTGGTTTGTGCACAGATGCTTTGCTGCCGGGCAAAGATCAGAATATGCACTGGTTGATTGATTCCTTCTAATAAAATGAGAATTTTATACCACTCTAAAAATTTGATTTAGTAGCATTTCTTGCATTCCAAAATGTCAAATTTTATCCCATTCCATCAATGTATTTAGTTATTGCTTGTGTACAGTACTTGTATTTGAATGCAAAAAGATGAGCTACTGCAGTCTTAAGATTGCCTATCTAAAATTGCATAAAAAATAAAAAAGGTCAGTGAACAATACCAATATGTTGACTTACTACCTGCAGACTTACTAATACTCCATCATAGAGGTCAAAGGTAGGAAACTGAATTAATTCAAAGAGCTCCTGGAGTGTAGGAACTAATCCTATATAAACCTATGACTTAACTAAGTGGTAGGTGTGGAGTCTTCAGCAGAAGGCGTCAACCTTTTCCTCATAAAGGGATGCAGGAACACCAGAGCAATGTGTAATTTTGTTCCCTGTCAGGTCAGATAAACAGCAATGGATGACTACATCTGTATTTTGGTAAAAGCCCAGGGTTTTGACAGCATATGTGGAGACTTCTTTGATTGAATTTCTGAAATAGTTCAAACGTTGTATGGAAGTACTTTCACCAAAATAAGGAGCTATTATTGCTGCATTGACTCAGATTAATTTTATATGGTCTGTAGTGTATTGTGAGTAGTTTACATTGCAGATAAAATTTTCTGATGCATACAGTAACGTGTACTATACTGTGGATATTGCCTGTCATCTTTATTTAACATCAGGCTAAAGGGATGCAAACATTACTAATAGAAAAAGTCTCAGATTTCTCCAAATCAGTAAATTTAAGTGCACTGGTGATGAAAAGCAATCGGGAATAGATGAACTAGCAGGATAGATGTCTAAAGGGTGAGGGGACTGAGTGTTGGACTGAAGAAAATGCCTAAAGCATCTGTGTTTGCTTCACTGGTTTCACAAGATGGAATTAACTTTGTAATTTGACTTCAGTTTTGCAGTGCCAAGTCTATAACTCACTGTGGGCCTGGGTTAGTACCTGCCTTTTTTTCGTTTTCTTTTCTTTGCAGGGTGTCTGTGGATGAAACATTTTTCATTACAGCAGTAAGTTATCTGTCCAATCATTGCTTGCAAGAGGTAGAAGGGCAGAGACTTAGATTGTGATTTCATTTTGTGTGGAGCTGAGAGCACTGAGCCAAAGAATGCTTCTCTCAGTTATCCTAAAAGGCATGAGCATATTCTGTGCCTCACACAGACAAACACATGTGCTGCATACACAAGTGGTATCTATACTTACCCCAGTGTCTTGGGCCTGAGTGAAATGTGAACATAGTAAATACATGGAAGCACAAAGAGAAAATTATGTAAAATAGAAACAACGAGTTGTAAAAATATGGGGAGAAAAGATTATGGCTACTGTGAATAAGAACTTAAAATTTTATGTACAAGGTACATTAGGTAAATGAAGAAAAATTTTAAAACTTAGTAAGTTAATCTTCTGATTAAGATTTTTTGAAAAAGTCTCGACAAAGTAATCAGCTCCTGTTGGTTTTAAGGAACAGTTGCAGGCCCAACTACTTTAAACCTCTTTCAAAGCTGAAAAATTTGATATATCATCTTAGATGCAAATGGTCGTCTCATGAGAAAAAATCAAAATAGTTGTACAAATATTAAGTTCTTAATATAAAATATGAATGTCTGAGAGTGCAAATAAAATTATAAATAAAATTGTAGGATGAAAGGGTATAAAATAGAAGTCAAATATTTCACTTCTGAGGAAAAAATCTAGTAATTAGAAATAGAAGTCTAAGAAAACAAGTATGTTATTTACTAACAAAATTGTTGTTAGCAAATACTAAATATACAGTCCAACAAATGCATATTTGTTTTTATCTTCTCGTGATGGGCACACATTAATTAGCCTAACTGGGTATTGCCAAGTTTTCCATTTGGCTGTGGGTTTGTGAAATAGCACTGTTGCTGCTTAAAGTATTGTGTTTAGTAAGAGAGCAGGTAATACTGAGGAAAAGTTTCATACTGTAATAAAATAGTGCATCCTGATGTGTGCCTGTATTTCAAACACATGTTGTGAAAAATTCTTAAATTTCATGAGTCATATCCAGCTATTAGTTTTCATTGTCATGGAATTATAGAATAGTTTGCATTGGAAGAGACCTTTAAAGATCATTTAGTTCAAACGCCATGCAAAGAGCAGGGACATCTTCAACTAGGTCAAGTTGCTCAGAGGCCCATCCAACCTGACTGTGAACATTTCCAGGGATGGGGCATCTACCAGCTCTCTGTGCAAATCACTCTAATGTTTCACCAGGCTCATAATAAAAAATATCACCCTTGCATCTGATAGAAATCTACTCTCTTTCACTTTAAAACCATTACCCCTGTCCTATCACAACAGGCTCCACTAAAAAGTCTGTCTTCATCTTTCTTAGAAGCAGCCTATAAGTACTGGGAGGACACAATAAAGTCTTCTTGGACCCTTTTCTTCTCCAGTCTGGACAAGCCCAAATCTCTCAGCCTGCCCTGCAGTCATCTTTGTGAGTGTCTTGTGAACCCATTTCAAGTCTTTCCTGTGCTGAGGATCCCAGAGCTGGATGGAATACACCAATGGGGTCTCACTAGTGCAGAGAGGGGCAGAACCTACTTTCTTTGGATACAGCCCAGGGTAACAGTTACCTTTCTGGGCTGCAAGTGCCCATTGTTGGCTCATGTCCAGTTTTTCATCCATCAGCCGCCCCAAGTCCTTCTTGGCAGCGCTGCTCTGAAGTCCTTTCATCTCCTAGCCCCTATTGATACCAGGTGTTAGCCTGACCCAGGCACACAACCTTGTACTTGGCTTTGTTGAACTTCATGAGATTCCTATGCACCCACTTTACAGGTTTGTGCAGGTCCCTCTGGATAGTATCCCATTCCTCAGTTATGTCAACTGCACCACACAACTTGGTGTCACCAAACATTAAACAGTCCTGGTCCCAGTATGGACCCCTCAGGGACACCACTCATCACTGATCTCTGTTCAGATATTGAGCCATTGACCATTACTCTCTGCATATGACCATCTGAGCAATTGGTTATCCACTGAACAGTCCATCCATCACTGTTACAGCAAAACATATTTGAGTCCCCTACAGTGTATTCACTGTCAACAGTGATTTACTTCCACTTTTTGTATATATTATATATATACCAAAGCATTAGTGTGAGAGAAAATTGCACATAAGTGTCACTACAGTGGAACATGCCATAGTGTATAATGGAATTGTAAATAGGTGAACCCTGTGGAAGAAGCACTCTGCAACCTCCCTCTCCTGTTACGGTTTCCCATGGAAGCTCCTCCAGGAAATTGTTGTTGCATTTTTTAAATAGCTGCTGTAAAACACATTTGATGATGATACAAGATGCTTCAGCTGATTTAAATACAAATTCTTCAGTGAAGTTGCATATTATGTGTGTCAGCATGGAATTTAGATTAATGTCTTCTTTATCTACCATGCCTTACCAAATCCCTCAAAAGATGTGCTGCTGCCTTGTTAATCAATTGAGATTTGAGCAGGGATGGTTTATGTTCCATAGTCACATGGTATAAGGAGCTAACATCTTGAAAGTGAATGATTAGTATTTAATTCAGGGTATACAGAGCTATGGGTACAGACTTAAGAAATCATATAAACCCTGTGTACATTCCTAGAAATGTATCAGAACTAAATGTTTAATTAAAGGACTTGCAAGGTGGTTTGTGTTATGTTTGCTAATTCTTCTTCATCTCAGTTTATCTTCTCAGGAGATTTACACCACTCTTTTAAAACCTTTGTAGTAAGAAGGTCATATGCTGATCTTAAGTCAAATACATCATGCATAGCTCATTAACAGTATCTTAGATTGCCTTTTTTTGAATGCTTTACTCTCAGGATATCATACATTCATTTTATTATACTTTTTGAGCAAGGACATTGGTGAAACAATATGTATCTGTTAAAATTAAACAAAGGAGATAACTCTATCAAAGTCTGCCCAATACCTATCGTTAACTAGGTAATTTAGCAAATGAGTGTGGATTATTTCAGTCTTTCCTTATTCAGGGAATTGCATATTTCCCTGATGAGGGTAGAACAGGGATGAAAATAAGGGATGGAAAAAAATTCTGTGTTGTGTATACCAATTGGCAACCCTTTTTAGTGATTTCTCTTACTGAAAGGGTGGATTGGAATGCAAATAAGGCTTGCAATCCTCTGATCCAGGAGGTTGTAGGTTATGTTAAAATACTTCATCAGAGAATTAATATAGCTTAAAATACTGCATAATTAGTCACCTGTGTCAGTTGGTGCCATACTACAAGTACTTGATCTTTAAAGAAGAAATGCATCCCCAAAATATATGTAGTAAGCCTAGAGGAAGTGAATTTTTGCAGCTATAATTTATATTTGTCAGTGTAGCATCTGCAAAGAAGTCAAGACATTGAACCATTATTAAAAATGCAAATGAATTCTTATCTTTTCCAAACACTTGATAGTGGATAAGCTGTGATAAGGCTGGCTCTTTGCTACACAGTGCATAAATCTGCAAGCTGTGTCGATGTGAGATGGTTGTTGTAGGATCATTTAGGCTGATGCAAGTGGTAATGCAATTCCAGAAGCCTGGGCCTTTATTAAGCTGTATACTCTCATCAGAATTGTCTAGGTCTTTCACATATAGCTAAACATAATTTCATTCACTGAAAGTTTTTCTGAGGTGGATGTTATGCCAAGGTCAATTGATATCTAATAAACAGTAGAAGCATCTCACATGATCCAGGATGATGTGTAAGTAGTAAAGCATGAAAGAAAAATGGTTTATTAGAAATTGAAATGGAAGTGTTTATTAAAGAAGGTTGTTTCATAATAGATTCACTATAGATAATTATATAGATGCCCTTTAGAATTTTAGAAATAAAATGAAGACTTCTATGATTACACTACCTATTAAAGATCTGCAAGATATAATAGCTCCTGGCACAGTGGAGGATGATAAAAATGAGAATCTTTTAGGCACTAACCTGTACCTTTGTGTAGGTTAGTGCCTAATAATGCTACCAATACAACCTAAGCTTCATGTTGGAAAGTGTACCAGTCCAGAGATTCTTTTAACTTCTTTTCATTAATGGTTATGTCATTTATTTTTTTTTTCTCCATTGATTATGTGGCCATTTTGGTGGCAGATTTGACTTGTCAAGCAGCCTTAGTTCAACTCCTTCTGGACAAAATGTGTAAATATAATATTTACTTTGTCTTGGATAACATCTTGGTCTAGGTCCCATCTTTCACCTAGTATTGCTTTGACTGAACAATCTCTTTTAAGGAAATTGTAGGCTAAGACTCCTCAAGTAGATCCTTAGCTTCTGCATGGACAGCTGCCTGCTGTGGATTTCTTGTCCCTGAAGTGACCAGTTCACATTCCAGTTCCTCAGTGAAGAGCAACAGTTCCTGGTTCTACTTTGACTCCCAGTTTTTAAGGGTGTGAGTTTGCACAGGACTTGGGGAGACTTGAAGTCTTAGATAAACACAGGTTTTAAGCAGTATTGTGATTTTTCTCAAAATCCAACTTGATGTGATTGTGCTATGTTCTTTTATTGACCAATCTCCTTTTGATTAATGAAAAGGTCCCCTCTATGTGATGCTTTGAAGTTCTCCCTGGATAGTCAGAGAGCTCTCCCAGCAATACTCTGGGCAGTCTTTTCATCTGATAAATATTCTTTTCTGTACAGGGTGTAAGCAGTAAGGGATGAACCATTGGTGGAACTAGTAACATATCTGTTAATTAATCTGAATCTCATTCTGCTCTTCGGGAAGGGTGGGGTAGTGGCAGGGAAAATAGCCTTTATCAATTTTCACTGTAACTGAGAAACATTCCTCCTTGATTCCAGAGTGTCTGATCAGCTGGATATATTTGTTGCACAGAGCATGTGCTCACTGACAGGCTGTTTGTTGAAAAACAGCCAGCATGGAGATCACTTAGTCCAGTGGCTCAGATCAGTCCAGGGTGTCACTTGTGTTCTCCCAAGCATGGCAGGTGTTGGTCCACCCAGGGAACTGATGGCTGACATCCTGGATGTGCACATAGATAAATCCCCGATACCCAGCCATGACTGATTGATAATTTTGTCTTTGATTCACAGTTACAATTTAAGTTTCATAGATATGGACACATATACCTTCCTGAAAAAGCACGTCCTACATTGGCGTTGTAGGGAAGTAGGACAGGACAAATGTAAAAGAAAAACATTGAAAATGCATTGATATGTTAAAATTACTGCCACATCCATGGCAAACACTTCTCTCTGTCTTGGAGGATGAAGGAGGCACATGTTGCTGCCAAATGGGCCTCATTCACCCTCCTGAAAATGTTTTTGGTTCCCTCCTTGTAGGTTTTCTTCTTTGACTTCCAGCTAACCCACTTTGTCTGAGACAGGCTCAGATCTTTTTTCAAACGAGGCCCTAGGAGAAAATCTGCCATTGGGCCACTCTCAAAGACTGGTAGCTGGCTGTTAGAAAGTTTGCTTTTATCCTTATCGCAGCTGTGGATAACATGAGCTCTTAAGCTTACAGCTCATCCTTCAAGGTGGTGAGCTTGTGGAAACTTGTCTGTAAAAGGTTTCTAACTGTGGAACGTGTTTCATAGATATTCTAGGAAAGTGAATTGACTTCAAATAGTACATTGTAATGGGTTAACATTGGAAACTGAAGAAAGTTTCATAACAAACTCTTTCATCTTGGAATTTTTAGGAGCATGTCTCTTTTTTCTTTTTTTTCCGTTCATTATAGCTAGGGAGCTCTCTTGTGAAAAGTTCATAGTAGAGGATAGAGATAAATAGTACAGAATGTACCACTGTCTATTATCTTTATAATGGCAATATGAAAGAAAGAGATAGATTTGGGATGGATTTTCCTTTTCTATAGCTGTCTCCACATCAACTGATTTCTTTTTGAGGCAAGTCTTATGGTTAACAGACAGTTAGGAAGAACTGATAGTGCCTGGATTCCTTTGAGACGTGACACTGGAGGATGCAGAGGCTTCAGACACTGCATGTGAATGTACAGTTAAGAGAATAGCCAGGAGCTGTGTTGAATGCTGGAAGTCGTGCTGGTTTTCTAAAATAGGACATTTTGTGAATTTAAGGTGTGAAATGGCCTGCACTAAGGAATTTTTTGTGAAGGTAACATTCTGTCTCTTCTCTCATATGTGTTAATCATTTCAATAACCAAGCCATTATTATTGGCCACTTCATGAATGATTAAAGTGCTGCTTTCTTTAAGCCTTTAAACTCACTGTTATTGGCATATTTATTTAGGAAGAGCAATGTTCTCTCTGAGCTTATACAAGACAAAACCATCATTAATCGAACTTTATACATTGTGCAAGGTAAGTCTGAGTTTAAGTAGATAAGAAAACCATGCATATATGTATTAGCAAAGAGCACTGAGGTAGTACCTGTTGTGCACAAAACAGCAGTAAAAGAGGTACTCCATTTCATTCTCAACAGTTCAGCCCCAAGCCTGTATTGTTGTTTGGCTTAAATAAATAAATCTGATTATTTAGTTTCTGAAAATGTCGCTTGAATTAGGGTTTGTCCTCATGTTTCAAATTTTTCTAAATAAAAATAGGAAATTGTATCAGTAGGGCTCCTAAGAAAATATCTAACAAGAAATGAGATTCCATGATTCATTAATTAATCATGGAATTAATACTAATAAACAATACTGCAACCTCAAAAATCCAGTGGAATGGTACTGAAAGAAAAGTTACAGGTGGTTATGGCATTAGCCTCTGCCCCAGTGTACCATTCATAAAATTCTGTACAACATCCATCAGCCACAATAACAAAGGTATGTTGCTGCACTGATGTCAGTAGAGGTGTCTGATGAAAAAGTAGAAAACTTGGCTCCAGACTACTGTTGGATCTATCAGATAAACTACCAGGGTTAGATATTGTAGCTGAAGAAGTGATAAATAAAAGCCTTGTCAGAGACTGGCACTGTTATAAAAATTCATAGTTATGTAGATTATATACTTGTAGAAGGTCAATAGTACATAAAACACTGTAGTAATTACCATTCTTGTTAATATAGTGTGTGTCTGCAGAAAAGCAGTTAATGTATGACCCAAACACTATTGAAAGTAATAAACATAATGCCCTGGAAAACTACATGAGCGACTGTCATACAGAAATGATGCTTTTGACTTTGGAGAATGTCTTCAAATATTTTGCTAGCTATGTATGGTCATTAGCTCCTGCAGTTGGTACAGGATGATTGCTCTTGTTATTGTGACACCGATGCCATATTACTTGCCTGTTATGCTCATGGCTACTTGGTATTCTATGTATTCTATGCCTACTTGGACTAGTTGATGTTGGAAGGGACCTCTCAAGCAGAACCACCTAGATCTACTTGTCCATAACCGTGTCCAGGCAGCTCTTAAGTGCCTCCAGGGATGGAGACGCTACAACCTCCTTGGGCAAGCTGTGTTCCTATGTGGCCAGTACAGAAGTGTCTCCTGATGCTCATGCAGTACTTTCTGTGTTTCACCTTTTGCCCACTGGCTCCTGTTCTGTCCCTGGTCATCACTTGCAATTAGTCTGGCTCCATCTTCTTTGCGCCCTCCCTTCAGGCATTTATAGCCATTAATAAGATCCCCTCTGAGCCTTCTCTTCCCCAGGCTGAGCAGTCCAACTCTTACATCTGATGACTTCCATACTACAAGGTGCCCACTGGATGCCCCTAGTTAATTTGAAATGCTGTTTGCAAGGCAAGTGTTGCTCGAATTACATGGTAAAATACTGCAACAGGCATATAATATTTTTAAAAGCATAATTTGTGGTTTCTTTAGAAATTATTTTAAACAATTCTAACTGGCATTATACAAGAGGTGATTCTGTATTCTTGATGTCACTGAGAGGTAAAATTGTAAAATATTATGTTATGTAGCATAACATAATGTTATATCTCCCACAGCCTGTTTCTCTTGTCATGTTTGTGACTAGTCAATATAATCTGATGAAGGACCATTTATCATTTTTATTGTTGAACATTTGGTTCAGTAATATAAGGAAAGAAGGTTCAGAGTGTTATATCCTAATGGTTCTTGATTTTATTGCAACTTCTCCAATTTTATATAATTAAGCACACTTTGGACCTAAGGATTCTTTTTTATTTCGGACACATCAGGTCAGAACCTCAGCTAAGTAGGTGGAGATAGCCATTCAGCCTTAAGTATAACTTTCTTCATGTAAAGGTTATTTTTTGCTTGTATCCCCTTAGACAAAAAAAAAACCTGGGATATTGAAAGAAAAAATATAAATGTCTGAGCGTACCATTTGAATTGCTTGATTATATTAATATTAATATATAATATAGGATTACTGAGATAATTTTAATCAGTTCAGTTTGTACAGTGTACTGAAAGTTTTTGGTTTGTTTCCATGCAGTAGTAACAGAGCATTTCTCTTCCTCTCATGTGTTACCTGGCATATTAAGTACTAGCATACTTTGCAGCTCTAGGCAGAATGTCTTAGTTTGATCTATGGCAGATTTTAAATTCTGTTTATCATGATTAGGTTTTGTTTTTCATTTCTGTGTTTGGCGTCTCATTTTTCTCCTTTTCTTCCCATATTAATTACAGAGGGGCCCCAATACCACAGACTGCTTACCTGCATCCAAATCTAAAGGCAGCTGAATTGCCATGAGTTATCCATGCAGAGGCAAAGCAGCAGGAAGCTGTGTGTGACAGAGTTATATTATAAATTGCAATTCGCTATTTGGCTGTCCTGCTACATCAGATAATTGATAATCTGATGCCTTTCCCATCCTGCACCTGTACCCTGGTGAAAAAGAAATCAGCTGCCAAATAGCTGCTGTAAAACAAAACAAAACAAAAACAAAACAAACACAGAACAAACAAAACCCCTCAAAACAAAACTAACCCTGGAGGTGCGTACTCATTGAAAAGAATATTTTTCATTATCTTTCCACCCTGTACTTCATTTAATCACTCGTGACAATTGTCTCATGTCCTCCAGTTCTTTCCATTTTACACACAATTTAAGTTCTGCATCTGAAATGGAATAACCCCATCCAAATGCAGGGCTGGAGCTGCCTGGGTGGAAAGCAGCTCAGGGGCCCTGGTGTACAGTAGACATGAACCAGCATTGACAGAATGAAAGGCAACAGTCACAAACTGCAGCACAGCCAATTCTGATTAAATATTGTGGCTTCTTTTATCTTCACCACGAGAGCAGTCAGGCTTGGGAACAGGTGCACACTTTGGTTGTGGAATTTCATCCTCATAAATATTGAATCCTCACACAAACACAACCTTGAGAACCTGATCTGCTTGGACCTGCTCTGGGCAGAGAGCTGGGGTAAATGGTCTTCAGAGGTCCTTTGTGGCCTTAATTTCTTTATAGTTTCATGATAAGCAAGGATGAACCCTCCAAGGATAACAGAAAGTACCTAATGGAGCAACTTCATTGTGGAATTTGGAAGAAAAAATGATTTTTTTTTCTTTCATGTATATCATTTTCAATCAAAAAAAAAGAAATCAAACTTAAATGAGATACATTTTTCAGAAAGTGCTTTTGAATTTTGTGACTTTCACTATATCTAATGAATTTACTCTGGACAACATTTTACCTGGTTTTTATGACAGACCAGTGACTGACTCAAGTTTCAGATTTTCAGCTGAGGATTTATGAGAGGCTGGAGTTGTAGGGAGGAAATATTCTGCACAAGTATTATATATACATAAGTTCTGTTTCATTGGAGTGTCTTAAAAAGTAAATTAGACCGGACTATTTTCAGGGTCTCAAAAACCTATATCCAAGCAAAATCTTAGATGAATAGGACCATGGCAATAAACATCTCTTTTAAGAATATTAGGAGTGTTAACTCGTAAGAGAGACAGCGTGAAGATTTCTCTTGCACCATGATTTATTGTATTTTTCCCATGGAAGAAAATATAATATAATCCTTGTTTACAAATCAAGGGAGTTGAAGTGTAGAAAGAAAGACAGGGCTATGACTCTGATGTTTCATTGAGAATTTTTGCCTTTTGGGTTCTGCCAGAAGGGCAATAGTGATAATTTGATTTTTATTCCTTCAAGGTAACAGGGCAACTGCATCACTTATACACTTTTGTATATATGTAAAAGCTTATATGCATACATATAAAAAAATAGAAATGTCAAATATGTATTCTCTTGAGTAAAATAATGGAACCCAGCAGAAATCTTCCCTGCAGGTCTGATACACTGTTAGGCTTAGGATGTAACACAGTGTCCTAAATATTCCCTGATATGTTTTGTTTCTGTCTAACCCAAATATGGGCTTTCCTCAGGAAGTAAAATTACCCCAGAGGCAAAAAAGAGAAAGGGGAAAAACATCCACTACTGTATGTCTGTCTCCTGTGTGGCAAATAGGGAGGCACAAACTTAATCTGTAGGGGTAGCCCCATTTACTGAAATATTTGAATGTCACCCTTCATTCAGACATTGCTTAACAGTGTTGCCTTGTGGCCTTCATTTCTGCAGCTTCATTGTTTCTTTTGTTCATATGTGGCAAATACTGTGAGTATTTACTACAGCCAAAAGCAACCAAGAGATGGCAGCACTGCTTTTGCTATTCTGTGTGCACAATCCGCACTAAGTGGTACATCTGCCAGTAATACTTTTGAACTTTTCCCTTAGTACCTGGCACATGCTTTCACCAGTCAGTGAGTAGTTATTTCTTTACAGAAGACCTGTTAAAATTAGTGGCCTTTCTGCTAATGGAAATTGTCTTTTCCCATTGCAAATTGGCATAATGCTGTCTCATCTCCTCAGCAGGAAAAGCCTAATAGACACAGGAACTCCAGGGAGTATTTAAGTGCCAAAGGGTGGCTTTGGTCAGTGTGACTGAGAAATCTTGCTTCATAATTTTCTCTGTTTTTTGTCTTGAAATGATTTCTGTTTCATTTTTTATTCCAGAAAACAATTGTTTTCATCAAACAACGTGTTTTGGAATATAGGATACTGAACTGCCTATGATCAGTGGTTTCTTTTTACCAGTGTGCTTCAATACCTTCTACCCTTCTGAAGTGAACATCAATCACTTCAGTTTAATCCAAAGAAAGCCCCAGGGAGACATAACCATCAAAGAATTATTAACATTGTCAGGAGATTATTGTCAGGAGCATTTCAGTAATTGTTCATGGGCTGTATAGAGTTACTTTGTTTTTTGCACTGTAATGGTCGTGTTATGGCACTATGTATATACAAAGGCTCAAAAAAATTTAATTAATTCATTTGCTTTTCATACTGTATTTTTAAAGTTTTTTTAGCAACTTGATATCTGCAAAAGATGACACAGTATAAAATGTGGTGATTGAAACTACAAATTAAGTATTTGAATATTAAGTGAAATAGGTTGTGATACAGTGTGAGGTTTGATACACTGCATATAAATGTGAACATTTTTCATTTTGTATTTAAAGATGTCAAGAACATGTATTTGGCTGCAGTGTCAAAATGATTTGATCATGTTGAAAGGCAAGAAATTTTAGCTTGATCCTCCTGGAATCAACATCTGTTTCTAGCAAACTGACTTTCAGATTACCTCTTACTGTGACTTGGTAATGTGCTGCTTGATTTTTGAGTTTTGTGGGTTGTGATTAGCATTTTAAAAACTTCAGTCTTGCCAAGAAAGACTCTACAACATGTAGACTACATACATGTTCCACCCCTAAGCCATTCAACGATTCAGAGTGATATAGAATTGCTTATCCATGTGTGCCTAAACATCCAGAAAAAAAGGCAAAAGCTGATGGGCCTGAACTTCAAGTTGTTTTTGCAATATTTGATAAAATAGTTTGCCATGTTTCTGCTAAGAAATCAGTGTTGTTATGAGAAAATGGGCCTATTTCTGGCATTACTAATCTTCCAGTACTCACCTGGGTTGGTATTACAGCAGTGCTGATGAACAGAATAGACCATCATTATTTTAAAATAAGCACTTTGTTGGTTTTTTAATATGAAAAGTATATAACCCAAATGATTATCCATACTCAGAATTAGAGTTGTGTTTTTTCAGCATTTCTCTTTGCAACTGCTCTGGAAGTGGCCATCACTAGGAGGCTTCAACCATCAAATTTGCCAAGCTGCACGTGGATAATTTTTAATGATCCATGTAAGCCATTCCTTTAGATGCAGAAATGGTGATGCCAGGACGTAAGGCAGCTAGCAGACATGGTGCCTATGTGAAGGCACAGAGACAGACAGGTGGTGGGAATCCAACAGAACAGTCTGGAGATCTCACCCAAGTTGAGTGGCCACTGCTGCAGGGAGGCAAGCAGAGGCTGCTGCTGCCACTTAGCAACTGGCCATGCTGTGTGAAATCTGTGTCTGGGAGTCTTACTCAAGGCAAAGCATATAAATTAGCAGGTTTTGTGTTGTTTTTTAGGTAATTGTTTGCTGTTGTCTGTGTCTTGCTGATTTATGGGTATTTCCAGGCATAGGAATCCCATGTGAGGAGGGGATACTTGGGCCCATCACTGGGCTGGGCAGGACTGTGGGCAGCTGGAGACTGGCCCAGCTGCAGCATCACTGGGGCAGAGGCTGACAGCCCTGGGGGACTGACATGGGGTCCTGTGCTGTGGCTAGATTTGGGGAGCACCAAGGAAGACTGGGCAGGGACTGCAGGGCCTCTTGGGTTCCTGACGTGTCTGGGCAGCTCGTGAATTGACCACTCATGATAACAGGAGCCTTCATTGGTAGCATCTTGTAGGGAAAAAAACAAACAAATGCCCCAAATAGCTGCAAGTAGATATTACAAGCATTACAATAACATGTACACCTTAGACATAGCTTCAAAAGCTACCGGAGAGGATGAAGCAAAAAGCTTTGTTATGCAATCAGCATTGGTAAATGGCAACACTAAAGAAAAGTGTCAGTGGATTAGCATTTCTATGGGTATGTGTAGAGTCCAGTGGAGTAAATCACAAGGGATGGAATTTGAGTAGCCAGCTGAAGTGAGCAGCTCCGGTTTCCTTATTGACCTGTGTTTTCTTTTTTTCAAAATGGCTGTAATTTTCAAAAAATAATTGTTTCCAGTTGGGCTGGAGAGATGCTGTCTTTTCCTTCACTTTGCTCTTGAAATCTCCCTTTCCTCTTCTGTGACTGGGAGGGTGCTGTCATTAATGAAGTAGATGCCTTGTCAGAATTCAAACCTTTTGAAGGACTTCACAGTCCAGCAGACTTTGACAAATGAAGACAAGTGGGAGGGCACTAGAAGGTGTTAATCTGAACAATGGTTAACAGGCCAGTCTATAGGCTGGGCCAGGGACAGAGACATTTGTTCTGTCGGTGGCTCTGTTTGAAATGTATCCAGACCATACAGTAAAAGAGCTTTGTGATAGTAATACTGGATTTTAAATTCCTCAGTAAACCTAAAGGCTTTCAGAACTTCACTAACTTGAAAGTGGCGTCTCAGTTTCTTCCCTGCCTTCAGAGTTCAAAGGATACCACTATGAATAATATGAATGTTGATACAATCCCAATCAGAGAAAATTATAATAATAGTTAAAACCTCAGTCATTGTTTTCATTCATTAAGTATTCATAATAGGTTCATCCACTATTGCTAACTAAGCAGAAGGTACAGCCACTTTTAATAAATAAGGTATTTGAGCAACTTTATTGGCAAGTGACTTGAAAAAACCCTGAAAGCATAAAATTGATCAAATCAAGATTGGTAAAAGGTGCAACAAAATAGTTTGTGTTCACTGGTGGGAAAATAACTAGTGAAACAAAATCCTGAGTAATATTTAATAGGACTTGAAGTATGTCCAGCAAACCAATAAAGTTCTTCATAACAGAGGTATGCAGTCATGCAGTAAAAGAATTTAAATAGCATTGCAAAAAGTATTCCAACAGTAATAGTAAAAGTTAACTCAAGAATTGAACTCAGATTTGGATTAACACGAAAGCATTTTTTTAACAGAAAATCTGAAAACTTTGTTGAAGATGAAGGAAAAGAAATTCTAATAATGAAATTCACATTGTGTACTCTGCCGTGTAAAGTTTTTAGTCTTTTAGGCTTTACAGCTACTAAGATTCAGTTCTAATATTTATACTTCTTCCCTCTAGAAAATTATAAACCCTTACAAAATTATATTTGAGCAAAATATCTTTTTTTTAATTTTTCCCTGTCTGATCCGAAGTCATGAAGGAATGTCAAAGACACGTGAAAGAAGTTACTCAGACAGAGAAATTTAAAGTGAAAACTTTCCAGCCATGAAAACAAAGTGTTTTGTTTTTCCTAAGTATTCAGAGAAGTAGTTTGCAAATAAATACAAAAGAGTGGTACAGTTGTCAAAAAAACTCACTACCTTTCCAAGGAGCTGAGCATAGAAGAAAATACTGGATATAGTGACAGTCTTACATTCTTAAACATTTGGAAGCACACACTGTAGAGAACCTCTCTATGGGCTATGCTTTCAAGGAAAGAAGCAATAGGTTCAATAAGTTTTGCCTAAAAAAGTGTTTGAGACAGCAAAATCTTTCATGAGCATGCTTAAGGAATGCCATGTAAGAGAGAATGGGTCTTACTTTAGCTGCAGAATTACAACAGGCTGGGTCACCAGCAATAGCTGCAGCACTGATTGAAAAAGCCCTGTCTGTGTAATGCTGTTAGTGCCTGAAGGTGTTTTATCTGACACCAGAGAGTTTCTTGGTAAAGACACCTGTGCAGGGGAGACAGAATGAAGGAGGGTTGAGAAACCTCATCAGCGTCCCACTGTGTGAGCTTCCCAAATAGGATACAATTGAATTTTGGATGCCGAGTGCTCACAGTTCACTGTGAACTGTCAGGCTGCACAGTTACATCAAGCAGTAGACTTAAGGCCAGGTAAAATAACTTAAAGGATTAAGCTTTGGCAGCTGTGTGTTTGATATATATTTACTGATCTATATTTGAATTTGATTTTTTAATATAGATGGGAATATTATAGGGTAGGAGTTGAGAAAGGAATCTCAGAAGGGATTAAGAGCACCTAACACAGAAGTAGAGCTAAACAGTGCACTGTTTAGTTGCTTTGCATTAAGAGAAAAATCCAGGTCTTTGACTTGCAGATAGCCCTTCAAAATTTGTCCACTTTTGGTGATATAGAAATCGAGTTAAGGTGCATTTCACAATCAAAAGTATGACCCAAGTGTAGGTTTCCACAAGGTCTGCTTTTTTAAATGGAAAATGAAACCCTTTCTAAGAAGTGTGCCTTCATCTGAGCAAGCATAATCAAACTTCAGCAAAATTGGTAAGGCAAACCTTTCACGTACAAGTAAAATAAATTGAATTCTAAATTAATGACTCTTTCTCAGTGGTCTGAATCATAGCGTGATGTTAAGGCACAAGAAAAGCTGCTATATTCAAATACTAGGCCACGCAACAAATCCGTGTTTGGTTTCCATTGTAGAAAGCATATTTACCCAGATTATGTGGGCTGCATGCAAAAAGTAGTTTTGCTGTGGGGAACAAAGATCCTCCTTCAGGCTTTTGTGTGTCAGTAACTATAACCTCAGGGTTGTAGTTGTCTAAATAGCTGCGTTAGTAATTTTGTATTAAGATTCTCTGGTTTTCTGTAGCTGGCTTAGCAGATGACCTCAGATTTAAATTCCCTGGAGCAGGGATCGTACATTTATATGAGCATGAACAGTGAGGGTTTGATCTTGGCTGGAGCTGCAGGCTGTGACTGAGATGTAAATGTCAAATCATAATGGAGGAAGCTCAGGCAATTTCTCTCAGAAATAAAACTTGCTGCTTTCAAATGTCACTAGGCTAAAGAAATTTCAGTATAAACTAATGCGGAAGTCAGAGAGAAATACATTTATCCACAATGCAGCTTCAATGTAAGTTATTTAGTTGTATGACATATTAAAATTTTATTAATCCAGTTATGCTGTATTGTTCATTCTAGCAGAACTATGCTATTTGAGAGGAAAAAGCTTATTGGATACCTTTGGAATTGCCACATTGCCTTCTGTCTCTCAGGCACTCCTTGCAATTTTTGGCCAGACCGTCTAAAAATAAATAATTATAATTAAAACAAAAATATATTGACACCTCTAAACATAACCTTATGTGTAAATCAGCCATAATATATGCTCATTTTAGGGAAGTCAAGTTCTCAAGTGTCTCTTTACCAACAGTGTGATTTCCAGTTCATGTTTTCTCACTGCAAGTCCAGAAAATTGTATGTTATCCTTATGAGGAACAGTAATAAGTTGTAATGATTTCCTCAGATTTTTTAGCTTTATGGTTACTTACCCAGAATCTCTAATAGGTGTTTTTTGCAAAGCATAAATCTCAGTAGTGCAGTCTCAGTGAATAGAAAGAACTCTGTATATATGTATGTATGATCTTGGACATTTCTTACAAACAGCCTTTTATTCCTGGTGTATACCTTTTGCTTTCAGGCACTTCATTTGTAGTTGGAAGAAGGCACCACCCTCTCTCTTGCAGCTCTAGGGCTTCTTTGCAGAACATAGTTAAGAATTCAGATATGGATTATGCCTGGGCTTATGTGAAGAGAAAAATTTCTGTGATGTGAGGTACAGAAGTAAATATTTGAGTTGATAGATGTGATTTTTTTTTATTTGTGAAATATATATAGAGTCACTCTCCTCAGTGGTGTCACAAAAATAGTTAATGTTTTAAATTCATGGCACATAACTACATGAAAATTAGATACTGCTGATTTGGAATCACAAAGTCCATTTATCCTAAATTTAATAGCTGCCATGATTGAAGGGAAATAATTGTGAGAAAAATATGGTAAGTTGCAAAATCTTGCAGAATACGAAGATGTGCTATGATTTCCTTATCTTTAGGCAGACTGCTGCACATTTTGAAATGTTTTGTTATTGACTCTAGTAAAAAGAATTGAGGCATCTTGTATTGAGCTGATGCATGTTGGATTCAGGGAGTGATGTCTTTCATCATGAAAGGTGTCTTTAGAATCCTGGTCTTACACCTGTTCTTTCATGGTCATAAAGTAGGTGAAGTTGGTTGGGTGTATATTTGGATTGCTGAGTAGCAATCCTTCAGTAGGCACTGCTGTTGTTCACTACAGCTGTAAGCTCTGACCTTTGCAGGGACAAGATGGGCGCTAAGGCAGGACTCAGTGGGTGTGTCCCCACACCTTTGTGAGGAATGGCAGCAGCTAACAGCAGGAAACATGTCTCCACCAAATTAAGGCTTTTATGTAGGTGTGTCTACATCTTCCTGGCTTACAAAAGTCTTTAAGTAGCTTTGAGTTAGATCTGTGTGATGTCTTACATCTACTGTAACTCAGCTGTGAAGCCTTAGCAAAGAGGAAAATTAATTGAATGTAGGTTCTTGGTGTTTTATGGAGCAGGGTTTGCTTGGCATATTTTTCACTGTAGAATCAGGACAGGCCTTGAAAACACACAGTTACACACTCACATGCATATGTATTGCTAAGACAGAGCAGTCAGCATCAAGTTATGTAGATATCAGTTGTATAAGATAAAAGAGATGCTTTTATATATATATATATAACCATCACATATAATGAATCTCCTTATTGTAAAAAAAAAATATAGATAAATGTAAGAAATCCATTCATAACCAAGTCTAAAAAAAAATACTGCATTACTTTTTTACCTGGCATTCCTAAGCTATTTTTTCTCCTGACTTGGCTTTCAAGTTGACATAGTGACTGCCATGAATTCTCCTGCATTGCCTTCATCTTCCAGTTTCAGTGAGGGATGCAGGAAATACTGACCTGCATAATGTTGTGTTTATACAATAAATTATCCTCGTGTTTTGGTGTAACAGGAAAGTTCTGAGGGGAGAGCCTGGAATGGGGGTGCAAACCAAGGTAGAAATTAAGAGTCTTAAAGGAGAAACTGATAAGATGCAGATTTGTTTGTAACATGGTATGTCCACAAAGAGATGTAAGGCACGTTTAGGACAGACAGAAGATGAATACTGAAATGCTACCATCCATGCAGGAAAAAGCTGGCCAAAGATTTGAGGCCTTAGGCTAATGTGAAGCCTAAAGCTTTGAAGGTGGCAGCCTCTAACACTTTCCTCAGAGAGCTTCCCAGAACCATCTGACCAAAGGAAATGTCTTGCTGGTGCAGGTAAGAGTTTGTCTTCCTACACAGTTTCCATTCTGTTGCTGCTCTGAAAAAAGGATAGAAAGCAGAAAAACAAACAGCCAAACAAACTTCACATACCTTTAGTCTCTCAAAAGGCAATTTCTTGAATCCTGTATTGCTTTAGGTGACAAATTGTCTGATGGTGTAATTTCCACTCTTAATTTGTCATAATTGAACTGGAGGAGTGAGGCTCAGGGAAGCATTGCTCATCTGTTCACTATGGAAATAAAATGGGCTAGTCCTGAAGGAGATTAGATAATCCATAATCCAATTTACCTTTCCTAAGGAAAGTTCATCGTTGACTGTCTAAAGGACAGTGTCCTTAACTAAGGACACTGCCTTTAAATCCTGTAAATGGGCACAGATGTGAATGTTACCTGAAAGACTAATCAACCTGAGGGTTAGTAAGTTGGCAAAATAATGGAAAAAATCATTTGAGAACAAGGAATTTATGAAAAATGAAGATAGAGGAAACACTAAGTTTGCATAGAAAGGCTTTAAAATCACAAAAAACTGTAACAAGCAAGCAATTAGGAGGCTTCAGAAAATCAGTAACATTGTATCTGCAATAAAATTATCAGGATATTCTGCAAGTTTTAATGTCCAGAAATTGTTACAGGGTGAAAAAATCTGTTCTCTCATTCCTGTAATTTATATGCAAAGAGTGAAAGAAACATTTTAAAGTAATTATTTTAATGGGCTGGGAGAGCCTACTGACTGTAATAGTTGATGGTACAACTAACACAACAGGTCAATGTGAGTGAAGTCATTATTAACCTTAATCAATTTAGTAGTAGTAAAGTTGCTTACTACATGATCTGATACTGTTATGACTATTCATCCCTTCCTCAGAGTATTGCATTCCAGTGCCTCAGATTTATTAGTAAACTGAGCAACAGATCGTCCTTCTCTTTTTCTTCAGCCGTAAGTGAAAACACCATACATAGACTTTCTGTTCAAGTTGGTTTTTTTTCTCTCTTAGCAAATATATCAGCATTTATAATAGTTGCAGTCATGATCAATCGCAGATGATCAGTAGTTTTAATCATGGTTAGTGATGTACTCAGTTCCCAAAATTGAAATGTACTGTGTTAAAAATTAGATAAGTATTCTTATTTCAATAAACAAGTGGAGTGCATTTACCCCTCACCAGCTTCCCTCAAGATTACTGCATTTCATCCTTAGACTGCTTAAAAATTGTTCCGAAATTTGAACAGTGATCAGCAGTAAGCAAGTTCTTGGGTTTTTCATTGGCTTTTATATATCAAAGTGTGATTTAGTCTTAAGTCTTGATTTGCTGACTAACATTAGTACATCTTCAAAGTAAATTAGAATGGAAATTCAAGCATTCCTAATCTTTATTTACTTTGTTTACTTTACTTCCAGTCTAAAAAAGCTGATGGGAGACATGGGACTTTCCCAAAATTATTTTCCTTAGAATTTTTCTATTTAAATCCATTTTAAGGGCTGAAATGTCAAATAATGTGAAGACCGTCTAAGATCTCCTGTTCTGATCTGAAAGTTCTGTCAGTGAAGTCACCCGGTCTGCAACTGAAGTTCTGTTGGCAATTTTAACACTTATTAACTGGTAGTACTACCAAAAACATGAAAGGTTCTTTGAAGAAAAAAAAAAAAGGTTGCAGTAGTGTAGGATTTGAATAAGGGGCTTGTGTGCCATCTGCAATGGCTGTCCTGATAAATTGCCTCTCCTCTCAAAGCATGCCTTGCTGCAATGCAGAAAACCAGGCATTGTAGGATCTGAATGGTTTAGAGGATGAAATTTACATCAAGAATTCACACAAAAGCTCATGGTCTTTTGTCTTCCATGGGAGTCTTCATCTCTAACACACCCTAAAAGATGACTAAAGATAGTCACTCACTTTGGATATGATTTCTGAAGCTCCCTGAACTACTACTGCTTTCCAGTCATACTTTCCGTTCATACTCAGTTCATTTTACTTAGTCAGGTACCTTACTTGGTACATAATGGTGAGATATCCCATGAATCATTTTCTTCATCAAGCTTAGACATACAGCTAGCAGGGTTGTTAAGTCACAGAATACAGTATTTGTCAGAGTAATGACTTTAAAAAGCTGTAGAACCTCAATACTGTGTCTTCTCTTCCTCCACAATTATGAACATGCATTTCAAATTGATGCCACCTAGTTTGGGACTTAAACATGATCTGAATTTCACTGGTTGTCTGACCCTTGTGACCTGGTATTTCCTACCTGTATTTGCAACAATTATTCTCCAGGCCACACTTCTTGTGGCTTTTTTGCATTGTCAGCCTTTGTTTTTTTCTGTTACTTTTTTCCCCAGGCTGCAGCTCATGTTAATACTGTGATGGCAGTGTCAGGCTGATTAGGTGCAAAACCAGGTAATAGTTTTAAAAAGAGGAGGGGAGAACAGTTGCACCACAACAAAAAAGGGTTATTGCTGTAAGGTTTGCCAGCTCTACTTTGCTGCAGTGTCACTTTTTCACTTTCTGAGGCAAGCACTGATGTGTGTCAGGAAAATGCATGAAAGAAAGAAGTTATGGTTTCTAGCTTTCCCTTCTATGGACAGCAGTTTGTTTCCTACGACTGGGATAGGAATCTCCATTTCATAAGGTACAAAAATGGTTGAGATTGAACACTGCATATTCATGGCCACGCCTGTGGATGTCCCTTGTGTTAATAGAAGAGACCACAGCATAGGAAGCAGTACAAAATCTGGGCTGCCAAATTCTTTTTGGTTGGAAATTACTTTGCTTTTCTAATGAAAAATGTTGCACTGGGTCTACGGTACCGTTATCACCTATTCTTATTCTTTGAATAAGCCAAGAAATGAGCAACTGTGATCTGCTGTGTCTGAATTCTGTCCCTCTAAAGCCAAAGGAGATGGGCTCTCAGATCTGATTTTCTATTTCTTAAATCCAGGGAACAGCGGTTGATGAGAGAATAAATGCTTGAAGCATTTTGGGAAGAATAGTGACTTCCCAGGAGATGTAAGAATGCTTGGCCACTCTGCTATTAGAAGGGACAGAAACAAAAACCTTGCTGCTACATGTCGATCAAGCTTTCTTTCTGTGGTCTTTTTTTTCTGTGAGAAATATTAGCTATAAACACTTTTTAAAGCTTTCTCTTTTGTAGCATTGCAAGATGGTAACTTATTTAGGGAGGTGGATCAAGTTGGCATGATTTGACTGGTTTTGCAAGCCAGTTTCAACAATCCTGCCCTGTGGTCCTATAAATACAGCTATCTCAGACACAAAAACTAGTGCATGGAAAAAATGCTTAATTTTCTATTCAATATAGTACTTTAATTTTAAGTATTTTCTTATTAATTTATTGGATAGAAAGGTGCATTTTTCACATGTTGAAAATGATGGAAGCCCTATATTCTATATACTTTACCATATTGGATGATTCTCTTACATTACTCTGCTGTAAATTGATGAGAAGCAGGAAGGTAAAATTCCGTTACAATTAAAATCTTTACATATAAAGAAAACTAGTAAAATGGCTATATTGGCATTTTTGTCTTAGTCCTCAAAAGATTTGGTACAACACTTCTAAATTAATTATAAATGTAGGGATAAAATGGGGTCTAAGACTTGCAAGATGGGGAAGGATGCAAGAAAGTTTATTGGAAATGAACTCTCAAGTTCAGCTGAAGTATAGAGGGCAATATGCTTATGGGTATTTTTAGCTCTTTATGTCAAAGGTCCGGTGTTTTTCCTCTAGAACTAACATGCAGAGAGACAAAAAGTAGATTCTTTGAGATGAGTTGTTGTTGTTTGCAGTTAGCTAAAGTCACATGAGTGACTTTTCTCATTACCAAAGCAAACAAAAAAACCACCAAAAAAAATCCTCTATGAAATCCCTTGGAAGTTATTGGTTCAAATCCATTTTTTTTCTCCTCTCTTAAAAAAAAAAAAAAATAATCTTTAACCAGAGCAAAGTCTTAATTATAAGTTCATTTTAATATTTGCTAGGTAAGCACTAGTTCATAATACTAACTTTCCTGCCTGTTTACCTATATGAACAGATATATAGCAACTTTTAATTTTTATAGCAAACACAGAAGTGACAGCAGCATTAGTAATTGCTCTAAGGTTTGTATTATTTCAGTTTGGGGTAATACTATGAAGCATCATTTTGGCAGAAATAAAATAACTGAGCATCAGGTGAATGCCTAGTATAAAGCATTAAATAGGAATCAAATATTCATTATCTACATTCAACCATCTGTAATCAGCAGGAGATTTGAAATTCAGAGCACATTTTAGCACCATTTCAAGTGCAGGACCTTTGGATATTTGTGTGCTGAAGACTAAAATCACAGTGTGTCATATTCATGCATTTATATTTCAGAAAGTAAAAAGTTCTTTAGTCTAGACTGCCAAAGCTGCTACAGATTTAAATCTAAATAGCATTGCTACCACACTAGGAAATCAAGTAGAGGTGGTAAAGGGTCCACCTGTAAAGGAGTTTTAGATAGAAAAGGAATGTATTATGCAAAATATATATAATAATACTAAAATACTGGCTTGGAATAATGAAATCAAATGCACTGACTCTTCCCAGAGCTTTCTTTAACAGAAACTGAATGACCAAGCTTCTGTTGTCTAAATACTGCTTTGACACACAACATGAAAAACAATAAGCCGCAGATGCAAGAACTGTCACACCAATCGAGTACCCAAGTTTAAGACAAAGTGTATGGTTCCTGATTGTATAGTGTTCATAATTTAAAGTGCAATGTTTTATAACTTGTAGTGATAAAGCAAAATAAAAGTTTTGCTCTTTCTTTTTCCATTTTGATTCTTGAAATACTTTTAAGGGACTGTCTATTTATTTGATCCTCCCTAGCCATCATGGACATACCTATCTTCTTTTCTTGTGTTGAAAATTTTGCACATATCTCTTCTGACATCTGCTATCTCAAGGTCAAATCCTACAGCTTTGGTAAAATCTCTGTGGATGACTGGAATTTTAGCTCTGTAGAAATGGATTTTTGGCTTCAAGATTTATCATTAAATGCTTGAAGGATATTAAAACAGCTTCCTTGTGAGTCTCAGTGTCTAGAAAAATAGTGTAATTCAAAATAAGGATGAGTTGTTATCATGGGGCCTGTACCCAAATATTTTTAAGGTCAGTATAATAATAATCATAACCTATCTTTTGGATAATCTGAAAATAAAATCCCACTAAAGCCTTTAGTGTGGTGGTGTTTGATTGTAGCTCATGTTTACATTGTTACCTTCAATTGCATGTGTGTAAGGCTCTGTGAGCTCATCTCTGGCATGGACATCTTTGTGGTTTGGACAGGTAGGTGCATAGAGCAGTGAAGTTACTCGCTCAGACATTTGCTGAGTGTCCTTTGATATGCCTGGAGTTTTTCCTCAAGCGCACTGTACACCAAAGAGTTTAAATGCTGGCTACTGTGAACACAACTTGTCTTTAATTTACTGTTACTGTGGGCAAAACCACATGAGGTTAAGAGCTTGTCAGTGTGATGTGAAACAACCAGCATACTGAATGTGGCACCACCTGAATCCACAGGATATTGGAACACAGCTGTACACATCTAGTCACATTTTCAGTCCATCACTGCAAGCTTCAGGAAGTCAGCTCTGTCCACCTAGGTCATGCTGGCCTCAATCTTCTCATATAAAAAAATGTACCAGGTATCTTCCACTCATGTCCAAAAGGCCACCAGAAAAGGTGTTCGATGCTCTAGGTAGAAAATGTATGAAAACTAAGTTCAATTCATTTCCCCAACCAACAAGGAGAGTTTTCTAATGACAAGAAATATAAATTATTTTGGCTGAGATATATTTTTATACTTCCTATGATGGCTGTTCTACTGTGCACAGAACTGAAGATTCATTAGAGTGGAAAGAGGTCAAGGAACATTATTCTGACAGCTGGGGAGGTACCTGCATTTCCATCTGTGCTTCCAGGACTGTTTCTGTACTGTAGTTTCAAGGACTGAGATACCAGCCTTTAAAATGTAGAGCTTTTATTTTTATGTTTTCCCTTTATCACCACCACATGTCACATTTGCTAAGAGTGATTTTTTTTTTTTTTGAGGTAAAAAAATGCAATAACATAAATGGAAAGATGTCTTGTCATTTATCTCCTCGTTGGCGTTAAAAAAAGCAGTGGGTCTTTTGTTATGAGAAGGTGAGAATACGGTGTGTGTAACTGAAATTGTTGAAGGTTATTCAATAAGAATGGCACAGGGAGGTGAAAGTATCTGTCAGATTTGGTGGGCTTTTTCTAAGTTACAAGCTTTCTGTTCAAAAGGTTTGTGGGTTTTGTTTTTTTAATCAGCACCCATGGAGCTGTGGATATGGTCTTTCTTACGCATCACTGCTACTGTGCTGGTGGCAACACACACAAATGTCATACTTGAGTACTCCTCTTTTGAGAATATCCCAGTGGTATTGTGATCCTTAGAGGGGGAAAAAAAAAATAGGGAACGGTAACTTAGACAACCATATCTTCTATTGAAATCCGGGACAACAAGAGCTGTTCCCATTACCTGCAAGTATACCTAACTTTGTGTGGGTTGTAAGAATAAATTAACTTAGAAATTATTTTAGTTGTTTAAGAGAGCAGAAGACTGATGAGAAGGAATGGTAATTTCCTTCTCCCACCAGCTTTTTCTACATTGAGAAGAGGTATAACCACAAAGTTAGTAGTAGTTTTCACAGAAAGAACATTAAAGCGTAGAACACTCATGTGACAGCACACAAATCTCTAGCATGAACAAAGAGAAAAAAGCTTAAAAAATATTAAGCCTTAGCATTTGAGTGAGATGTCATAAGATTAATTATCCCTATGAATCCCAAGTTTTACAAGCTAAGTGTACAGGTTTTTGTACAGTTAACCATTCTAGTTCAGTGCATACTGTCCAGTGGTTACATAGGGTTTGCCTGATCCTGCCGAAGACAATCACACATTCCAAATAAAAGATCAAATGCCTTGAAGTAGATCACTTGGAGATAAACAGCATTAAAATGGAAGCACATCTGCCAAGTATCAGCATCTGTCAAAGCCCTGCAGCTATCTGAAACCAATCAAGTGTTAGAATAATCCGTTGTAGTGCACTTCATCTTTATGTTTTTGTAATCATCCAGCCAATTTTATGAGCTACATGGAAAAGCATACATGTGTGTTTGTGATTATAATAATGCTTTAGGTGAAATCAGAAATAAAGAATAAACACTTAATCTGCAGCTATGAATTTCAGAACCTCATTTGCTCATTATTTCCTGATTTCCCATCAATTCATAATTGCCTATGGCAATTGAAAACATTCATTCTATATCTGGCTGAGAATTAAGAAAACTTGATGTAAATAGTCTGAACCTCTTAAGCAAGTACATATAAGACCTAAATGATTCCAACATATGCATTTTTGCACTTTTGTCCTTTAAAAATGTTTGTGTGAAACTCCTTGCAGAGGAATAGGACAAGCTGACTGCTAAGGTCCAAAGTTAGATAGTCATCTAGTTGTTGGATCAGATGTCTGCTGTGTTTGTGCAGGAGTTAGATATATATACTCTGTCATGGTCACTGAATAAAACTGAAAGCGTTCTCTGATGGTTACAGAACAGGTTGATAATAAGAACTGGAAGGCTGTCAGAACTGGAAGACAGCCCATGTGACATAAGAAAGGCCACTTCATGGGACCCATTTTTCTTCTTCCTCTTGCCTCCTTCACCCACCATCATGTTATTTGGATACTTTATAGAGCAGAAACCAGCTTTTTGTATAAACTAAGTCTAACTTGTTTTGGCATTGGTAGAGCACTTGGGAACTATGCTGTACACACTAATTGCCTTTGTTATGTAGTTGATTCGAAAGAGAGAGTTTCATGCTGTTGGTTTTTCAAGTGGAGCAGAATTCTGATAGGGTAGAGGAGATGCTGGAGAAAAGTTGAATGTGAAGTCTAGGCCATGGCCATCAGGACATTATACATGCCACAGGAGTTCAAGAATCTACTTATTAAATATCAATAGTTAAAACTATGTCTGAATTTTGCCCTTGGTTTTCTGCGTTTCAACATAATCAGTAACTTCTGTTATGGATTTGACTACTTACCCTGTTATGGAGATAAAAATTGGGTGCAGTCTTTAAAAGTATCATGGACAGAAATGATCATGTGAGTGTTCAGATCTGACCTCTCATTTACCTTAAGCCATTTAATTTCAGCCAGCTTATATGTACTTGAATAACATGTGTTTACCACACATAATTTTCAGAGAAATGTAAACTCTTGGTTTATAGGCATTAAGGGATGGAGAGTCTATAAGTGCCCTTGGTAGTTTGCAGCTCTAGTAGTTACATAGCTTCACGAATATTTATATCTGATTATTCAAAGGAACAGTTTGCTATTGTAATGCTCTCCTGTTCTGCTTTCTGTACCAGGAGAAAACCCTAATGCCTTGAGTGGGAGAAAGTTTCATATCTTGTAATCAGAAACCCTCTCAATCTTCTTGATTAACTGATCAAATGAAGCCTTTTAATCATATAGGTCATACAGAGGCATACAGAGGCGTTTTCATCAGTTTAATTTGTATTATTCTTCACTTTTTTCCTCCAGTCCTTTCAATGACCCCTTTTGAATTTGATCTCTCTAAGCAATATTTAAATATCAAGAATATTTCTGGAAGCCTTTAAGTGAAATAGAAATTTCTCCACTGTTTTTATGCTCTTTTTACATCCAAGGTTTTTAAATTTGCTCTTCCTGCCACAGCATAAGGCATAACTAGATAGATACTTAAACATGACACCAAAAACCCTCTTTAACTGTTTTTCCAAGATACATTCTCCATTCTTCAGGAAAAAAAAACAAGATTCCTTATTGTTAAATGAATGGCTCTTCTTTTGACTGTAATAAAACACATTTATACTTAGGAAAGTAATCACAATTTGTCTTTCCACTTGTTTCCTTCACATCTAATAATTTTGCCATTCCCAGTCATCAGCAAGTTTTATAAAGTCATTTTAATACTTTGTTCCAGCTCGTCAGTGAAAATACTGTCAGCTGTCCTACATACTGTCCCCATTTGCTATAGATGTCAGCCATTTCTCCACATGTGCTTTGATTCTTCCCAGTTCTATTTTTTATCTGAAAATATTATGCAGAATGGTATTGTGTAAACTGTATCTACCATTAATTTTAAAAAGTGAAACTTTAGATCTAGAAAGGCAATCAAATTGGTTTGATAATAACTATTCTTTGTAAACTGTTATTGACTGACATTTGGAACCAGCTCTTGGTCACTGCAAAGAGAAACTACCTTAATAGTCCCACCAATTGATTCAGCAAGTGGAAGAATAATTAGGTAGACTGAAGCAAAAATTATAAAAAGACTTCCATAAAGTTGTTTCTCCTGTCTCTCGCTGTAGAACCCCTCAACAGAATTTCAGCTTCCGTGGTTGTTAGTCAGGCATGATTTATTTACAAATTTATGCTTAGAATAATATACTTTTCTTTTTGACCAGAGTTCTCTAAAACAATTTGCTGTTTGAACCAAGATACAGTCTGATAACCAGACTACAAGTGATGTGAACAAAGTAGCTACATAGTCTAGTATTCAGTGTATTCTTGAAAATAAGCAAGACTACCTAATAGTACCTGAATGTTCATGCATAGCCCAGCATGTCAGTATGTTTACAATTAATTGTCTTACCAGAATACAGACTTAAGTATAAGTTACCAGCTAGACTGTGTGACTTAAATTTTGTTGTGAATCTCATCATTTTCTAAGTGTAAATTGTGCAAGAGATTAACTTTGACCTTTTTTTAAATTGAGACGAGTTTTGGAATCAGCATTTGAGATCGTGGGCAAATGAACTGATATTGGAATTGTTGTAACTGCCCTTCACATGCTTTGTTAGGTGTTCCATTTTGCTATCTGTTGTAAATAATCTTTTTATAAGATCCTGGAATAAATCAACCTATTAACTGAATGTAGGTTGTTCTGTATTAAATTTTTGTTTCCATTAAAAACCCACAATCTTCTCTTTTCCATTATTCAAATTGTTAAATAGTTTGCACTGTATAATATATTAGATTCTCACGTTTGAATCAGAGCAATGCCAAGATTACTTTTCAGTTGAGACAAATCTGTTTCTGTAGCTTTTAATATGCCTGCAGGTGTGCAGGATGTTCAATATGTTTGTGACAGTATCCAGTTCTTAGGGGAAAGGGGGACAGCTTGCCTTTTGCCTTTTTTTCTTTTTTGGTTTTTAACCATCAGACAGAGTATCAGGAGAGCATAATTTCTGCACCAGGCTTCAGAGACAGAGAGCAGTGAGTTCAGCAGTTCCTACCACCTGTAGCAGTGTTCACTGGTGGCTGAGCTACGCTTGAGAATCAGTTGTGAAGGGCTCACAGACCTAAGCAGGCTCTCCTTACTTGACTGCCCCGTTCAGGGGTTCAGCTGAGGAGATGTAGGTAGGAGCCATATGGCTTGGATTACCACACAGTGTAAGATCTAGAGATGAAAGGATACAGGGACTCTTCTGGGAGCCTGCTGATAGGGTGGATGATCCCCTCAAACAGTAAATACAAGGATTTGCATGTTTTTGCCAAGTCTGGTGAGTCGTTACAGTCATTTGTAATAAAGCTAAGACCTTTTTGTTCTCCTTTTTCAATTAAATGCTTTTGTCCAGCATCAGAAAAATAGCATCACAATTTTTTCAATTTTACAGGATGAGATGCTGTTCTTATTTTTAAGTGAAATTGTTCAAAACACTTAAGGAACCAGGAGCATGTAGATAATGCATGTGTCAATGTTATAGTTCTAGCAAAAAATACAATATGAAAATTAAAGAATTAAAGTATTTATCCTGGCATATAGTTCACATTGCTGGGAGCTCTACATGTAATCGCTTTCATTTTTCCTGGCAAATGTGCTCATAAGGAAGAACAATACAGCATCACAGCACTTTGTAACACTCTGGTGATTAGCCTGATTAAGTTATACGGTACTCACAATGAGTAATTTAAAAGTATGTAATATTCAGAGAGAGGAGCAGGAGAAAACAGCTCTCTTCCTTTCGTATGTGCTTACTGTTGACTGTCCAGTGAATGGCCTTTGTCAAACAGCATGTAGTTTCTTTCATGTGCCAATTTTGTGACTTTTGTGAATGTCCCATGCAGTGAGAATATATCTCACCATTCTGTAGCTTTAAGGAAACACTTCTGAACACTGGCAGAGTTTGACTCCTTCCCTTCAAAATTTTTATCTACTTCAGGCATCTTCTAGGAGTTTGTTCTCTCTAGCTGATAAGGAAGTACAATATTCATACTCTATCCACAGTTGGTGTTGAGATATTTATTTCCAATACTAATATTTTAGCTTAATCTTTTACTCCAGGAAATGACAACCAAGGAGAGACCTGAGTTCTATACAGAAAGTAAAATGCAGTAGCTTCAGCTAAAAACGTTACAGATTTTTGCAGCTGGAGCTTAAGAAACATTGAGTAGTAAGTAATGTTATTCAAAATATATTCTCATGATGTTTCCATTTAGAAACATTCCTTCAATCTATGTATATTATTCTCCACTTGATTATGCAGTTTGAATTTTTATAACCAAAACTCTCTTTGGCCTTCTCATAATGATTACACTATAAAATGCCTTCAAATATTTTAAAAATAAAATAGCTTTCAATAAGCAGATATATTATTTACTATCTATAGATCTCTGCAGAAGAAGCTTGCTTTTTTTTTTGTCGAGTTAACTCTGGATCCACTTATTCTCTCCTTATTCTTTCACTTCTTGCAAGGGTACCATGATCATTACTAAACATTTATGTACAGCTGTGCATGCACTGTCACAATGATTTGACAATATTTTGCTAGTGAGAGAAAGTCAGTTTTTGCATTTTCAGTAGCTTTATCCAGACTTCTTAGAGATGCCTTTCTAGCAGCAATGCTTACTGTGTACTGCTCAGATTTTGCCCTTTGTTATTTGATACAGCTACAAACTCAGAATTTTGAATAGATTACTTGCTGTAAGTGCCTCTGATTTCTCTTAGTGCATTATAAATATCCAGAAACAAGTGAAATATATGGACTTCATAAAGAGGATATTAAGTACAGGAAAGACTAAAATGCTCTGAATATTCAGGTACGAATTTTTAGGCCTATTTTCAAGAATACATGTTAGGATATTGCATTATAGAGATAGTAATCATCTCCAGGCCTGCCTTGTACTGCACTGCACTAAGACTGATAACCAAGCTGTCTTTCTTTAATTATTATTGGTTTTGTCTGTGGAAAAATTGAACTGAAACTACCCACTCAATTTTAATCCACAGACCACCAGCTACCTGGGGACGCAGCCTTTCCAATTTGGATTCCAATTTAGACAATAAAAAGAGATCCTTATCCTATCATCTGCCTGTGCCCTGCTGAGTGCACTAAAAGAACATAGCTATAAAAAATCAGGCAGTTTTAGAGGTGTATTTATGATAGATATTTATTCAGTTCTGAGATTTAGAACCCAATAATGGAATATTTCGATTCTTTTGAATGATAAGCTAGTTTGTCTCAGAGTTATATATTTTTTCTATACTGATATAACTCATATATAAAAGATGGTATATAGTAGCAATCCTTGTTCTAATTAGAAGGAGTACTGGTGTCACACTTTTCATGAAAGACAAGATTTGTAATAGTTCAAGGGTCAAGTAATGATAATTTTAACTGAAATCAACATTGGCAGAAAATTTGGACAAGGCTTTCATTTTCCATGTCTATCTGATTTGAACAGATTATTTTTTAATACATCACAAAAATCTGGAATTTAAAAATAGTTTGCTGTGCAGGGATTAGAATGATCATAATATTTTTTTTAACTTTTCAGAGTAAGTGGAGACCATCTGTCTATTAATTTTTTCCCCAAGTTCTTACTGTAATTATTTTGTAGTATCACATACCTTCATATTTAATCATTCCACTTGTATGAAAAGTTTTATTTTTAACTCATCTTAAGGGTATGCAAAAACATCTTTTCCCAACTCAATCTGGATTGAATGCTAACGTGTAGCTCATGGCTTAAATGTTTTTCTTGCTTGGCCAAGGTGCATCCTCAGTTCAACAGCCCGTATCTGGGTTTTTTTGTACACATTCCAATTTAAATATTTGCAGAATGAACTTAGCACAAAATTGACATTTATCATGAGACTGTTCTTGAAATATAAGATTTACTGAGCAATTTAGATGTGGGAGGAACCCAGCTTTCATCCTGGATGCATGATGTTCTGAAAATAGAAGTGGTATTTCCGATGCTTGCTTATGATCCAGCTAAGTTGATATGTGCTGGCAAGGGGTTTTGGGAGCTGCAAACATTTCTTATTTTCAGGATGTCTTTTCAGTTTTAAATCAAATCTCAGTTTCTTCCAGCTGACTGTTAGATGATGGGACAATAATCCATTTGAGTTCTGGAACTTAAAAGAACCTGAGTTCCAGGACAGTGGGGTTCTGCTAAGATTCTTTTAAAAAAAATGGTTTGTGGTTGTACTTTCTTTTGCGAATACGAACATCACTTTCTGTCTTCTGAAAAAATGTGTCTATGTTGTCTTCACAATACTTTCAATTTGAAAAAGAATGATACAGAGCCTTCTTAATTAGGTCTCTGATTCTGATAGCAAACAGCAGGGGAGGAGGCTTACAAGGATAACTTACATGACATTTTTTCCCATGTATGCATCCTCAAGACTAGATCAAAATGAAGCCATACATTGTTAAGCAGAGAGTGCTGTACCTGCTGGTACCATCCTTTTATTCCAAAAGCAAGTGGATTGTTTTTGAATTAACTCCTTGTGATGTACAGCCAGGTACATGTTGGGTGGGACACAACACTTCATCTTCAGCCAGGGAAACCACTGTAGTTAAGGGCTGAGATCTGCACTTTAAGTTCACACTTTACTTCCTCAACAGAGAAGGTTGCCACAAAGTTGCATGTAAAGGTTGAAGACAATGATCTTTTAGCATTTTTGTTTATTTATTTTGCAGTTTCCAGCATGCCTGGGTTTAAATTCTGGTTTACAATTTATCTGATCTTGGTAACACTGTCTTAGGCTAATCTGGAAACTGGTTTCACTTTCTCCCCATTCCTTTACAAAACACGAGTATTTTTAAAATCACATTGAGATCCTAATATGCTCCATCTTTTTGACATTCTGATGTAAAACCAGTCAAGATTGCAAGGCACCTGAGGAGGTGTCTGGTGCCAACTCTAAGCAGGGTCAACCTAGAGCAGGTTGCTCAATATTGCATCCAGTGAAATCGGCTCCACAACCTCTCTGACCAACCTGTTCTAGTTACTAACTGTAAAACAATTTTCATCATGTTTAAGTGGATTTTCTTCAGTCTTAATTTCAGTTCATTGCCACTTATCCTCTCACTACCAGAGAGGTCTGGCTCTTCTTTGCTCCCTTCCATCAGGTTCTTATACAGATTGAGAAGATCCCTCCAAGCCTTTCCTTCTTAAAGCCTTTGCAGCTCTCTTAGCCGTTCCTTGCATAGTAGAGACTCAAATGCAGTTGTCATCTCTGTGGCCCCTCACTGGACTCACTCCATGTGTCTGTATCTTAAGTCCTGGAGAGCCCAGAACTGCCCACTGTGCCCATGCTGAGCGGAGGGAAAGGATCACCTCCCTCAGCTCACTGGCAATGGTTTTCTTAATACAGCCCTAGGTGCTGTTGGCCACCTTTTACTGCAAAGTCACTGTTGCTTTACGTGTTACTTATTACCTAAAAGAACTCTGCAAAGATTCTTTCTAGCTGGTTAGACCCCTGCCTGCACTGGTGGGATTGTTCCTGCTTAACCCCGTGTTAAGCTTCATGAGGTTTCTGTCAGCCCGTTTCTTCAGTCTGTTGAGATCTCTCTGAATGGCAACACAATCCCCTGGTCTCTCAAACACTTCTCACAATTTTGCATCATCTCTAAACTTGCTGAGGCTGCACTCTGTCCTGTTATCTACCCAGTCAAATTATGATGCTCAAAATGCTCATCTCCACACTGATATAATTCATGTGGTATTTTCACCCAGCTGCCTTTCCCTTGAATTGATGAAGAGAGGCAATATATGTTAGGGAATAGATGTGCTGTACAACAACAAACAACAAAAGACCACTTCTTAATTTCCTGTAGCCTCACAAGGGGCTAGAAAACAACAGCTCAGATGTAAAGGATCTTGGACTTGGACGCTTAGGTGAGTCTAGTTATGAATACTGTAGAAATGCAGGATTTTCAGATGCAAGGCCACATTTTTACTTCATTTTGAGCACCAAATGTATTAATTTTGGGTCTGTCTCACTGAAAGAGAAACAACCTCTAGCACATGTTTCTGGTTTTCACTATATACCTCTTCTACCTCACACATGTAACATCTCCTAAATTTACTATCTATATTTTATCCTGAAGTACATAGCTCATTCTGTTTAAATGTCTTTCTACATATTGCTTTATTGAATTTTTAAAATTACTGCTGCAGTAACTAATCTGTATTCTACGTATGTCTATACACAGTAGTTTACTATTTCGAAGTTCATACTTAATGGACAATAAAAACATATTTAATAACTGTCTCCCTGAAAATATGTTATTTTTACCAGGAATATTGGTTTTTTGGTTATTCATTTAAGTAGGCTCTATTTAAATGTTTCTGTAGTTTTGTTCAGGCTACAAAGTTCTTGGCCATAATTGTGCTGACAGCTGTGGATCCAGTAATCCATTTGTATAAAAATCAAAGTATTACTCACAACCTTAAAGCTGAAAATTGATAAAATGGTGGAATAGAATTTAAGCATGGAAGTCAGAGAAGGATAGAAAAAAAAATATGACTGGAATATTTATAAGGTTAAATTAATTTTAAATGTGATTCACACTGTGATGTGAGGAGTGAGGGCAGCATCATTAATTAATTAATTGATTAAATATATAAATGAATAAACCTCAGCTACTGATTAGGCCCTATTCTAGTCTTATAGAATTATTCAAATATTTTTGCTGCTGTAAGTATGTCAAGAACTTGCTACACAGAAGTGGCCAGTTTGTAGGGTAAATAAATGTCTGACAGGTCTAGTACCCCGTGACACACACAGCCAAAGAGTGTGGCTGTCAAGTGGATCACCTGCTGGTCCACATGTCATGAGTGGGACCAACAAGGAGTACTGACCCTGGCCAGTCTGTTTGCCTGAGAAGTTGAGAGGAGTTTGTACTCCTAAGGAAGGCAATATTATTTGGCTACTACAATGCAGAGCATTTTATCCATGTTCAGTTTGTCACTGAGCAGGAAGGAAATGGAAATGCACTTGAAGTCAGTGTGATAGGCTCAGAAAAGTAGAGTGGCAATAGTGGAGTATCTGAGCTGTGGTCACCCTTGGCTGGTGGCTCTGATACAGTAAGTTGGACACAGGTAACACACACTGCAGTGGAGCAATATGGAATCTGACTGCTGAAGATTCCTGCCAGGGGCATTTAAGATGTAAAATGGGATTGGGGCAATAGGGGATATGGAGAAAGAAGAACGAATTCAGGGCAGGTGTAATCCACATCATCATGGGGCTCAGCTTTTTATGGACTCATTCATGTGGTCAAGGCTTTCATAAAATAATGGGGCAGATGTCACAAATTTATTTGCATTAGCAGAAAAGCTTGAGCCTTGTGGAAGAAAGTGAAAGCTACAGAATAACTGTGTGGTCAGCTGCTCCAATAAAGCTGAATTTGCCACACACTAATTATGTCAAGTTACTGAGCTAGTTCTACACTGACAAGGAATTTTTTTTTTTCCAGAAGAGTTTATTCTTTGCTCAAATGCAAACTTACAAAGGGCTTGAAGGAGAAAGGGGAAGGTGCCTATCTTATGTCAGATAGCCCTTCACTTCCGTTGATGCCACACTTTTGCTTAGCAGGTTGTTCTTCTGCAGCTGTGAGAAAGGCTGCCCTATCTGTCACGTGTATCTTGTGTCAGAGCTCTAAAGAGTGAATTGCCATGAAGGCAGGCTTCTGGTCACGAGTTTCAGTTGGTTTTCAGGTGATGCCAAATATCTCCCATTGCCCTTGGCTAAAGAAGCTGTTGAAAGAATCCTTTCCTTTCAAATGCTTCTGAAAATGTAACTCAGCCCTGAGAAGATGGTATAATGGCCTGCTGTTTCTGCTGTCCCAAAGATTCCAGGTTATACTTTCACAAGTATATTGCTTTTGAAGCAAACATGGGGATTGCATTCACCTTCTCTTTTTCCTGTCTGCAATGCAATTTGAGACTGGGTGCAGCCAGACCTTCTTACATATGATGTCCTGGTTAGGAGGACACCGACAGAAATGCCAAGTACTCTGTCCAAGCCAGAACAAACCACTTGCTTTTTCTGAGCAGCTTTGGCTCTGGGTTTACAAGAGTTAAATCTATGTGTCAAATCTAAGTACTGGCATGCACAAAATATACTTGCTTCATATGCTTGGAATCAAGTTGCTAAATATACCAACATTTTTAATCTCATGTTTGATGGACAACCTCACTTGCACAGTAATCTACCTACTTCAGCTTGAACTGATCTGTGTAAAATCTGAACCTAAAATCTGCTTAGGAAGAAATAAAAGGATCCATTATTGTTTGCAATAAATATATTTATTCACTGGATAAATACTATTTGAGATTCCAGTGTGCTTGGTCTTGTCACAGGTTCTATTAATGCTTATTGTAATAGGCAGGAGATGGGAGGAGGAGATAATAATTCTGAAAAAGAAGAAACAGAAAAAAGTCTAAAAAAACCTCCCCAAGTAACTCATGTTAAAGGTTTTCAGAAAAACCATACAGCTCTTTGAGCACAGGTGCTGGGTAGCAGCAACACTGAAGTTTTGGGTTGGAGTGGAAAGGAATTAACTAGGCAGTCAGGCCACCCACCATGCGTACAAACACCATGTGCCCTAGGAGAGGTTTACCTCATGTAGATACACCAGGGAGTGCTTGATATTTTTCTCCTACTACTGATGATATGCTCATTCATGCACCTTGCTATTTCTGGATTCCACCCAGCACCAGGTCAGTTTGCCCTGTGAAAAGGCAGGTGAGGGTGCTGGCTGTCACACTGAGGTCACTTCTTGTCAGTGTCTGCAGCTCTGTGCCCTGCAGCCGCCTGGAAGTGACCTGGCACACAAGCAAGTCACTCAGTGAGGGAGTGCAACCTGGATTCTTGTGCAGGTTATTTTAATTATGCATTACTTCTTGAAAGCATTTCTGCTCTTGTAAAGAGGACTTCATAGTATATGTCAATCTTGGGAAGGCAGTCTTTACCTGTAATATGGACATTTTAAAGGTGTTATGGGCACACAGTGCTGCAGAAGAAAATGTTTTCAAATTTTTCTTATCTTCAGTGGTGAAAACAGTGACTTTAGAAAAATAGGACAGAAAACTTTTGGCCACTATTAGTGTGTATTACTGACATTTCACATGCAATTTTTAGTAGTATGTAGTTTTAGACAGAAGTCCAGTCTTACCTGATACTAAAGGACTGCTTTAATACATTTCATGTACTGATCTTGCCTCATTTTCAAACTGCCTGAATTGCCTTGCATACTTCTGTGGAAAACTATTCCCCCAAGACTGACTTTTGGGAAATGCTGGGTTGTGTCTCTCTTGCTCAGTTTCAGTTTAACACTGCCAGTTGTCTCCTGTCTGGCTCTTATTATGCACAGTGTTCAAATCTTGTACTGTTTCCCACTTTCTTTTTGAAGCTATTAACTTGGCAATGTCATCTGATAATGGATTAAATGCCCAATGGAATTCCACCAGATGTATTAGATCTACTTTTCCTATTTTTTTTTTTTTTAACTCTGTGAAAGAAATTGTGCTCTGTGAAACCTTATTTAAATCAAGTGCATTTGCTTATTTTCCTTTTGAATTATTAGCAAATTTTTAACTTTGGAAGCCACCCTAGGCTTGAGTTTTGAGTTTTTTTCCTCCTTTCTTAAATAGGTGTGATGCTTTGTAATGTCTGTTTAGAAATTGCCACCCCCAGCTTGATGGAGTAACAAAATGTGTGATTACCTCTGCTTATTTCACTTACGGACTGGACAGGATATAGTTCATCATGAGACACAGAGTATACTGTATTATTTAAATTCTCCTGACTATTATCTCTGAGCAGAACATCATTCTTGTTGAAAACATGTTTTTCTCTGTACAGATCACTTCTATTCCAGTCCATCCTAACAGCAAAGCTGTTTTGTATTGAAGTTAAAACTATCCAGTTGTCATGCACAGGGTTTTCTTGAACTATAATTCACAACACAAGAAATTGTTGAAATTGAGATTCTTAGAATTTTGTTTATCAGTGGGTCTTTTCATGTTTTCTTTATAAGCTTTTTGCTTACTCACTGTTCTTTTTTGAACAAAAAAGCCACATTAGGATCTGGATACAATTGTTAACAATTGAAAGCTAGGAACACCTGCCAGCCAGCACTCATTGATCCGGCTTTGAACAGAGGTTTTGCTACTTGATGGGGAGTAAAAATCTCTCTCTGCTCTTGACAGTGACAGCCCTGAAGCTAACGTGCAAGTATTTTTCTTCCTCAAAACTCATTGCTTTCTTAAGCAAAATTATTGTTTTCAACTCTGAGCTTTAGCATTTCTGTACTGTGAAAAATTAATTTTATGAAGTCTAGAACAGATTTTATGTGATTCATATTCAGGCAGAAAAAAATAAATCGGTTTCCTCGCTTTTCATATTAGCTCTGTTTTGCAGTGAGAACAGATTTAGCTTTTTGATTGGACTATTTCCAATATGCACTGAACAAGTAATATAAAATCTCAATTTTACAATCAGCTTTTAAGCCTAGATTAAGATATTTAAGGAGAAAGAAGAGAGTTAGTGAATGATGGCATAACTCAGTTGAGAACCCCTTGAAATTTCATTTAGTGTAATTAGAGAAAAGAAAGCTAAAATAAATGCAAAGCTGGTGACTTTTATGTATATGTAATATTTCTGAACATGGAACATGGTGATTTAGATGGGCACAAAGAGGAAAATATTATTTAGTGGCATGAGCTTTAGTGAAAACTAACTGGATTCTGGATCTACCAGGCATGGGAAAGAAAGAATTTTAATTAATTGTTTTGAACAAGTGATGTTGAGGCATCCCAGAGAGGGATTTGCATAGGTAGCCAAGAACTCAATTTTCTTATGGTTCAGTAACCCTTTCACCAAAACAAAGGACTTTCAAAGAATTGTATCTGCCAATGTAAAGCTCAGCTAGTTACTTGAGATCTGGGTTTCATTTCCTTTGTCTGCTGTTTCAGCGACGTCAACAGAGAAAATTAGTGTTTTTATTTAACCAAATACAATTTAACATTTTTCTGCCTAACTTTACAGAAAGTACTAGATGGTCCCATGCACAGGATGAGGATCACTGCCCTATCTCAATACTTTTAAGTGTTACAACTTTCAAATTTGAAGTGCTTTGAGGACAGCAGTAGGTAGATTTCTTTTGAATCAAACAAGCCATCTCAGCAGTTGAATTCTTTTATTAAAAGGTTCTTAGATAGGAACTCAATGCTACCATAAGAGACAGACTAATCGGTAAATATTTACAAGTGATAAAAACATATAGCCAAGCCTCCTGCATTTTTTTTCAATGCAGCGTGAAACCTGTAATATTTCTGAAGTAATTTCTCTAGTATTTGCCACATTTGCATTGGAAAAAATTGCAATAAATAAGTAGCAGACAGCTTTCACTACTTGTCCAACTTACTCTCATTTTCTGGAGAGAAAGATGGTCTTTTTAGCAGCTTAAGAGAAAAATAATATGGAATTCAGGCGTTTGCTTTTGTTTTTCATGAGCATTGGTAAGATTGCCCAAAACAGACCACAAGCATAAGGAAAAAGTCTGCAATTCAGCTGTAGCAATATCATCTGCATGGTAATAGGTGCAGACAGGGAATTTGGTACTTGCCTCAATATGCAGACAGTGAGCAACAGAGGGCTTGTAGAAAAGCCAAAAAGAACAAAGAAGGTGCGTGTAGAATTTCCAAAGTGGACTGAGCACTTGTTTTTGGATCTGATCGGAGTTTTAGTCTAACTCTGGCTGCTAGTACATCCCTTCATGGTTTACCTGGTTGTGACTGGACCAGGACATAAAGTTCTGTTGCAAAATAATTGCAACAGAAGTAATTCAATATTGAAATGTGTAGATTATATATGAAATGAAAAGATTCAATATGTAAATATCTTGTGAGGCTTCATGTTCTGGATGTAAAGAATATATAAGCAGAAAGATGATTTCATCCTTTTGTTAACAAAGCAAAATTTCAAAGGATTGGTTTAATTGTCTGGTAACTTTCACAACATTTTCCATTGGAAAATTCTTCTAAGAATAAAGATGATTGAAAATATTATTTGTTTCAGCATCACCAGTATGATATCTGTAAGATAATTTCTTCATAATTCTAAAAAAAAATCCTTTTACTCTTTAGGAATATTCTTTATAATGCCTACATAATGCATATAATTTTTTAAAATACAGCATATTTCATACATCTGTCTTTGCTAAATGTCTGACCTATGAACCTGGTTTTACTTGTGTCATGTCTCCTGTGGTGTATTTCTTCTGGTAGGCAGGTAATAATGGAAGAAATAATATTTTCATAAGGAACTGGTTCTCATTTTCCCCTCCACACCTCAGTGGTGGAAAAAGCCAGAATAAAAAGACTCTGCTTACAGCAGTGCTCCCAATCTCTCTAAAGGTTACATTTACTTTTTGTCAGTTTGCATTAATATAATTTTAGTAATTTTCAGTAATAAATGTGTGATTAAAGGTTATCCATATAGCTAAATAGCTGTTATTACCATGTGCCATTTTAGTTACTTGGATAATTTGTCAACTCTGTATACAAACAGACAGTTTACAAATAAGAACTTTCACTCCTATAGTTAAAATCATAAATCAATAGCAATTTTTCATGGGTTGATCCAGCCGCTTATCACCTGCCTAACAGACACAATTACCTTTACATTCATCTAACATTTTAGGTTAGAAAGTATTTTTCTGTTGCCTTTATGTTCATCCACTGAAATGTAGAGGTAACACTCATCAGTTCTTACAGACATTATTCTTGGTACTGGCTGCTTCTAGAAAACGCTATTGCCTGGTGTTTCTGGTGGTATCAGTTATTATTTTATGCAGTTGTGTGGATACTGCTCTGTAACAATCATCAATTTGCCAGCATCACAGACTAAGGTGATTTTAAATACAGAACAGGAGGCACCATCCTGGGCTGTCCTCCAGTTCCTTGAAGCTGGAACTAATATCAGCTCTTTCTAATAAACTTACCAACCAACCTTCTAAGAGCAGAGTTAGTATAGTTTTGACACCTCAACTCCAATTGCATGGGATTGGCTGCTTCCATTATGTTTTCATACCTTTTTTAAGTTCCAGCAAAAATTTCAGTGACCAGATGGAACTTGTTTGTCCTTGTCCCACATGTGCTTCCTCTGACTATTTCTTTTTCTCCTGTTCTTCAGCCTTGCTAAATTATAAAAGCCAGTTGTGCTCCCTTCTCAGACTTCAATTATTTTATCTAAATTCACCAAACTCTTCTAATTTCACCTTTTATCAGTCCTTATTTTCTCGATGAAAAAAAAAAGATAATTAACGGCACAAATTCTGAACAGCAGAATACTGGAGTCTCTCATGTGCTCCATTGTGTCCAGGACAGTACTTTGAAAATAGCCCAGCTTTAAGTGGGGACTGGACTAAATGTTGCCAAATTGTCCCCTAACAAAGATCAACAAAATCTCTCCTGCTTCCTGCAGAATCTGTTTCTGTTTCATGGGAGTGTTTCATGTTCACACAGCTGGTGGAGAATACAGAAAGACAAAAGACAAGCTATAAGGTATAGATGACCACCATGCAGTCTCTCCAGTGCCAAATTCACACAATATATTGACACTGAGACTATTCTTTGTTAGTTACAGGGGCCTTCTGACCACTGGGGAAGCACAGTAGGAGTTTGCTTCTTGGCTCCTATAGGCATAAGCTGCAGGAAGGGAAGTAGCTAAATGAATAGAAGAAACATCCTTCTGTATTTTCTTCTGTAGAGGGGAAAAGGAATGCAGAGAAAAGGAAAGAATTGTTTACAACGGAAGAGGTGCAGTGAGAGGTGAGAAGCCCTGTGAAGGGAGGGTTCTTGGAAGCAGCTGAGTGAAGCTAATGTGAAGAGGCTGTAAGGGAGAAGAACTGGGAAGGGCTGTGATGTGTGATTTCACACAGTGACAGGCTTTGCGTGTGTGTATTGGGAATTTCCTGCATGGAAAGACACTTTCTTCAAGGTAGAGGCTGTCTGGCTTCTGTCTCCATTATTTCCCTAAGGAAGTGCTGAATTTAAAATTAATCATCCCCTCAAAACATAGAGAAAATCCCTTTCTATTATTTACCAAGGACAACACGGAACAAATATTGTAGCTTGAAGTAGTCAATAAAGTGTGATCATACTTAACATAATTTACCTAAAACAATGGTCAGCATGAGGCTCTTGGCTTGATCTTCATGTTAAGGATTAACTCTTCTGCAGAAGGGATATCCATGTGCAATTTGTTGGTATTGAGAAAATGAGGAGCTTCTTGTTTACTAGTGCTGGGTTTTTTTACCTGCTCTAAGAGTTAGCTGTCCCAAGGGGAAAAAAAAAACCAACAAAAAAAACCACAACAACAACAACAACAACAAAAAACACCCCACTGCAATATCTTCATTTACAGAAGTGGGTTTCCTTGAAGGAATTTCATTTATATTGCACCATATTTATTTGGAAATTAATGTTAGGGTACCAAAGACCAGAACCAAAAATATACTGAAAAAACATGTTGTAGTTCTTATTTTTAGGTGACTGCATGCATCCATGGTTTAACACCCAAACCACAGTGCTCATGCAATGCATAGGGAACTATGTGCCTCAGAAAAGAATCAATTTCATAGTCACTGAATGTTTCCTACCCAGCATCAAAACACAAGTTGTTTAAGGCACCTTACAAGAAATTCTCTCTCACTCCTCAGCCTTCAGTACCTTTTTCTGCTCCACTGGGACAATACCTTTCCTCAGTGCTACTGTCTGCACACTTTCCCTGAAGGCATCTTTCAAAACTTGCTGTGAAGAAAATGTAGCTGTAGTGGTGTCTTTTATAATGGCATTTCTTAATTACAATAATGTATTGTTTTCTATATAGAATCAAAGTTTCAATAGGAAAGACAGGGAATAGCCCAATGGTTACATTGAACTTAGTCACTGCCTTGATTTCTCACAAAATATTGTAACTAGTTCCATCACATTGTGCACGAGTGCTTTAATAGCTTAACTTTTGGAACAAGAGGGAGGAGGGAATGAAGAAACTAGGCCTCACTTTTAGGGCATTGTACTGTTTTCTTTAAAGCATGGCAAACACTATCCTACTTTTTGTGCAAAGGTGTCAATAAGGCAGGCTTGAAGAACACAGTTTTATGGGTTCTGATAGGCTGTGGTGTGATTTAGGCACCAGACTGCTCTGTTGCCTTAGGGCAGAGATGATTCTATCTCTCCACTATTGATTTCTCTAATTTGCCCTTTTTGATTCTATTTTAGATGCTTGTTTGGATTGGATCAGATCCAAATGCCACCACTGGGACTGAAGGAATACACTGCTGTCTAAACTGCTCTGCTGTGTAGAAGCGGCAAAATTTAAATTTAAGATGGCTGAGCAGTGAGCTCTTTGCTCTGCAGCTTCCTCAGGAGGTGAAGGAGAGAGGGAAGAGCTGAGCTCTTCTCCCTGGGATCCAGAGACAGGGCACACCCGGGAACAGTTCAAAGCTGTGCCAGGGGACGTTCAGACTGGCATGAAGAAGTATCTTTACCAAGAGGGTGGTCAAACACTGGAGCAGCTCCTAGAGAGGTGGTTGAGGCCCCAAAGCTGCCAGTGTTTAAGAGGCATTTGGACAATGACCTTAATAACCTTCTGTATAAATAACCTTCAGTCAGCCCTGGAGTGGTCAGGTATTTGGACTCAATGGCCATTGTAGGTCGCTTGCAATTGAAATATTCTAATTCTATTCTCTTCTAAATTGCTCCTGTGTAGCTATGTTCAGTTTGGGAAATGAGCTCTTTTCTCAAATAAAAATAGGTTTGAAGCAAACCAGAAGAACTAACAGTATTAGCAGAAATCCAGCCTTGAGGTAATTCCTTCTTTTTGGTAACCATCATCCTTTGTCTTAGTTAATAATGGGAAATTACAAAATTAAGTAATTTGGTTTGATTTTGCCTTCTCTAAATAAGAACAAAAGAGTGGTTGTATTGATTCAGAACTGGGGTCTGTCTAGCCCAGTTGCCTGTCTGGAATGCTCAAGAGCATGAAAGGGACATCAGGGGAAGAGTGAGAACAGGGCAATCACACGGTACTTGTTTTCCTAATGTTGTTATTACGTCCAAGTTTAAAGTTAAATAAATACATGAAGTACGTCTTGCCTTCTAAATTCTTCTCCTTGGAACAGCAGAGCTTCCAAGGCTTCCACTGAAAGAATTCTCTGTGTTCACTGTCATGCCAGTAACTATCTGCAGCACTGAAGCTAAAGGAAGCTGGCTGGTTGCAAGTGAAGTAGCAAGAGTTCTCTCCCTACATGACTAAGTTCATTCAAAACTGAAGTAAATGGGTTTTGGGGGTTTGGTCTGTGTGAAATTAATTCAGTAACAGAATAAAATTTGCTATAAGTGATGCTCTTGTAGGCCATTTCAGGGGTGATGGTCAAAAACAACAGGAAAACAGGCTGTGTTATGCTTTGTCCATTAAATAACAGCCTCTGGCACCTGCTTTGCAAGCCCTTAAGCAGTGCACTGTGTAGAATGCAAGACTGCTGATGCCTTTCCATGCATGCTGTGTACTTGAACAGTTTTCTTAGTGGTGTAGCACCTAAACTTTCAATCACATTTAAATAAGAAGAAACAGAACAGGTTTTTTAAGCACAATCAGCATAGGGAAATTGGATATAAATAGGACTGGAGCAGTTTAAAACTTGTTTTTAAAGGAAAAGCATGTTTGCAAATTTCTGCAAGTATTAAATGCAGAGGAAAACATTGATTTTTGAGACCTGTTTGGAAATTTGGCTGCAAAGATTTCCCTGCATCACTGGAAAGAAGTACAAAACTTTCACAGCCACAAAGTTTTGCTATTGATTTTGTAAAGCCTAGGGAATAACAATAATTTTTCTGGGAAAAAAGATTAGACAGTTTTCTTTCCCTGCAGGAACTTGAAGTGAAGCTGTTCTAATAAAGGTGGGAATTAACCACCTGAATGGTTTTCTGGCATCTACAGCTAAGAATTTTATCATCATTTTAAAAGTCAGTTTGAAATTTACAAGGTACAAGAGAGCAGCCATCAGTAAAAAATTTAAAAATCAGTGAGACAGTATCTACCTGTAATTACATTCAGCACTGTTTGTGTAGCTCCATTGTAGAAATAATTTAAAAGGTCACGTGCTGATACAACTCCTTGTAAAATCCTTTCATAGCTTTTCTGCAGTAGTGTTACATATAATTTCATTAATTGTTTTAGATATAATTTCATGAATTGTTTTAGAAAACAATAAAAATAATTTGGTGCAGCAGATAGCTATATCACTTTCTCAAAAAATGAGTGGCAACTGTAAACTGAATGACTTCACACAAAGGAGAGGCACACAAACATTTCTTGGGTAATTAGAGGAATACAAAAGTGTGAATTTGCCCTGGCAGCCTGTATGCAGGCTCAGTGATAAAACAAGGAGCGTGCCAGAAACAGTGAATGAAAGAAAACCTTTCCCTTCCCAGCAAGAAGTGAGTTTCTTTGTTGTGGTGTTCTTCTGGGGAGCAGCAAAGCAACGAATAACCAACTGCTTTGGCCTGCTGTGCATGTGCACTGATGTATTTTGGTGCATGGGATAAAAACAATGAATTTCTGCAGGCTACATAGTAAATACTAATGCTGGAGAAGTGTGTACAGGGCATTGGAGCTCCTTCTTGCACTGAATGGTTCTGAACCTATCAAGGCATTCCTCTGAAGTGGGCCAGGTCTCACATTAGGCCAAGTAATATCTGAAGCTAAACCCAAGTGATGCTACAAGTACTGCTGGTCCAGGTAAAACATGTAAAATGTGTCTTGGACTTTGGTATAATTTACCTTTGCCTACCATTGTCCCTGCTGCCAGTGCCAGAGACACACACCCACCATCTAGGAGTTCAGCTGAGTCCCGGGTGCCCTTGCTGCTTCCCAGCACCTGCTTTGGAAGCGGATCTTTGGGTGTTTGTACGGGCCCTAATAGCAACACAGTCTGAGGATGTCTCAGCCAGCTTTTCTTCTGTCAAAGTAGTCAATAGCATTCCCCACCTCTGGGTTACCTCCCTTGAGGACTTCGGTTGCTTTTATAGAAATATGGCTGGTGAATGTTGTCGAGGAAAGCAGTATTTTGGTGTCATATGGAGCATTCACTTCTATACCACCAAACTGCTTTTGACTCCAGTAAATTGCTGGGAGAGGCATTCAATGGTCTTCTGTAACTCACCTTGTTATGCAGCTGCTGGCTGTCTGTGCAGAGTCCACCTTATCCTGGGGGATTCCTATCAAGTCCATCATGAAGGGGCACCTACTTCTTGTTTAACTTGACTTGAGGTACAGGGAAAAATGAAGGCTCCCCAAGGCCTGGTGTGTTGCTTGTTTATAGACAAACGGCAGGTCAGTCTGGGATTTTTCTATTAGTGATTGAAAAGGGATAAACTTGATGTACAAAACTGCTGGCAATAGTCAGACATCCTCAGCTGGCTGTAGAAAATCTGCATTTTTGCAGTGCTCTGCGCTTCTGCTGTTTCCTCACTGTGCAAAGGCAGGTAGAGCTGTGCAGGTGATGATCCCCAAAATGAGCTCCCTGCAGCGTGCTGTGCTCACTTGGTTTTTGCCCTCCCCATATACAAGGTCACACACAGGGTTCTCACTCTCTGTGATCAGTGCTTTTATGACATGCATACAGAAACGGGAACATGTGAGTTCATCTGAAATCAAGATGACTGTTCTGTGGATATTTACTTGGCTCATTCTTGCCTAGGGAGGTTAAAACCATTTTTACTGGAATAGCTCCTTTCCTAGGTAGTCATTAAAGGTAAAGCATTAAGCACGGTGTAGTGCATCCTTACAGAAGATAGGTTAGCTTAATTAATTAGTCATTAGCTTAAACATTAACATCAAGAACTAAACATATAACATTATTCTTATTTTGTTTAGTCAAGTGTTTTGTTCATTTGTTTTGGTTTTAGCATTATGTTCTCATTCTTAAATTATTCAGCTTCCTTGCAATTTTCCTTCATACATTGAATTTTTCAAAGACAATATAAGCATAGAAGAATCAAGTTTTGCATAGTTGAATAGTGATGGAGGATTCTTTCTGTAAGTCAGGTACAATTAAGTAGAACAGTAGTCTTATTTGTACCTAGAACATTTGAAGTATATACAGGATGCCATGACTACCAAAAATAAAAGAATAATAAATAAATCACAATTATTCTTCTTTGTTTGGGTTAAGAGTGGTAGTAATTCTTCCTGCTTGAATTCTCAGTCATATTGAGCTCAGTCATATTTTATGCAATGATTTTCTAATGCTATACTAATGTAGTTCTAGTTAAAATCCCTTCCTCAAACTCTTAAGGTGGGCTCAGGTTACCATAGTTCAGAACAACTTGGTAAGGAATGTTATTTCTCATCTGCCTGAGTTAAAGATACTAACGTTTGCAAACATATAATGAGGGATAGGAATATGCAGAAAAGTGGTTGCTAATGCATTTTTCTTTAGAAAAAAATATGAAGCAAAAATACATTTTTGCTGAACATGCTGAAAAGTTTATTAGGACAATAATTCTGTTAATTATTGGGTTTTTTGGTCTTTTCATTGTATTTGATGTAACTATACAGTCAATTGTACCAATTTCTTGTGAAGCTGGGAAACACCTGAAAGAAAAGGACAAAAAAAGATGCCCTTTTATTCACTCAAGCAGATTTGGCGCATTCATGTGACAACCTAATGGTTTCCTGCACAAACAGGTCAGGTTGCTTCAGTCAGGAATCTTTTTCAGGCCAAAAGCAGGGAAAGCTTAGTTAAAAAAAGGGAAAAAGGAAAAATAAAGGGTATCTAAATTCAAATTATGGCAAGTTCTAGTAAAGTTGTCTAGAGAAACCCTTCAAATGTTTGTTTGCAAGGCTCTGGCATTGGTTTGCAACCAAGAAATGGCAACTTCAATATCCAACTATACTGGATTTTAAAAAGCTAAAGAGCATGAATTTAGCTAAGGAAAGCAGCATTCTTCCCATACTGATATCTGATATCTGATATCTGATATAGACATACTGATATAATATACTAATATACAGATATACTGATATAATATACTAATATACAGATATTCTAATATACTGATACCTTTGTAGGAGCAAATACAACTTCAATAGAGAATCACAGAATCTTTTAGGTTGGAAAAGACCTTTATGGCCATTGAGTCCAAGCATTAACCCAGCACTGCCAAGTCCACCACTAAACCATGTCCCCGGGTGTCCATTTACACATTTTAAATGCCTCCAGGGATGGGCACTCACCACTGCCCTGCACAGCCCCTGGATCATGTTGCACATGTTGAATAAGAAGGTAGCAAAAAGATAAAAATTCTGATGGTGGATCTGCTATCATGACTCTAAGAGCTACATTATTTATTGAAAGACCATTACAGTGGTGGTGAGGAGAAGCATGACTAAAATTGGAAAAGTCAAAATGTAGTGAAAATTCATTGTGATCCTGAGATTAATATGGATACAGTACTTTGTTTCTGTGGAAGCCAGACAAGTGATATTGGGGATTACTACTAATCAGCCACAAGTGATTCACGGAGCATAATGAAGTTTGTTACATTTTGTACAAGTTTGCTGCTTAAAAAGGGCTAAACTGGAATTCCTGGAAGTGGTAGTTCACTCTTTATGCACAACTTGATTTTCTTCTCTAATTTATTTGGATGAGGTGGCATAGGCTTTTACATCATTGTGTTCTTGCCAGCAACATCTAGCAATTCATTCTGCCAGCAAGAATACCACCTGAGATATTACATTTTTTTCTGGCTGGTGAGGTGATATCTATCGCATAGAAATGTGGATACTGGAAGAGGGACTCTAGAGTGGAAAGTAGTACATTACTTATTATGGATTGTGCTAATTACAGAAAGGAAGATTGCTCTCAAGTCCCAGTGTGTCAGGTGAAGTTCCAATTATTTAGTAAATCTGAAAATCAGACAAAAGGAATGTAAAAGTGGAAAAAGTGTTATTTCAAAAAGAGTCAGTGTCCCTAGCCACCACTAGGACTTCATTTCAAAAAGTAATTTAAATAAAAGTAATTTCATCCAGTTCAGCACTTGTAGTTATTATTGTTTGTCCGAGGATTCTGGCAACATTTATCTTCAATATTGTTAATTTCAGTGGACCTGAATGCAAGAATTTTAGTTCATTATCTCATCAAAGGACTGGCTTCTTAATCCATGACGTCCCACTACAGTGAGTCAGTATAAACCACAGACTATAGACATTAGGAAATTTCTGATGATGTATGGATTTGAACTTGCCAGATTAACATTTATGATGCCAGGTAGAAATGAAAAGTCCATTTAGAACTATTTTTATGTAAATTAGACAAGTATTCTTTTTTCTTTTTCACACTATCAAATCTGGTAAATAATTGACACCAGTTCTTTACTGAAAAAATAGACCTCCACAAGGAAGCATTTAATTTCATTACATTACTCTTGTTCAGAACATAGATACTAGGTGATATACTGACATATTCATAAGTGATGCAGCTTCTGCTGGGAAAAGGGAAAATAATTAGAGATTTAAATCCATTTACTCATCCAAAAGAGCATTTAATCTCAACATCAGAAAATAAATAAATAAATAAAATTGTTTGAAAAGTTAAAATAGTTTCAGTCTTTGTTTTTTTAACTTACGAATACAACAGATAATGTTGTTCTCTCCTATAAGTAACTTATAAAAATGTACTGAAAAATCTTTCAGTCATGAATGTAATCAGTTCACTGTTATCAAAAGAATGGTTAATACTGAGTAACTTCAATTGTTTTTGTATTCCTGTCATGTGAGAAAAACCTATCCTGAAGCATAAAAAGAACATGCCTTGGAGGAAAGTGTAGTCATTGCCTAATTAAATATACAATTCATTTTATCATTCATTTGCATGTATCTTTCATTTTATTGGAAAAAAAAACAAACCCTACCTAACCCATCCTCTGGTGTACATGCTCATTATTTTAAAATTAAGACCTTCTGTTGCTTAAGTGCTTGTACATAGAAGCACAAACACATCTAAATTTACTCTCCTGTGTAGGCCAATTGAATTAACTTGGCTGCATATTTGAATAATATAAAAATGCACATAATGATCAGTAAAACCAGGAATCATACTCATAATTTCTTTCAGAAATCACATGTAACTATTCATTTGAGAAAGCAGTTTATAATTTTCTCAGTAAACATGGAGAATCAGACAAATGGAAGGATCCAGAAAAGTTTAAGAATGTTAATGTTTTTGCTTTGAAATAATGTCATCTGTATATCAAGAGCAAGGGGCCAATTTCTATACGTATGATTCAAATTACTTGATAAAGAAATAAAGATGCTTCCCTCCAGCTGAATTAATGTTGTACAAGTCATTAATTAAATATATATATAATTATGCATTCTAAATACGTTTTTTATTCTTTAGTGTGTTCTTCTCTTCAGTCAGTTCCTTCAGAATAGATTTATGTCTGAATATTCATAGCACACTACAGAACAATTTAATTAAAAATTATCACTTTTTTCTTTCTCTTTCCAGTTCAACAGAAGAGCAGTTTCACTGGCAAACACAAGGTAATGTACTTATCTGCATATATGTATTACCTATGGTCTCTCCCAGAAGGATCATTTTTACCTAAAGTAGAGGGGAAAAGCACATTGATGTGTGTGGAGGTTTTTTGTTGGGGTTTTTGTGTGGTTTTTCTCATTGCTAGTGTGTGAAAACTCTACTTAAAAAGTGACAAGATTTGGCAAAAGTTGTTAGGGTTGACAAAAAGTACACTGAAACAAATGTAGAGTTTTGAGAGGAGGCATTGCTAAGTGTGTCTCTGGCTTTTTTTACTATTAGACCTAAATATTCTCATTTTGCTTTTATTAAGCCAAGGCCACACTTTCAAAGCATGGCACAATTTTCAGCATGGCCAGCACCTTGGGAACGTGTGGCCTCCATTCCTTCATCAGCTCTGAAAGCTTAGTCACATATAACTGGTTTTAGCTTTTGTCTTGTATATGGCTTTAACTTTTTGTCCTTCTTTTACATTTTTATGTTGTTAATTTCATTATAGATGGTCAGAAGGATATAGAAGATGAACTCACCACTGGTCTGGAGCTGGTGGACTCCTGTATTAGATCTCTGCAGGAATCAGGGATACTCGATCCACAGGACTATTCAGCCAGTGAAAGTAAGTTGCTAGAAATATGTTTTCTAAACCCCAAAATTTCGTGCTTTAAAACTGAATGCATGTCTTTAAGTGCTGCTAGTTTTTTTTGAGGAAAAACAAGTGCATTAAATATATTTTAAGGAAAATATTTTCTAATTGCCATGTAGCTGTACTACACTGCAAGGTCATGTTACAAAATTTCAGCATCCTCACCATAAAAACAACATTCAAACAGCAATTTTTCACTATCCAAAGGTAATAAAATGAAACATACTGGGTGGCTGTGAGGAAGTCTGATGTCTAATTGTAACCACTTGGCCAGGTAGCTGGTAACTCCTTACAACTAAAATGTCCTTCTGGATACACAGACAGAAATAAGTGAACTTAAAGATGACGCAGAGAATGGCAGCTGTAGCAAGAAATGTGAAGTCTTTTCTCCAAGGCTGGCTCACTGGTCACTTCCCAGCCATTCTGTTTGCAGAACTGTGCAGTGAGTGGATGGATTGTTGGCTAGAACCAGCCACTGGGGAAGTCAATCAAGGCTAAACAACAGCAAAAGTGAACAAGGGACATGCCACTCAATGTGTTTGTAGAGCAGATGTCTACCAACAGTTGTGCTCATGAGTCACACTGAGACTGTTTTCCAGCATGTTAACTGGTCAGTTTTCAGATGTAGCACTAGATGATGAAAAAGAAGGTTAATTCTCTAGTTTCCTTTCTTTTTCCTCAGGGTCCTATCTCATATTCTGTCCCCATCTGCCACAATGTATACCCACATTCACTTCCCTGCCACTGCAGCTCCTGACACTGGCTTGGCTATTTTTTTAGTATTCCTCTACATCTCCTTCCCTCTTGCTCAGTTGATCCCTGCTACCAAGTACTTCTGACTGAGTCACATCTTTGGAGGTGGCTGCCCAAATTCATCTTTCTTGATATCAAAGGGGACAATCTCCCCTTCATGTGAGAAGGCTGATGAACTGTGACAGCCACCTTCTGCAAAGCATCTCTAGCAATGACAAGTCATCACCAGAATGTGGTCATCAGGTGACAAAAGGAAGACATTGCACATTGGATGCAGAATTTTAATTTGTCAAAACATTTTTCAATATTTTAAAACAAGGTTTGCTGTCAAATTCAAGCTGACAATCCTGGGACAATAGAATTTTTTTTCATTTTTCATGTGCACAAGATTTCTGGGCCAACAGTGTCACTAACACTTTCGTTACAGTTTTGCTTGAACTGAACAAAATGGGGAAAAGATGATGAAAGAATGTAAGCCCTTGTTTTTTTCTTCATTTGGGGGTGAGGAGAAGCAAAACAGACTAGCGTGATAAGGTTGCCTTCAAAATGTGATTCTGTGATATAGAAAAATGCAACTGGTTAGATGGAGGAGACTGAGAGCAGAGTGGGATCAATTTGTATGGAAAACTGACAGAAACTGTCTTAAGAGATGGAAACTAAGGAAAAATAATGGAGAAATATGAAGATAGTACATGGAATGAAGTCTGTGTACATGAAGAAAACTAATACTAAAGAAATTTCTGGTGAGTATCACAGTAAGTTAAAACACAAATAGGAATGCAGGCAGATAGAAACACGAATAAAGAACATGGCCAAATGGAAAACAGTGATGGAGAAGAGGAGCAATAGAGATAAATTTGTAGAGGATCATCAGGAGAGGAACCAAGGTTTGTTGAAGCAGGAGGCCATACAGAGTGTTGAAAGCTGAGCTTGCTTGGCTGGATGATTTGTTCATGGGAGCAAGAGTAAGGTGCAAAGAGAGGGAACAATGGGGTGATGAGAATGACAGTCGAGAAAAAAAAAAAAAGTGGTACCATTATGGGCAGTACAGTAGCTGCCCCTAAGAAACATAGGTTTGGAGAGAACAGTCAGGTGCATGTGCTCACAAGGGAGCAGACTTCCCCACAGGGCTGCAAGCCTGATCTTCTGCATTGTCAGGAAATATTTGTAAAGCCTTTTGTCACAGTGCCCTTATTCTTCTGCTCTGGACTCAGCTCGTAATAAAACTAGATTGCTATTTGCCATTTATGGGTTTAATTAAGAATCAGATCTATATGCCAAAGCTAACAGTTGCAGCTCTGCTAATCACTCATAAATACAATTAGGATGTCATATACAGGATCTTTTTTCTGGTTTAGGGGTCTTTTTTGAATTTCAAGTAAAATGTTACAAACACATCAGAGGTAAAATGTTACTGTGTTTTAAAAGTCAAAAGTACAAAAGTCAAGATTGTCTGTACAGCATAATTTGAACTTCTTATGAATGCATTAGAAAACAATTATTATCATGGCCTATTTTGTACATTTTCTGTCCATGCCTCATTTACCCCAAGTTGAGGCTCAAATTGCAACAGCACTCTAGAGGGGGGAGTGCTCCTGACTTCTCTAAGCAATGAGTAGAACACACAAACACAATGAAAACAAAAGTCTCATATTTACTGAAAATTTTATTGTGTCCCTCATTTGTGTCTTAAAGTTTTCATGTTATAGTTGTGAAATCATTCAAAGTATTTTCTACTGATGCATAATTTTAGGTGTTCCTAGTTAGGTGTGCTAAGAGCAAAACAGTTGTAACAGAACACTATGGGAGCATGGTCTCAAATATTTGAAGCATGATAAAAGAGGAAGTTTAAAGCCCACTCTGAAATGTCTCATACATAGTATTTGTGTTTCCTAGACACTTCAGTTCTTAATCCTTTCAATCTCAAAATAGGAAATGAGATCTATATAAATGTCTCACTTTACAGGTATTCCAAAAAATCACCGTTTGTGATGTATCTGAAGTAAACATTGAGTGCTGTAGAATTATCCACCAGGGTGCTATTTTTTTTTCCTTTGTATTGAACATTTTTCAATGGTGACCTGATTTGATACAGTAAAAACACTGAACCATTTTGGATTGTGTGCACTGGCCATAAGGCAAGGAAGGAGAGGAAGAGTGATGACTCAGAAAAGGAGACTTTGTCTGGCATTTTCTAACTTTTGAGCTCCCAATTTGACAATTTTAGTTATGTTTACTTGTCTGCAGTTTGACTGCAAAGCAGTATTTTAAGTAACAAGACTGACTCCGAGGAGAGCATTTCCCGCCTGCCATGCATTTGGAGCAAAGTTTTTTAAATCATCATATGAAAGCCTGCCCAGTGATGTGACCACAGCTTCCTTTTCTGAACTGTGTGCATCTAGTCTAATGACTTAATCTATCAGTAGCCCTGCCTTTGTAGAGGATTAGCGTGTCTCTGCTCAGAATCTTTTCAATTTGGTTTCACGCACTCTGATTTTCTCAGAATTAGTTTTAAAAAGTCGTCACATAGCAGTCAGCTGTTACAATATTCTAAATCCCAAACATCACTTCACATGTGCTATTCCTTTAGTAGCAAATAAAAGCCATGAAAAAAAGGCTAATGGGACAAGTCACATGAAAGGGGCTTACACAGGAGGGGCTCTGTGTTGCTAATAGAGGTGCTCGCTAATTATCTTTACAGACTATGAATCAGCAAATGTAAAAAACTTTAAGTATATAAAACATTAATTTGGTGAAATGAAAGCATAGTGATCACTGATTTTAAAGACATCATTATCAGACAGGCAGATTTGTAACTGCTGCAAGCTCTCATACAAGCTTCCTGTGGTGGAGCTAACCTGGGACAAGGTTATATGCAACCAAGGGGAATTCCTGCACTGTTGCCCACCTCTTTCTTCTGTCCCAACTCAATGTAAGTTGTCTTCCTCCAACCATGTGCTCCCAGGTACAACTGACAGATAGAAAGTCAGGAAACTTCCAGAATTATGCAAGAAACTGCATCTGACTAGAGACCTGAGCCTGCATCTCCATCATCCAGTTCTCCATCCTGCAGTGATTTCTCATTATCTCTGTGTAGCTCTAGATCTATCAAGACTCTGTCACTCCAGTTTACATCAAACATGTCATGGTTTTGTGGCCTCAGAGGGGCGTTCAGCTTGTCCTGAGTGTTCCTGGGGATTGTCAGCACAACCACAGTGGTCCACACATCCCCACAGTCCCCGAGGGAGGGCAGTTACAGGCTGCTGCTAGTGTCAGTAGCCATTAGCTACAGTGGGTCCAGGGGCCAGCCTGGACCCTCAGGGTCACCCTGAGGGCACTCAGTCCCTCCTCCTCCCTGCTCTACATTGCTGTAACACCCAGCTTGCCTGGATGCTCCTTTCTGAAAATACTTCTTCCTTCTGCCATTACCTTTTTCTAATGGGAACTCAAAAATGCTGCTTTTGCACAAATGAAGTTAAGTAACTGTCACCTTAAGTAGGGTCAGGGGAAAGACCAGATGTGTGAGAGCCAATGTCATCACATAAAAGATGCTGGAAAAGAGTCATGGAAGAGGTATGGAAATGCACAATAAGTGCAGGACCTGAAATCACTGGGTGAGGAAACATGCAGGGGAATGAAATTTAGTTCAGGACAGAGATAACATTAGGGATGTTTCAGGAGACACAGCAGTACTGAACAGTGAACGTAGCTCAGGAAAGGTGTTTTCATGGCAGAATGGTTTAATTTAGTGAGGAAAGGCATGTGAAAATAAATTTTGTGAGGGCTGAATATGCACTGTGGAGATGAAAAATTAATATTTCTGACTAGAAATCTTGGAAAAATGCGGGATAAAAGAAGCAAGACATTGTCTCCTCCCCTTCCCATCACTGCACCTTCACTTCACTGACTTCCCATCACTGTCTCAAAATCACACAGCTACTTCCAGATCCATTCCTTTTACTACCTTGTCAATGCATGTCCTTTTCTGGTTTTGTTTTGTTTTGTTTTTTACTTTTTTCCATTGACATTATATGTAAGAACAATTGAAAAGGTGGAAAGCTGCATGGAAGGATGGAGAGTAAACATAGATATGAGCTGTCTGAGTTAAGAAGATTGATTGCTGAGAACATTTGTCATTAAGGTTTGATAAGGTTGCAGTCTGGCCTGCAGATAAGTGGGAAAGGTCCTGATGAACTGCCTGAGGCTCCCAGATGTCCATCCTCTGTGACAGAGAAACTAGAGTCTTCTAAGCAGTTGTTAGACTAAATGACCTTTTCCTGGTGATGTTTGTAAATTTACAGATGGGTAGTGTAAGGTAAAAGTGGAACAAGAGGAAAAGTTCGTTCTTCTATATTTCTTCCCTTCTCTTAGTTTCTCTTTCCCCCTGTTCTCAGGGGTCATTAGCAAGCCACATTAGAGGGTTGACATGACACTGTCATCAAAACAATTTCTGAGATAATTGGCTGAAGCTCATGGAGTCTTTACAGAATATGTTGCACCCTTACAGTCTCCAGGGGTGGAGACAGGCAGTGGCTTTTTCTTCTGTCAAGGCATTAGTGAAAGGAGGGTTAGAAGCCTTCTAAAATTACTGAGCAAATCCATTGACACTTTCTTCCTAACTTAAACCACAGGCTCAAATGCCTGCTAATACAGAAGTCTCTAATTTTGATTTAAGGTATCTATTCTTAAATCTTCCACGCTTTTTTCTTTGCTTCAGCCTCCACAAAATGACCATAAGACCAGTCTTTAAAGGATTACGGGGCAGATTTCCGGAGCTTTCAGTGTTTGTTTCTAACTGAAACAGGATAATTTCATTACTTTTCACTTGCTTCATCACTTCATGTGGCAACTTTGCTTGTGGCCTCTCTAAATCGACGCCACAGACTGTAGGAACAGAGCTCTTGTTGACATGGATCAGAAAACTTCCTGGATAGTTCTCCCAATTGTCTGGATAATTTTTAAATGCTCATTTTTCATTTCAGTTTTTATTTATCTATTTATTTATTGATTTATTTATAACAAGCGCTTCCTATTAGGATTGCAGTTTTTTCCACACAACACTGCCAGTAGTCCAGATGAATATTTTCCCCCACATTTTCTGGATGTATATTTTTATTTATATCTGTGACCCTGTTGTCCTGGTGCTCAGCATTAATTGCAGAATCCAGAACACGGATAAGGGAATAAATACAATGTAGATTTTATAATGTCATCTTCTTGGCGAAGGCCATTTCATAATGCACATCACAGATGCTGCATATTGACAGAAATGCAGGCAATTAAGGATGTCCAATTAAGGATGTTCTTCTGGGGAAGAAAAAGCATGGCTTACCACTCTGGTCTCAATCCCACAATATATTTACTCTTTTAGTAATTTGAAACTATTTGCCCCAAATGCAGCACAAATTGGTAGCTGGGGTTTTTTGCCTCTGAAGGATATGTTAGAAGAACATCTTAGCACATGAAATTATATACAGATGTTGCATTAGACAGATGTGGGTTTCACTTAAAACCTCTGTCTAATTATGAGGCTGGAAAGGTAGGCTAAACTCTTACTTTATTCTCTTAAATTCACTCTTGTTTCAGCAATTTTTTGTAATAAGAGAGATCCTCCTTACCCAGTGGGAAAGCAGATGTCCCAGCTTGCAAAAAGCACTCCTTGTTCAACCTGTATGATTTTAATCATTTATCAGCCACTTTTATCATACATACTGAAAATGGATTTGAAACAAAAAGGCACTATTTACACAATGAATGTGTAAAAGGATGTCTGTTTATGTGTTTTCCATCCCATAGCCCTTGCTTTGTGAAATTACCACCTGTCAGATGGCTGGACATACTCAATGAGATGAAATTTGGCAACAGTGGACCTCACAGTTTTTTGATAGATGAAGTTATTTCCATTTCATTATCTGCTCTGAGAGCCAGGGCGATCCAGCTTAGTCATTCTGTGTGCACACAAAGGAGGTGTTCCTGTGGGATCTCCTGGTAAACATACACACTAATAAAATCATGTGCTGTTTGAGTATGTTTCCAAGCTGAAAAACCCCTAGGAAGTGTGCATGCCCCTCCTCCATTTCAGGATCAGAGTCTTTAGAGTAGAAGTGGCATAAGTGCCTAAGACAGGTGCCTACACTATCTTTCTGTCTGCTGCATGAGTACAAACCTGGCAGTGTCTGACTCAACAGTTCATAGCTCCAGATAAATCTCGCTGAGTATGAAGTCTGAGGAAATTTTTATTTATTGTGGAAATTTCTGTCAGTATTGTAATATATTTAGGGTAAATATTTATGGTTGGATATTTTAGGTGCCTCTCCATTCATCTCTTCTAAAACAAGCCTTTGGCCAATCTTTGCTTTAAAACTTTGGGGTTTTAAAGCCATCTTTGCCCAATTTGTAATGGAGTAAATCTCTGAAGGGGGGACACCTTTTCAAAGGGTTGTTTCACAGTTGTTCATTGTATGTTCTCACAGAGAAAGTTGTAAAGGAATCGTCTCAACTGTTAGTCAAATTCAGTCTTTTTAAGTAGTTGTTAAATATGTAGATTTTTAGAAATGGCGATAAGATGTTGTTTCCTTTATCCATCTCCCCTTTCTGGCCCTAGTCACCCTAAGTGTGAGCATGAAATAACTATTAAATCATTTAACACTGTAATAGACACTGGCTGATCACAGAGACCTGCTTTCCAGGGGCAATCCTCAGCAGGAGATGAATGTCTTTACAAAATAGCTGACCATGAAAAGCTTCTGTAGGTTCATTGCTACGCCCCACTAAGATACTAGGATTTGATGAAATGAAGCCGGCTCTAGTGCTGCTGAGAGCCAACTCTTACATCTCAGCATCAGTGTTTACAGCCAGTGCTGCCTCAGGAAAAGCTCTGTCAGTACTAAGCATCCTAAGCTTGGACTCTATTAAAACAATAGTTTTCCTTCTCTGTCACAGGCAGAGCTCAAAGGCATTGAGAATAGCACCAAGAAGAGATGCAGCTCAAACACTGTCATGCAGTACTCTATCACCTCTGCCCTTCTGGGTATCAGGATGGCAAAACAGGCACATCTTTCTTGCTGACATACCCTGGTAAATTCATGTCAGTATTCTAACTTTAAGAGCATGAATGAAGTTTTCCTTTTTGGCCACTTCCCTTATGCAGGCAGGAGACCAAACTTAGGAGCAGAGTCACAGTATGGGCTTTCACCACCAGGATTCCTGACAGACTTTGGTATCCACTTCAGGATGGACTCAGGTCCAGCTGATCTTGATACTCTTTGGATTGCTGCCCATCTTCAAGTTCATGTGTGGCTGTTGCAAGCAGGAAACCTGGTGAAGGCTGAATGAGCCATAAGTGTTTAGGGAAGGATTTAATGCTTTCCCTGGTTTCCTCAGGGGTGGCACAGAAGTTGCTGTGGGCACCCTCCTGTGCAGGGCTTCAATCGTCTCAATTCTTCTGCAGCCCTTCTGTAGATTGGTGGGTGCTGGGTGAGTTTATAGGCTTCTAAGGGGAAAACACCAGAAGCCACTGGCAGAAGTGCTGTTCAAAACTGATGGCCCAGTACATGTCCTTATAGCTGGACCTAAACTTCTGCACACTGCCTCTTGCAATTTCCTCTCCTCAGGAAGTTCCTCAGCTGGAGACACTCACACCATCTTAATATCCAGCCTTCTCCCTTCCTATGCTCTCTTGCCTTTTCTTAGCGCCCCATCTTTCCCTAAACCACCCATTTCTGTCTTACCACATCCTTGTCTTTTGCACCCTTTCTTGTTTCAATTCCCATCTTTTATCTTCTTCCTTTATCTTTTATCATTTATTACATGGCATGCAATAAAGCCTCAGTGCTTGTTCCTAAAAAAGATGATCATTCATCCTCAGAGACAAAAAAAATCCATCAAAACCCCCCAAAACCCACACACATTTTCTGCATATAAATGACCTTGCTATCCTGACTTTTCACACGCTTTCCCATTAACTAGAAGCAAACCCAGACTGTGCTTTGTTGTGTTATGTTGGGAGTCCAGAGGTAACACCATGAGAACGTTGCAAATAAAGAATTTCTAATTTCTCTCAATTTCTGCACAGCAGCCTACAGGGTGGATTTTTCTTTCAATGTGCTGTGACCTGTAACATGGCTTTTCTTGGAGTTTACTTATATCTGCAAGATGAAACATGTTTATATATATAAATTTTATACTGATATCACAATATTACTTCATATCTCTGAACTTGTCCTGGGATGAATCTGATTTTGGTATATGGTGTCATTTAATGCTGTGCAACTGACTTAAAATCCATGCCTAAGGAAAACAACCCCTCACAATCTAGCTTTAGTACTGTAGTAT
>VYXD01011402.1:2194205-2215439 GCA_013397195.1 Hylia prasina | reverse complement strand
AAAGAATAAAAAAAAAAAAAAAAAAAAAAAAACAACCAGTAGCAGTAGGTAAAACATACATGGAGGGGGGAAATGGCAAGATGAGAGTCAAGACCAGGACAGCAGGAACAATTAGTAGCAACATCAAAGATGGATAGGAGGTAATGATCAGCTTGCAATGCTTAGTCTGTGTCAAACACAAATCCTTTACAGGCAACCAGGTGTTCCCTCATCCACTGCAGGAAGCAGCTACTGAAACTCGTTAGGAAATGACAGTGACTTATAGCAGCATCTGTAGGAGCAGAACAAAGAAAGGCTTTTGGCATCCGAACCTACAGCGCAAAAGAACATCAGTAAATATTGTGCCTGTAGTGTGGGCCAGGAAACAAATGCACCCACATCCCCACGACAGACTGATAAACCACTCACCCTGCTCCTGCCTCGGTGGCAATGCCAGTGCCTGCACACTCGGCACAGTCAGGAGTGCCAAGAGCCACATCATTCTGGGATGTGCCGATGCCAGCTGGTGAGCATAAGCATTGTGGAGATGCAGCCCTGGAAAAAGAGGTAGTTGGCTTGTTAGCCTATGTAAAATGATGTATGTGGAAGAGAAAATTTTGGCAGGTATGGATTTGGGTTTGATTTCTGTTGTGCTACATGCAGTTTACACAGCTCTCAATCAAGTAGGATTTTTGTGACTTCTGTGGTAACACAGATTAGGGAGCTGCTTCCATTTTTTCCCATTCTGGCCTTGTAAATGGAGAAATGCATTTTCTCAGGACATTGTGAGAGCTGAGAGTGGTTCACATTTGTGTAGACACAGAGAGAGAAAGCAGAAGGTTATACTTTCTGGTTTATGGCAGAGGAGGTTTTGGCAGATGAAAAAGACTGTAATAAAATTTTGACCTTTTTGACTTACTTTTTAATTGACTTCTGAGGCAGAGCTAAACACATTCTGAACTGGCTCACCTCAGAGACCAAACAGTCATTTTCTTTTGTGGACAGAAAAGATTCAGGATTTAAGCCTGTCAAAGGTCTGGAAAAAATGGAGTTCTACTTTGCACGAGAAGAGGAAACCTGTTTTTTGCTAGTAGTTAAGTTCATAGAACAACATAATAGCATAATAGATCTGCTGATGTCTTTTGTATTAGATCCATATATCTGTGAGGGATTTTATAGCCTTTTATAATCAGAAGCTGTTGGGCACTTTTTTTTTTTTTTTAGCAGTCTCATTTAGGTCTATCAGAGGAGATTTGTCTGATTTTTTTTTTCTGATAATGCATTCAGCTTCCATGTGCATCATATTTGTGTGATGTCTATAAACATCTGATTTTATTTCCTAGTAATAAAAAGGGAACACATTAGTTTAGTACTATTGATAGCAATTTTAGGCTGCACTAGGCACAGAGGGTGACTAGAAACACTTGATGTTCACAGCTGGTTTTCACAGGTATAAAACACTTCAAAAAATTAGTATTTAACAATACAAAATATGTTCTTAACTTAGTTGGCCATTTTTTTCTGTAAACAAATCCCACACACCATTTTAAATGTAGTTATTCCTTTAAAAATGGGAGATAATGAAAACACAAACACTTAACAATTTTCAATGCCAATTTTCAAACCCCAGTATTTCTCAGATGGAAACATGGCAGTTCCTTTTGAGTTGGAGCTTCCTGTCTGTGTTGCAACGTGCAGTGCCTCCTCCTGTATGCAAATTTCTTCTGCTGCTCACATTCACAAATTAATCAGATCCCAATAAGGAGCCCCACTCAGGTATTGTTCTCCTGTGGTTCCACAGTGCTATTTTAATAGAGAGCAAGCTTCTGTTACAGTGCAGTGTTCTACCACTCCTAGTGTTGCAAAATTTCACAGAAGCAGCATCAGAAAGGCTCGAGGATACTATTTTTCCTCTTTGTGTCTTCTGTAATGTAGAAATGCAATTTAGTTATCATCCTTGCTGCCCATCTTGTTCTTGTGTTATGTCTATCTGTTCCTCCAATAAAGCTCATTGTCCTAATGGCCAATGATAAATTACCTTGTTCAGAAGCTATCTGATTTTGATATCTGTAGGGTTTAACAAGTAATTTCATAAAATATGACTAATCTTTTATCAGAAAAAAAGTTATTTTAATCTTGGGGTCAATTAAAATCTCGCATTAATAGGGTTATCTTTGGTTTTAAACTCAGCTGAAGATAGATTTTCTATTAAAAAAACCAAAACAAACATAAGGAAAACAAAGACAAGGCCAGCTTCTGTATTCTGAGCTTAAATATGTATAGATCCATTCTTGCTCAGTGCATGTCTTTCAGTCCTGGTCTCCAGCATCTTCAGTAATTTCTCTCATTAGTAATGGAACTCCAGATTTTTCCTACTGTCAAACATTACCCAGTATTGCTTATGAAAGAAGATTTGGCTGGTTTTACGTTTCATAAAAACATCTGGAGTAATCCTATGCATGATATGGTATAAAAACCAAAATATACATTATCTGAGTAACCCATGCACTGAAGCGACCCACTGAAGTAACCCCAGGATTAGTTAGGCTTTGCTATGTTACCTTATTCTATTAAGTTAAAAAAAAATCTTCCAGGAATCAAAATAGAAATATTTACTGTTGGGGTGGAATGCAAACTTATTTTTTCTCTATGCCCTTCAAATCTTATATTTTTCTACTTATATTGTGGACATTTATGGTGCTTTACTATCCCTTGGAGTAGAGATACATTATTTAAAAATCCTAGAAGATGCCTCTGTTTTCTTCTTACAGTATTGGCAGAAGTGTTACCGTGTGTAAAAAGTGTAAGATAATCAGCATCTAATGAAACTAGTTTCTATTTCCAGTTCACTTACTCTTGAAATAAAGTGTTCTTCATCTTTCTTTCCAGTAGTAATTAGGTCAGAAGGAGAGTTAGAAGGGATATCCTTGTATTGTTCACTTATATAATGGTATCAGCCTAGTTTTTTGCATAATTTCTCCATATATATATCATTTATAGAATTCTTGGATGAAAATGAACTTATTCCACAGTTGTGAATGCATTCCACAAAATCCTATTTTACAGTACCTAAGAATACATTCTACAGCAGTACTAAAGCCCTTTTCTGTATTTGTAGGTAGAACATAGCCCTCTTAATGCTGGTAGAGCATGGCATTGCATATAAATTACTTTCCTTTTCTGTAAAACAACTTTGTTTCCAGTGTACTCATTTAAGAATTGCTGCCTCTCATCTAAAGAGATGTGTTTGGTTCATAACAAGGGAGCTGCTTGTGATTAAGCATTTAAAGTATTACCATTTATTTCTGCATTTTAAGTATGCAGTTGGTGTTTCCCCTCCTCCCCTCCCCCGCCTTTTTTTTGCCCTTCAACTTTCTTCATTTCTAGGGTATGGAATTCCTTTGCTATATTGCTATATTGCCTTGGCATTTTTTCTTGTAATAAAAAGCTACTGATATATTTAATATTTAATATCTCCTGGAAGGTAGATGTTGAAATATTTTCCTAGACCTATTCTAGTTCTAGTCTAAGATTTGGAGGGAGAATGGGTGCCATGCTTATTACTGTTGCTTTAGGAGAGCTGCTTGTTATCTTCTATTTGAGGTCAGACTAACAGGCTTTGGAAACCCTTCTTTTCCTACAGAATCTGTTTGACCAGTTTCAGCTTTCAAGCTGTGTTTTCAACTGCAGATCTTAAGTATTGCCTTAGTTTAATATCTCCCTTTTCTGTCTGTAATTAAGAAAATGTCTTATTATTATGATTGCCACAAAGTTCTGTCATCTAGTTCCCAAGGACTTTCCTCATTGCCCTATGCCTCTGCTAGTCTCGCCTTGCATTTCTCACAACTTCCTTGGAGACTAGAAAATGGAGAAGGTCTGTACCGATGTGGCATTGTCACTGCTTCTTGCCACCCTCTGTGGTACTTGCAGGGCCTCCCTTTTGCTCACTCAATTCCTCTACTTTCCAAACCATCTTGGCAAGAGAGAGTTTCTTCAAACAATGTTTCAGATGACCTCAAAAATAGGACAGTGCCACAGAGAGGGTTAAAACAGACAGATAAGTGTTCCTTACCCTTCTGATTTGGAAGGAAAGTTTACTCCTCATTCCAGATGGAGCAGCTTAATGCTGGGAGCAGGACTTAGAAAAGAGGATGTACCAGTGAGATGCCAAAGAATTTAGTATCACCAGGAACAGGTCTGTCCACCTTGTCATTGACTATCATCACCTCTTCTCTAATGTCAGATACTGTGGAAGGACACCGGCAGGTTACCACCAAAAGCACTCTCTTGTTATGCTGTTCTTTTCAAATTATCCATTCCTTTGCAAAACTGGGCAACAAATACAACTCAGCTTTAGGAGGGGCTGGCAACTGCCCACTCGGAGTGCAGACACTTTAATGAACTAACAAAAAAGTAGGTTGTAGGGTAGGAATCGATATTTTGCACTCAAACTAAATGACCTGGGAGGCAGAAGAAACAAGTAAGTGATGACTTTTGGGTATTTGAGATCCTTAATTAGGCATATACTAACAGTTAGGAGGTGGCTCTTCTCGATGGGATGTGAGGCACCTCAACCTATTAACTCTGTAAATGAATGTTTAAAGGACATTAAAGGAGCTTTGCCGGTGTTTTTCTTTCAACTGTTATCCAAATGAGCAAAGCAGGTTGAAGAATGTGTGAAGTGATTAATTACACTAATTAAAACCACTTTATTTACACTTACTCTATAATTTATCGTTACTACTTTTGTCAGTTGATCGAAGGTGAGTGAAGTGTTGTTTATAATTGGTATGGGAGCTAATTAAATGGTCGTTCGAGCACGTTTTGGTCTATTTCCTTTGTCAATTAGAACTGGCATCGTAATAGATGACTGACCAAATGGAGATGTATAGCACAATAGTAGTGCTACACTTTACTACTTACTTGGAGAAGCAAATGGGAAGCCAACTGACTTTAAATCTCAAGAAGAAAAAACCCTTCTCCTTTCACTTGCCTGCTATTTTTGTTTGTAACTTCATTTGAAAAACTCAGGTAACAAACATACAATTACCTCATGGAGGGTGACTAGGTAGATGTTTCTGTTGTTTGTACTGTAATTATTTTAGCCAATTCAGAGGTAATTATTGCACAGATTTGGAATACTGAATTAATCTTGCAATAATATAGTGCTGTATGCAACTTGTCATTATCTGATATTTATTTTATAATTGAACAGCTACCAGATAATGTGTTACTGAATACTTGTTCCACAATAAATTCTGCTCTGTAGTGTAATGCATTCATCCTGTTTCATAATTCAGCCTTTTTATTTGTTTTGTTTGTTTTGGAGATTTACCATACTATTGCTATAGTATTATCTTGGATTGGTAGATACTGTGAAGCTAAAATGTTTCAAGTATTCCCCAAGATACTGTGGTCTAAGGATTAGGAAACTGGAGCAACTCTTCAGATGTTTGACAGCCAGACACTAGGGATATATTGTCAGTGATATCCCCAAGAGAGCAATTTCTGTTGTTCCTTTTTGGGAGTTCCTTCTTTACAAGAAACCCTCATTGATCTGAGCATTTAGCTTTGTGACACAGCAATGGTGCTACAATGTGAGACAGAAAAAGTATAAAGATCTCTGAGTATGTAACGGAGATAATCCACACTCCTGCAAACTTAACTTGCTCTCCTGTAGTTTAAATATGTATCACAAATACTGACTGTACTTACATCTTATCAGACTTTCCCTTGGGAAACTGTCCTTAAGAAAAAAGGAGTCCAGCAAGGCTGGACACACTTTAAGAAGGAAATCTTATGGTACAGGAGTAGGCCATCCCTATATGCCAAAATATGAGCTGATGGGGAAGAAGGCTGGCCTGGCTGAAGAGGGAGCTTTTGCTGGAACTCAGGGGAAAAAGGAGAGTTTCTGATCTTTGGAAGAAGGGGTAGGCAACTCAGGAAGACTACAAAGATGTCATTTGGTCATGCAGAGAGAAAATGAGAAAGGCAAAAGCTCAGCTAGAACTCAATCTGTCAACTGCTGTGAAAGATAATAAAATGTGGTTTTATAAGTACATTAACAACAAAAGGAGGGCCAAGGAAAATCTCCATCCATGATTGGATTTGGGCGGGAGGGGGAACATTGCCACCCAGAATGAGAAAAAGGCCTTTAAGTATTTAATGCCTTCTTTGCCTCAATCTATATCGGAAAGACCAGTTATCCTCAGGAGAGCCAGAATCCTGAGCTGGTACCCAGGCATGGGGAGCAGAATAGATCTCCTGCAATGCAGAAGGAAGTTGTGAGTGATCTATTGTGCCACTTAGACACTCACAAGTCTACATGGGGCAGGATGGGATTCACCAGAGGGTGCTGAGGGAGCTGGCAGAAGAGCTCACCAAGGCACTCTCCATCATTTATCATCAGTTATCATGATGGTTGACCAAGGAGGTCCCAGACAACAGGAGGTTGGCAGATGTGCTGCCTGTCTACAAGAAGTGTTGGAAGGAGGAACTACAGGACTGTCAGCCCTACCTTGGTGCTGGGGAAGATGATGGAACAGATTATCCTAAGTGTGATCACATGTCACATACTGGACAATCAGGGGATCAGGCCCAGCCACCACAGGCTTTGGAAAGGCAAGTCCTGTTCACTAACCTGATCTGCTTCTATGACAAGGTGACTTGCCTTAAGGATGAGGGAAAGACTGTGGATTTTATCTACCTGGACTTCAGTAAAGCTTTTGATACTCTCTCCCACAGCATTCTGCTGGAAAAACTAGCAGCCTATGGCTTGGACGGGTGCACTCTTCACTAGGTAAAAAACTGTAACAATGGCTAGACCCAAAGAGTAGTGGTGAATGTTGTTGCATCCAGTTGGTGGCCAGTCAGTTGTTGCCAGGATAGGAGCAAGTCCTATTTCACATCTTTATCAACAATCTGGACACAGGGATGCAGTGCACCCTCAGCAGTTTGATGGGTGACAATAAGTTGGGCAGGAGTGTTACATCTGCTGAAGGCTTGGCAGGCTCTGCAGAGGGATCTGGGCAGGCTGGATGGATGTGCCAAGGCCAGCTGCAGGAGGTTCAACAAGGGGAAGTGCCAGGTCCTGCTCTTTGGCCACAACAGCCTCATGCACCTCTACAGGCTGGGGGAAGAGTGGCTGGAAAGCTGCCCAGTGGAAGAGGACGTAGGGGTGCTGGTTGAAAGCTGGCTGAACGTGATCCAGGAGAGTGTCCAGGTGGCCAGTGGCACCCTGGTCTGTATCAGGAATAGTGNTTTTTTTCCCTGAAAGGGTAGTTAAGCATTAGAAGAAGCTTCCCAGGGAGGTGGTGGAGTCACCATCCCTGGAAGTGTTCAAGAAACAACTGGAAGTGGCACTTAGTGCTGTGGTTTAGTTGACAAAGATGTGTTCAAAGGTTGCACTCGATGATCCTGGAGGTCTTTTTCAGCCTTAACAATTCTGTGAATCCATCATGTGTTTGTTTTTAAAACCTCACTTTTGATCTGGTAGTATTACAAATATTACAAATTTAATAGGATGAGCTTCATTGCCCCCCATCTCTAATCAGTGTCAATGTAGCAGTCTGTAGCATGTCAACTGAAGCAGCCTCTCAGCTCTTAGAAGATTGCTTATCTTCTGACACTGGTAATCTCCTTAGAGCCCAAGTTCCTGCTGACTTGCTTATATGAGATACTCTTCTGCTTATGACCACCATGGGCTATGATTCAGGTGAGCTCTGCTACTTGTGTGGTCACTAAACAAGTTCTTACCCTCAGGGGGAAGGGAAGAAAACATTTGATGACTCACCAGCTCTGATTCCCAAAGAAGATTCCTGTCTTTTCAACTACTGTTGGTGCTGATGCCTATTTTTTGTAATCTCTCACTGAAGCCTCAGTCAGCATTAATGACTGTTCATTGAATCAAAATTCAGGACTGTGTTGATGCACTTTGGTCTTTGTTGGTTTTGGTTTGATTTGGTTTTTTAGCTAGAATGGTATAAGCAGGTACTAGGAAGTATCCTAACATTTTGCTGTTCTGCCATTTAAAATATTTTTGCTTGCAAACACTTGTCATTCAAGAATAATTTATTAAAAAATAAATTAAAAATTAAATTTTGTTTCCTTGGTTTGTTTTTTGGTTTTTTTACCCTGAATGACATAAGAAGCAAGAGGACATTGTCTGAAGAGAGCAGAAATAACAGGCAAAACATTTTATTTTCAAAGAAAATCTTGTTCTTGCAAATTAAAAAGACAAATGTTTTCATAATTTCATTTTTTTCCTCACTTTTGACCCAGCCATGATTGATAATAGTAGCCTGGACTCTTTGCGTCACTTTGTTTCCCGTAATCAGCTCTTACTGTGATGTCCTTGAATTAATAATAGTCTCACCATTTAAGACCACTCACTTCCTTAGTTTGGTTTTTAAACAGCTGCACGCACCTTATTGCAGCACTGCGCGTTGTATTTTCAGAAGGAAAAGCAGTGGCCCCTGAAGGAATCCTGCCAGTGTAGATCCCTGTCCCTCACAAGCCCAGGGGCACCCTGCAACCCTGGCCTCCTGCTTCCCCCAGTTCCCCCGTGGCAGAAGCAGGCAGATGCTGTGGCAGCTCTCCTCTGCTGTGGTTCGTCTGGAGCCTGGAGCTCACCAGGCTACCCCGATGGCCACATGCAGTGTTCTCAGTGCCAAAATCAGGCTGGTCAGTGCAGTGTCACACTGGGTTTTGTCCAATGCAGTGTGGCAGGAAGATGGCAAATGTGGGCTTCAGTGCTGCTCTCTTTAGTAAGAGAGCGCTGCCTCTGCTCCTCTTCCCCATTTGGCTTGAAGTAAGTGTGCAAGGTACTTCCAGGTCCTCCACATCTCTTAAACTACTAAGTTTTGAAATACAAAAAATAATGGTCATATAATAACCAGCATAACCACCAGTAAGAGTAATCTAAACTAAGGGAAAGGGCTTCACAGAAAGCCCCCTCTCCTCACTGCCAGAATGGGAGAATCATTTTCCTCTAACCCTGTCATGGCTTCCAGCACTTGGGCCTCTAAACCACAAAAGAAATTCCTGTTTCCCTTCTCTGATTCCTAGTAAAGTCCTCTGCTCTCCATCACTTCTGAAGTTTCTTTGTGGGTTGGCTCCCTGATGTCAGCACATCCTCCATCTACATCTGTTCTTGCCTGGTGTTCTCTGTGCTCCAGCAGCTTTCCCCCACCTAAGTGCACTTTGTGTCCCAAGCAAGATAACACCTTCTCCCTCTCCTTCCAACTCCTTTCTGAGCTGGATTACAGAGGCCAAGGTGAGCAACACAGGCAGGCTTGCACACTGCTCTGCTCAAGGTTAAGAGGAAGGTATTGTCTGCAGTACTTGTCCTCCAAACTGGAGACAAGTTAAAGAGTTGATTGCTCTACCCTGCTCCATCATTTGAAGACTTCCACAGTGGTGTCTCTTACAGTATGATGGCTCTTAGTTACCTGAATTTTCACTCTTACCTCTATTATTTTAATAAAAGAGGAGAGCGGCACAAACTGAATCAGTGAAAAATTGGTACTATCAACCCTGAATAATACAACATCAATATTCTTTCACGAGGAAAATATTTTTTTATGTGGTGGTGAAAGCGTAAGGGAGAACAGGTATTTATATCATCCCCATACCCTCAAATAGAAACCAAACATAGTACAAAATTTAAAAGTGATACCACAGGTCATCGATAATCTGCTATACTAAATCGTATGAAACCTAAAGTGTTTGTTTTAAATTGAACAATTGCAGTAATTATGTCTCATTAAGGGAACTACTAAGATTGAATTGTGCTAGCAGCTAATTAGTGATTTCCAGTGCATAGCTGAAAATAGAGAATTTCCAGCTGCCTTAACTCTTCTGAAAGCAAATAAAAAACAGTTGCATGAATGCTTTCTTATACCAACAGAACAGAGTTTAAGTTCTAGCCTGGAAGAAATGATAGGTAATTGTCAAGAGCCATCAGTGTACAGGACACAAACAAACTTCTGAGTGAGCTGCAGGCTCTTCAGAAGATTTGGTTTTATCTTCAGGTTGAAATCTCAAGAATGTTAATGAGAAAAGCAATCCATCTTTTCCCTATCAGACAAGGTGGGACTACTTGTAGTCCCTGAAAAATGAACTCGTGTTTTTTCATGGTCACACTGATTGATCCATCTACATCTGTCTAGTTTGTATGCTTGATTTAGGGCTTTGCTATTTACAGGTGAGCAGCCACTACTCTAGTCTACAGTTGCTTCAGCTTATTTAAAATTCTAGGCTTATTTAAAATATCTGTCTCTCTCAAATTAGTTTGTAATTATTGAAACGTATGTACATTTTGTTTATTACTGCTTGTTAAGGTACAAAATAAAAACTGCTAAACAAAACCAATATTTTAGTGAACTTCAAACTATGTGTGCCAAACTTTTTACATTCTTTTTTTCAAGGGGTTGGATAAGTTTCTTTAAGTGCATGGAAATGTTTAAACTAAATGGTGCAGGGAACCCATGTATGTGTTTCTAGCTGGCAATGTAAATCCCCTAGTGAGCCAGAGTAATATGAAAGCAGCACTTGAAAGCCAGATGCAATGAAAATTTAAACATATTGCATTCATAGCATGTGATAGTTTAATCATTATTTAAGCTTTAGAAATGTCACAGCATAATTACTTTCAGACTGAGTGCAAACACTTTCATGCACAAAAATTGCTTTCTTCTTGCAACTTTTGCTTCTCATGGGAAAGTTATGCTTTTGTGAAATTTCTGAACTTGATCTTGTTCATCACTTGATCACAGAAAAATTACCAGTGAAAATTCAAAATACAAAAGATTGAAATAAGCCCTCCAGATCTTTTTAGAACTAAGCATGTACTTTCTTTATACTCTTAAAATAAAAAATTAATCTGTGAAAGTTTTTCTTTCATTGAGGAAGAAATTTTACAACAAAACCAGTTAAATAGAAATGCTAAATAAACCCTATTTGCAGAACCAGGGAATGGAAAGTACCAAAGGCTGGATTTATAAACACCAACAGAGGATTAAATTCAGCTCTCCTGTGGATGTGATACATTTTTACTGGCCTCACAGCATATAGGGAGCTCTAACTCCTTCTGTACTTGTAAGCAAAATACAGGGACCAGAATTTACATTCTAAATTTGTCCTGCATCTCGAATGCTCTGATGAATGCAGTTGATTTTGCAGTATAAATTGTGTTGGTATGTAAAGCAGCGTCAAAATCCCAGTCTACATTTAGCCTACTACAATTTGTTTATAATATGAGCACTTCAGGTTGGATTTGGAAAATAGCAGTTATAATGGTTCTGCCATTTCTGAGAAATAGGCTAGAAGAAAAAATACACTCGTTGTAATTCGGGGGTGGGGTTGTTTGCACATTTTCTAAGTGGAAATCTTTTTGGAACAGCTTTACCTCCTCACAGCAAAGACTTAAAGGTCATAAAAAACTGCCTTTGTACCAGGAATGTACTGGAAGTTATTTTTGATAAATTCATTGGAATTTTTCCATTGTGAGTCTGTTTAAAACTGAACTTATCACATGCTCTGTAGGAGCAAAATTACTGTAATCATTTCACATCTCTTAAGGCTTGTGTCACCTTCTGTGCTCTCGTGAGCTTGTTGGTGCTAACCAGAAGATGAACCTGTCATCCCTGTGGAGCCACTGAGTGTGCTGCAGATGGCAGCTGTTGGGTTGAAGGTAACCTATGCAATGGCCAAGTAATAACCCTTTTTCCTCCTCTTGTGTTTCACTTCCTGGCCCCAGACACTGAAAGAGACTAATATCAGTGAAGACAGAGAGAGGATTAAGTGTGTATTCTTTAATGTAGCTCTCTGTGTATCACAGAATCATAGAATGACACAATGGTTTGGGTCAGAAAGAACCTTTAAGATCATCCAGTTCCAGCGCCCCAGCCGCGGATCGGGACATCTTCAACTAGACCAGGTTGCTCAGGGCTCTGTCCCACCTGGCTTTGAACACTTCCAGGGATGCATTATCCACAGCTTCTCTGGACAACTTGTGCCATTACCTCACCACCAAAGGGCAAGAATTTCTTCCTAACAGCTCATCTAAAGCTACTCTGTCAACGTGAAGCCATTGTGCTGTCAGTACTTGCCCTTATAAAAAGTATCTCTCCATCTTTCTTGTAGATTCCCTTCAGGTGCTGGAAGGCCACTATTAGGTCACCCTAAAGCTTTTACTTTTCAGACTGAACAATCCCAATTCTCTTAGCCTTTCATCATAGGAGAGGTGCTCCATCTAAATTAGTGGCCCTTCTCTGGACTTGCTTCAACAGATGTTCTTCCTGTGCTGGGATTTCAGAGCTGCATGCAGGTGGGGTCTCACCAGAGCAGAGCAGAGGGACAGAATCCCCTCCTTCACCTGCTGCTCACACTGCTTTGGATGCAGCCCAGGACATGTTTGGTTTCTGGGCTGTGAGTACACATGGCTGGGCCATGCCCAGCCCCTCCAGCACCTCCAAGTCCTTCTGGGCAGGGCTGCTCTGGATCTGTTCATCCCCCAGATTGGGTTTATACCAGAGTTTACCCCAACCCAGGAGCAGCACCTTGCACTTGGTCTTGTTAAACCTCATGAGATTTCCATGCACCCACTTCTCAAGCTTGTCCATGTCCCTCTGGATGGCATCCCATCCTTCAGATGTGGCAACTGCACCACTCAGCTTGGTGTCAGCTGCAAATTTGCTGCAGGTGCACTTGATTCCTGTGTGGAAAAAGTGGGAAATTTGCTGTGTTCATGTTGTAAGCTAAATCACTTGTACGTGAACCTAATGAAGAGTAGAACATGTTTCAGTTTCACAGAACTAATAAATAACTGTGGAAAGTGGCATTGTTCATGGTCCTGACATGCCCTTCAGTCTGGCAGCCCCAGTTTAGGCTTGCTGCCTATACTTGGCTCTCCTGCTGTGCAGTGCTGTGGTGGGGAAGATCAGATAGCTGAAAAATAGTCATCAAAGATTCACGGAGATCAGGGTGTGTCCTGCATGATGAGAAGAGCAATTAATATTTTAAAGGCTGCCATCCATCCCTACAGGCACCAAAGTATTACATCACTCTGTGTACAGGACAGTGGCAGTAATCAATAGATCTAATGTGCTGGGGGCTCAGGGAGGGACAAGTTAGCATTTGCCAGGCAGAATGACTGGATATAATTAAGAGAAATAAACAAGGCTTATCCCTAGGGGAAAAAAAAACCCTCATCAACTATTCTGAGTTGAAAAGCAGGAGTTCTTTATCAAATAGTACAGTTGGATTTGTTCAGGCATAGAATTTCTTCACCAGTCAAAACCATGCATTTATTGCAAAGAAAGCAATGTGGTCTGTTGCTTGAACATGATGACTGAGTGGTAAGGAAACAAAGTAATGTGTGTATTTTTATTACTGAGAAGCCAAATTCTGAAAATCTGAAGCCAGATACATCTGATAATTTCAAGACTCAATTGATGGATAATACAGGTATGCTCTTTCACTAAGGCTTTCTGACTGCTCTCAAATCCTTCCCCACAGGGCCCAGCCTCCTCTCCCAGAGTGCACTCCAGCTCAATTCCAAACCTGAAGGATCCTTCCAGTACTCAGCCAGCTACCACAGCAACCAGACCCTTGCCCTGGGTGAAACAGCATCCGCCCAGCTCCCATCCCGCAGCAGTCAGCCCAGAGGTGCCATCCAGAGCTACAGCCAGGTACGCGTCCTAAGCAGTCATGGTCTCTCACACCTGAAATACTGTGGAGTAGCTCCCAGGAAAGAGCTGTTTGCTGCTTCCCACACCTCAGTTTCTGCCTTTACTTTCTGTCTTGTTTAACACACTTGCAGCAGGGTGGAGTTACCATCTTGATTTTGTAAATCTTTGTGGGTTGACTTGCATAGTAATAAAGTAATCCTGATTAACAAGGGGATCTGCATGTCAGATTTACTTACTTACTTGCACATATAGATATTGGTAATATCATGTTCAAGCATTTAATTTTCAAAGCAAATTTCTGTGACTGTGCTGATTAGGAGTCCATCCTAAGGTCGAGGTCCTGCCAGCATTGGTCTGAGTGCATTACTGAAAGCAGTAAGTGCCAGGAAACAGAAACAAAGGCAGGCTGACACCAGATGTGAAACCTGCCAGGGACACCATGCATCACATGGTGCTATGGCCTCGCCTCAAGTGTATGAAACATTTTTTTCACCACATATTGTAGGCCTGCTGCCTCTTCATTGAAACATTTTGAAAGATTGTCTCAGATACTCATGAAAATTCTGTAAATCCCTCTACCTGTCTAAACCATCCCTCCTGGCTCTGACACATAACCCTTTCACCTTCTGTGCTTTTCTCTGTGACATCAAAGCCTCTCAGCAGAAAGTGAAGCTTCAGTTTAGACAAAAATTGCAAGAAGCATTCATGCCTCTGTACATAAACAAAGTCTAACTGGGTTGTGTTGGCCAGCTCAGGTTATTTTCTCTGTTTAGATGCTAACCATCCTAGCAAAGCAGATCATCTCAGTGTGATACCAGGACATTTTGCAGTTCAGGATTCTGTAGAAGAGAGTAGTTATTTGAATTTCAAAGCCTTAAATTGCTAAGAGATTTCAAGTATTAGAGTCATTGCACAGTTTGTGGGATACTGAGAGGCATACAATATTCTATTCTCTCAATTTGCTCAGAAAAGCTCCCTATTCTCTAAGACTGAAAAATTAAATAAAACACAGTTAAATTATATTTCAAATTGGGTAGGTACTTTTTTTTTAATACACTCTTTTACACTGAAAAAGACATCTAAGAACACAGTCCAAATATTAACCCAACACTGGCCATCAGTGAATCACGTCCCCAACTACCACATCGGCACGTCTTCTAAATACCCTCAGGGATACTGACTTGACAACCCTTTCAGGGAAAAAAATTCTTCCTGATGTCCAACCTGAACCTCACGTGCTGCAGCTTGAGGCCATTTCCTCTTGTCCTGTTGTTGGTTGCCTGAGAGAAGAACCTGACCCCCCCTGGCTACAGCCTCCTTTCAGGCAGCTGGAGAGAGCAATAAGGTCTCCTCTGAGTCTCTCTCCAGGCTAAACACCCCAGCTCCCTCAGGAGCTGCTCCTCATAAGACTTGGGCTCCTCCAGACTATTCACCTTCTTTGGACATGCCCCAGCACCTCAGTGTCTTTCTTGCATTGAGAGATCCAAAAGTGGAGACAGAATTAGAGGTGTGGCCTCACCAGTGTTGAGTACAGGGTGACAATCACTGCCCTGGTNGCACTCTATCCCCATATCCATGTCATTGATAAAGATATTAAACAACACAGATCCCTGGGAATTCCACTTGTGGCTGGCCACCAACTTGATGCAACATTCACCATCATCATTCCCTAGGCCCAGTCATCCAGACAGTTTTTTACCTAGTGAAGAGTGCACTCAGCCATGCCATGGGCTGCCAGTTTCTCCAGGTGAATCTTGTGGAAAATAATGTCATCTGGAGTTATGCTTTTTGAAAAGCATCATACCCTGGGGGGTTAGCCTGAAAGACTGTGATACAGTTTTTAAGGAGGCTGGAAAAATAGGGTGATGGAAATGGAGCAGGTTATGAGAGCAACAGAAACAAAAACAAAGTAGAAGTGAGAGGGGCAGGAGAAAATAATTTTTTTTTTTAAGGTAGGAAGGAAAATTGTGCAGTTTTGTAAAGGTTAGAAATAGATATATTCTTAATATAAATTTTATTATACTCCTTGATAGAAAAAGATGAATTAATGATCTAGATATTTTTCATTGAAATTATACTGATCAGACAATGCTTAGATATGAGAAGCTCTCATGATCCATCAACTTCAGAGAGAACTGGTTTCCTTCAGAAAGGTAATTAGTAAGTTAGCAAGGCAACATTTCCTATCCTTCATTCTTGATACCAGAGGACAGAAAATAGACTTTCTATTTACTTTCCTCCACATTGTAGGGTAGATATTCCTAGAGGAAAATAATTCAGAGAACTTAATAATTTTTCACACAATGATACTGCAAAGGATGCCTGACAACTTCAGATGAATTAAAATATATTTTGAGAATACTAACCAACTGCCATATAAACAATGATTTAATACCATTAAAAGTATATAGAAGAGGTTTTAAAAGAGGTAAACAGGAAGAGGAAAATTCAAAAATCAAAATTAAAAAAAAATCTGAACATGACCACTGCTGATCCCGCAATTAACAGGGAGAAAAAAGTCAATCCTAAAAATTGTTTTGCTATACCTATTATAATTAAAATAAGCCTCAGGAGCTGAAGCTTCTCAGATTGTGATAATTTCCTTTGGTGTTTGTGTGCAAGGAATATAGCTATCTCTCAACATGAATGATAGTCCAAATGCTTGCAAAATAAATGTAAATAGTCCCAAGGCCAGCTGTGACAGCAAGAACAATTTGTGAAAATGCAATTGTATAAAAAAGAGAAACTAATTAGTCTTGGGACTTCCTGTATGGTGTTGCAAAGTGCAGTCTAACAGTTTTGTTAATTTGGTGGAGTTCATTATAGATCATAGTTTTTCCAGTGCTTTGCCTACTTTGGAACACAAAACTTTTATCTTCTATATACTATTGGGATAGGATTTCTTAGCAAAAACTGCTCCTCTGGCAGGGAATTACTCTGCTTCCCCACTGAAAACTGCTTTTCAAACTCAGTGTCCAACCAGGTTTAGTGCAACCTTGAGAATTATCATCTTATGTGGCAGAGATATCAAAGGACTATAAAGCATAGCATGTACTAAAACAAGTGGCTTTCCACATGTTCTGCCATGTGTTTGCAAGGGGATGGGAAAGGAAGTTTACATTCTGGATGACGACTTGTCTAGCTGTTGGTAATGCTGCACTCTTTTTAGAGGCTGTGGCAGCAACACAGGTAAATCCCTACAGGTAACTCCCTGTGCACCTGATGATGGCATAGAATTGGAAAACCTTAAAAACAACAAAAAAAATAGATTGAAATTAAAGGTGATTAAAAAGTATTGAAAACCCATATTACAGTTAGTGTTCTAATTTGTCTCGTTTTTCCTATAAACAAGTCATAAGTTTGTCATTCATTTGACCACCACACCTTACTAGCAAATGAGTGCTAGAATGTGTTAAGTTTTGAAGCAGAAAGTGTATACTGGCCACAAGGTAACAGGTTGCTTGATAACCTACCCCGACAAAAGCAAAAATAAAGATTTCCCCTCTGGTAGGTATGGCTGATGATGATGCGCTTAAAACCAGATTCCAAATATAAACATAAGAATTTTTCTGTCATAAAGGAAACAAGATGAAATCTTAAGATAGATTACTCTCATTATGGCACTCGGAGAACAATTCACTAGTAGAGATTATGGCAGTGGAAATCTGCAATGCTGCTTTGATTCTATCAGAGGTAATGACTGTAGCTTTCACTGCTGCTTTAGAACCAGAGATGCGTCATTTCTGGACACTCTGAAAAGATCTCATGCAATTCTGTTTATGTATGTAGACGACTACAGTTACCTACCTTCATCTAAATGTATGACCTCTGAGAGCAGAATCAGGCAGGCTGAAATTTTTCTATTAGTGTTGGAATTTTGGAATGGAACAATGGAACAAAATCAGGAGAAAGAGATGGAATAGACCGTATTTGAGGGATCCAGAGGTCTGGCATCTGTTATTGTAGAAGAGCATTTGAACATAGGTAGAATCTTCCTAGACATGTCAGGAACTTACAAATGACATTAAAGCAGTCCTGCAGAAGAAAGGCCCTTCTATAGGTCCTGCCCAAAGACTGAAGGGTGCATCCCAAGACTAGAGAATGTTATGCAATTTCCATGCCCCTTTTTACCCTTTGTAAGAGTATTGATGGAGGCATCGGACCACAGCAGAGTGATGCCTTGAGTGAAGCCTTATGGAATGTTCTTTGGGCTGACAGGAAAAAAAGTAGCCCTCAGCAGACTGGCAAGTCTAGCAGTCTCTGAAAAAGCTCAGAGCATCACTGAGACTGTGAAACAGAACTGCACCCATGGAATGTCCCTAGAAAACCCTAGTAAGGATGGAAAAGTTTTCTGCCTAAAGCTACCAACACACACCAGTACTTAAAAGCCAAAGGGGCCTGGAGGGAGGTTTTCCTTGGAAAATCCTCCCTAAAATCAAAAGAAAGGATCTCCTCATGGACCACAGTGTACTGTATATGACTATGTTAGTATTCATCAGATGTGACCTTGTTTGAGATTTTAAGGGCAAAGAGATCCAGAGAACAAAGTGAGCTGAAAACTGGTGCTGGCATTTACTGCTAAACTAAAGTTCATCCAGACCTAAGATGGGCTTGCAGATGTACTCAAATGTCTGGGACCAATCTCCAAGAATCAATATACTGATTCATAATTAGCAGCTGACCCCAAAGTTTCACTTAAAGTTGTCAAGCCATTTTGTTAAGCCTTATCCATGAAAATTTTTCTGCAGAATAAATGAGTCAACACAGTTATTTGCCCCTTCAATTCTACTCTATAGAACAGAATCTTATATTGCAGTCTTTTATTTACCCTTTCTTGGTTAAAGTTCCATTTTAAATTATCAATTGGATTGTAAAAAAACCCAAAAAACAACAAAAATAACAAAAAAACTACAAAATCCCAAAAACAACAACAAAATTCCCACACAAGAACAACAACCAAAAAAACCAAACAAAAAAACCCCAACCCAAAAAACCGTAATTTCCTGGATTTGAGGGCATTAAGTGCTTGAATGAACAGGCAAACAACAGTTAGACTGTTCTCGAGTCTCCTATAACCTAACTGGATCCCCCCAGTAATTTTCTGTATGAAGCTGTAAAGATACTGTTTTGTATCAGTAGAAAATGATCTTCTTAGTAACATTAAATGGGAAAGAAAATATTTTTATAGCTGTGTTAATGTTCTCATGTTTTTTCACACATTCCTGCTTCTGAAAAGGATATACCAGAATCCATATACTGAATCCAAATAAGCAAGGCTACTTTTCGTTGGGATGCCAGGGAAATTAAACCCCTGCGTCTTGGACTAGCTATTCATAGGGCTGTAGTAAAAAAATCCTTGATTTTTATTCACATCTATGAAATAGGTTGATGGTAAAGAATATAATTACTGGGAAGCAACTTTGCTCTTAGTTTATTAGCTTAAACACAGTTTTGTTATCAGGTTGACAAAAATAATGGATAGATGGAAAAAAATAAGGGAAAAATACCATTGTATTTCCTTCTTCCATATGAAGTATGTCACACTGCAGGGTGAACAATGATGTGTCTTTCTGTCTATCTTAAGCCACAGACAAGGAGAAACGCAATGAAAAACTAAACCACATTTTGTCTCTAAAAATGTGTGTGGAGAATGTTACTGCACACTTGGCCCTTTAAAAAATCCTAAGAACCTCACGGTACATTTAAGACAGGTCTGAGATTAGTCACATCCTAGAAAATACTGAATGCTAATGTTTTCATTGCAATCTGTTCATCCATAAGTTCTCTCCTTCACACAGAGAAAATGCTTAGCTTTTTAGGAAGTGCTATACACTGCATTTTTAATTAAGCATTTAATTATTGTGTCCCACCACTACACCTTGTTCCCTATAACAAATCATCATGAAATGGGATTTTTGGTTTTTTTTTTTGAATTAGTGCTTGCAGAATGCCCACAGCTTTATAGAGATTTATAAGGAATATGGGATACTGGTTTACTTGAAATTAATTACTCTAAATCCTTGACACATGAAGCAGTGTAGAAGTAGATTAGAAAAAGAAATTTTGTATACATGATGACAGTGCCTAAAACCCTTAGGATCTACAGCAAACTGTTAAAGTTACCAGTGTGTTCAAGAAGTAACTGGTACACTGGTAACATTGCAGAAGACTGTATTTTGGAACAGTGTTTATTAAAAAATCATTATGATGATGCCACTTAACAGTCCAAAAAGTAAAATTTATTAACAAATATCAATTGAGAATGTAGCTAGTTTGAATGACGTTTTGTTATGTGCAAAATTTGCTTTGCCCATGTTGTCTTAAATCATGCCCGCCTGTTTTTGTTTAATGAAACTTGTTACCATATAGTCTAAACCTGGAAAATGAAAACTGTACTCCTATCAAATAAATTATTGGACAGTCAGCTGAAGATTAGCCCTTCTTTCCAGTTTAAAGCATACATGGTAAGTAGCTCAGTGTGAAAGTAGCTTTTAAAAGTTTGCTGATGTTCCCACAGTTTTCCTTCCTGGTTTTTGTTAGGAGCCTTTCAAATGAGCAGCTTGAGCTTGTTGACCATTTATGAAAATGTCAAGGCTTGTACTTGAAGCTGTGGTGTTAGTTAATCGCTGCTGCAATCTGAACAGTCCAGCTCAAAAGAGCTTCCATCTGTGAGCCCCTTGCTCACCTGGCAGTCACTATACACCTGGAGGGGAGCAGGTTACATTTCATTTATGTGTAAAGCCACTGCTCTGTGAGGTGCAAAACCTCTCGAAGCCAGGGAGGTTTGGGCCGGCAGTGCTCTCTTGAGAAGCCTGAACAATGTCAGCGCTGGTAGCTTCTTCCATGATAACTGGGAGCAAAGCTCCAGGAGGAGCTTCTCCAAAGCCTTGTTTCTTGTCTCTGTCTAGGAAAATACATATTCTTCCCCCAGATACAAAGCATTTAAGATGAGGGGCAGGCTCCAAAAGTTAAAAAAAGAAACATTTCCCGTGGGCGTACATAGGAAGGAGTACAGATTTATGGCATTTTGAATCTTGTTTATTTTTTGCTCTGATTAGTTACGTTGTCCTGAGTTCCTGACCGAATCCTTTACTGAATATCCTAGTGCAAATATATCAAATTTCATACCAGGAACATGGTGCTTTTGCCCACTTGTTTTTTTGTAGGATGCTAGTGAAAAGCCATACTGCTATTCAATGTATAACAATGTTGCTGTTGGCATTCACAACACCTCTTTGAGCTGAGTCACAAAATTCATTATTCACATTTTAAAGCTTCTTCTGGCTAAGGAAATCAGTAGCTGAGAGGTGTGTGAGGTGTGTGTGCTTGGGCAAAACACCGGTCAGACCGATTCAAACTAAGCTGTCAACTCCGAGGATCCAGAGCACTTTCTGAGGTCTGTAGTAAATCCCCTGCATAACGAGAAAAAAAAATAGTATCTGAATCCAACAGTGCATCTTCCAACAGAGCCCTGAGCTCTCACTCACTGCGGGGTGCAGTTATGAGAGAATTTTAATGTTACCAGACTCACAGATGATCTCTTGAGCTTAAGATCCCCGATAAA
>VYXD01011402.1:2168970-2192452 GCA_013397195.1 Hylia prasina | reverse complement strand
CGCGATCAGAACCTCTGAGCTTTTTGCAGGGTTGTTACGGGCGGCTCGGGCGTACTTGACAAGTTTGGGGTTACTTAGCAGGAACTCCCGGTGCACCGAGTCGTGCCGAGTAAGAGGTAGCGGTGATTTGGCTCCGAGTGCTCTTTGGGGAACAGGCTGTTACAGCTGATTTAATGTCTCTGTAAACGCAGACTTTGAGCAGATCCTAGAAGTGAGATACTGGTGCGCTGTTCTCTGAACCATCTCTTTGCTAAACTGAGCATCCTTCAGGGGTGGGTTTTTTGTGTTCTCAAAATTTCCAGTTTCATTGCTATAGTAACAGCTGCTATGCTCATATGTTCTCTTGTGTGACATAAATAGATTTGAAGATAAATAGGATATATAAAGAAGTTTGAGTTTATCAGTCAGGTACACAAGTTTCTTACTGGAGTGAAGACCTCACCCCGTTTTCTCCTCTCACCCACCTCCCCTCCCCCACTCCAGCTGTTGTCAGCATCGTATATAATTCCAGTGTGTCTAAACACACAGATGGAATTAACTAATAATAAAATACAGTTTTGATCTATCTCCTTGGAAGAACTATTTGCTGGGGTTTTTTTTTCCTATTTAAAGGGCAGAAATTTTAAAACTTCATATTTTCATATACATATGTATAAACATATATATGTATATATATGTATATATAATTGTATAATATAGTATATATATGTATATATAATTTTACAATGAGCAAAGTGACAGTATTAAATTAAGGTAAAATTCAAGATCTTGGGATGCTTAAGCCTGTTGTCAAATGCTGGGTCTCAGAATACTAGGTGGTTTATTTATCAATTATGTTAATACAACTTCTTCCTGCTGTAGTCCAATACACTGTTGGCCACAAGTATTAAATACTGCCTTTGTACAGTGGAAATTTAGAATTGCCACAGGCTTTGTATTCTAGGGAGTTTTCTAACTTCATCCTCTAGCAAGAGTTGTTTGAGTCTAAACAGGCATGGATGGAACTGTCAGCGACAAAGAAACTGAGAAAAAAATCGATTTAAAACTTACATACCTGTGGCTATGGGCTATTAGTATTTGTCTGATTTTTCTTACTTTTGTTCTAGGATAGAAGTCTTTCCTTTGGGAAGTTTCTAACAGGAACAGTACTTTTTCCTGTTTATGAACTGTTAGCATTGAAATTTGTATTGGGGGTTTGGTTGTGTTTTTTTTTCTAAGAAGGCATCTCTGTAGCATTGCAGCACCAAATCTGTGATGATAACTTTGTCCAAAACTTTTTTATGTAGGGGTTAAGGTCCAGCATAATGACTCTGAAGTGTTACAGGAGCTGTTCGTCCTGGGCTAGATCCAAGTTGAAACGTGGATTTAGGCTTTTTTGGCCTTCTTGGCCAATAATGTTTCTACAGACATTCCTAATGGGATTTTCTACTTTGTTTTGAAGAAAAGTTAAGGAACTGACAATCATTTTTCTTAGATTGCTTTTAAATAAAAGCTTTTGATATGACTTTTGCATCTTGCATAACCTGCATCTTTTTAAAGCCTACTGCAGGCCGTTGCCTGATGTACTGATTTATGGCTTTGGTGAAAGGGAAAACCTATAGATGATTACATGCATTTAGAAAATGGCTGGTGTATTTTTGTGTGGATTTTCCTATGGGAGGGAAGTAGTGATTGATCGTTTGAGTTTGTAAAAAATTGATAAAACAACACTAACTTTGCCAAGTGTTGGGCTGATCAGAACAAATCTAGCAATCTACTGGGTCACTCATCTCTTAGGGATTTGATTTTAACATACGTAAAAACCCTCGTTGTTTTATTCTATAACAAATGGAAAATCGTGTAGCTTGAATAAGTATTAGGTGGCAGACCTGGAGAGAGAGACTATTGCTACTTGAAAGGCTCAGTGTAAGTAACAGTATGTTAGTAAATACCTTTTCTTTTTTTCCCCCACAGTGGTGACATGGCTTTCAAGTAGTCCTTGAAAGGAGCTCTATCACATGATCCATTCTTTTGCAAAGGTTTCCTATTGTATGCTCCTACCCCTTATTTTCCACTGCCATTCTTATGCATGTTCCTCTTGGCCTCCGTGCCATCCTGGAGTTACACATTTGCTAGCAGTGTTAAGTGCCTGACTAATCTTCTAGACTTTCACTGGATTCACTGAAGCCAATGGACTACTCAGAGGCTTAAAATTAGCATGTGCTTTAGAGTTAGCCAGGATCAGATGTTACAGATACTACTAAGGCAATCTTAATTTCATTTTTTTTTTCTTTTTCTGTAAGTATTTTTGCTCAGAAAGGTTTGGAATTTGAGCTCTAATTATATTATAGTTTTTCAGGAGTTTTTCAGTCGTGTTAGAAATCAAACCCACTCTGAGAAGGAGAGCAAGCAATTGTATTTTGAAAAGCTAATGGTCAATAAATTGTGGTTTTGCTTCTTGTTCAAAACATCCAAAAATGAGCTGAAGTTTTTTGGGGTTTTTGAGAGAGAGAGAGAGAGGAGGAGGAAGAATGGAGAACAGTTGTCACATTGCACTGATTGATGGTTTGCCTGCTGTGATTAATGTGAAGTTGCATTGGTACGTATGTGTCATCACAGGGATGATGTTATACTAAGTAATCTTCTTATATCTGGCAATAAAAAAATAAGTATTTGTAGTAATTACTGGAAACACAAATAATGCATTTGTTTTAATTATTTTTGCATGATACTAGAAATTTGTCCTGGAGCTATCAAGTTTATGAATACTATTGGGTTTCAGTGTGCTAAACAAGCCAAACTGCATCAATGCCAGTTTTAGATATTTAAAAGAGAAGACATTCAGATAAATCCCTATTTAAAAAAAAAATTCAGATAAAAAGTTACATGGATGGCCAAAACATAATCTTTCTGAGACTTAACTGAGGAGCTGGCATTATTTATATTAATTTCCTACAAATTGGATTATGAAACAACTTGAAATTATAAAAATGGCAGTTCTTAGACTTAATCCTGAATTTCAAATGAGACATGCAACAGTGTGCAATGACTCAGTTTTAACCGAGTAACCTTAGAAACGTCTTCAGAAATGGCTTTTAGTCTAGTTATATTTGAGCTGCTGCCACTGCCAAGTGTGTGTGTGTATGGGTGTGTGTGTGTACATGTGTATATAGTGGCTCTGGTGAGTGTACATTTGCTGTGTTTATTCTTAGTCTAGCTGCTTCATTGCTATGATCTGCAATTACAGTTTTAGAAGTAGTTTTCTGCTCTGCACTGCTCCAAAGCATATTCGACCGTCTGTTCAAGCAGCGATCCAAATCCAGAAAGCACAGTTTGTAAATACCTTCTTGCAGCTTCAACACCTGGACTGAGCTTTGGAGTGCTGCTGGGAGCCAAACTCGCCAAAGCAGCCCATTTTGCCTGGAAGGAGGAGTGTGTAGGACAGCAAGCAGCGGAAACATGGGAAAGCTCTTTCAGGAGGCAGGTCATGGCACAGGTGCCCACTCTTCATGCTCTTCTGAAGCATCTTCTGCTGGGCAAAGTCAGACAGACAGTACTAGAGGAGTACTGAGTTTATTTAGGGGCAAAGGGAAAGGAGACAATCAAAGTGTGTTGTTCAGGTGGTTTGTGCCTCAAGCTGTGTGGCTGGGAGCAGCCCCAGTGTTACAAACCCACTCGTGCTTCTTCATCCAGCTTTAGGGAAGACTAGGGACATGTAAAGCAATGGAAAGTGGTTTTATGCATTGCTTTATTATTAAAAAACTAAAAGGATAATAATCCTGCTTGAAGACTGCACCATATTTCATAAACTGTACTAAAAGGTTAAGTTTAAGAAATGAGTGTTGGTGTGAATCACTTGATATAATGCTAGATGGAAAGGATATTACACAGCTATCTTTCATGTAGTGGTGACACATTCCACTGAAACAAGAGCTGCAACATCTCTCTAGACAGCCCTGCTGCTACCAGTGTTGAAAACTTCAGTGCTCAGCCTGGTGTTTACAATCTTCTTTCAAGTCCCTGTAAAATCAAAAGGGAAAAGAATTTTTCTTCTCTGAGTAGGATTGTTTGTATGCAAGTGTAATGCTAACATTAAAATAACGGCAGTTTATAAAAATGTGGTATGGGTTAATACATAAAATATGTTTTCCACTCTTTATTGAGCAAAGAGTTCTAAGTTTATCAGGGTCTTAATTGGTTCCTTCTGCTCCTTCATATGTTTTGCCTCACTCATCTCTCTCTTTGCTGAGGACCTTCCTTTACCCTTTCTCCTTCTGTAAGCTTTTTTACTCCATATGATGTGTTGAACCCTGGTTTGCTATTGGGGTTTTTGGCAGGACTTCTGTTTGATGGTGAGGGTTGACATGTGGAGCATGTCAGTGTGCAATCATAGGGGCACAAAACAGCCTAAGCATCTTTGTATGGAGTAATTGATGTACATTACCACTAGCATGGATTGATGTTTCCTTTTGATTGCATGAATATATTGGATCATCTATATAGCACTAGCTCATTGCCATCTTTAAAAAAATTATCTTGTTAAGTGTTAGAGGTCTCCAGTAAATCACACTGTACTTGTATTTGTGGTAGAAGAGCTGCATTACTGTTAACTTACAGCCAAAGGGAATCTAAATCACCCTGGAATTAAAAGTTCCCTGTGTCTTTAAATCCTCACCTGAGACATTAATAAAGTAGGGTAGTGTGATGTACCATTGTATTTTTTTGGACAGGCAAGGAAGAAAAATATTTGGATTTTTTTTTTGCTTTAAGATAAGCTCTTGGGCCATCCATATGATTGATCATAATAGAAAGGACAGTCAGTTGTTTCCTGTAACTATTCTGTATTTTTACAGAATCCCGTGAGTATCTCTTTTATAGGAAGAACCAAATTGCTTCATTAATTTTAACCAAAGTAGTTTTCCATAGTTTTTTTTCCTAAGTTTTTTTTTCTTTGTTTTTATTAGCTGGAAAATTCCTCTTTCTGCTGCCAGAGCCTTTACACATGAGAACACTGTTCATGCTCTTTTGTTCTGGGACAGACACTGCAGTCTTAGGGGTTTTTTTTCTCCTTCTACTCTTGTTTGTTTTGAGACTCTTCCTTTCAGATAAGAAAATGAAGTGGAAGATTTTGAGTAATATCCAGCAATATTTCAGATATTTATCAGAATGTAGAATTTGGTGTCTTTCTGATACAAAACTACTTGTTTCTACATTGCAACCTGGAGGTTAGATATGCTGGTATTGGTTTGGAGTTGATACAAATACACAACTCAATGTTCACTTTGCTTGTCTTTGTCACTTACTCTACCTGTTTCTTTAGCAATTGTTATGTTTCCAATTGTTGCAACAGGAATCTTTGCAACAGTGCTCAATTCAGCTTGGAAAAGGTATCCACAGTGGACAGTGTACAGCAAGAAAGCAGAAGGAATAAGGCGGATGAGTTTGAAATATGTTATTATTGCTGTGATGTTTTGCTCCTGTATCTTTCAGATTTAGATTACTTGAAATTAATTTGCTCGTAGGAGAGGAATAATTGACAAGAGCCAAATACAGAAGTCCGTGCTCATCTTTGAGCTAATGTACTTGATGTTGGCTCCCAGTGTGAGCAAACACAAGAGATGTGTCTAAACTTGGGTCTTCTTTCACTGATCACCACCTTTCCCTTTGTTTCCCATTCTTGAGAAGGGGCACTGTTTGACTGATCCTCCTAATGATCTTTCAGAGGGGTGTTAAATCAAATAATATTGCAGACTAACAAGCCTTTGGGCAAAGAATATCAGTGTGCAGCACTGCTGAAAAGGGTTCACCTTGTATAAAGCTGCAGGTATTTTAACCAAATGACTGGGAAACTGGGTGGCAGTGGCTGTTTCTGGGATTTTAGGTGAATATAAAATCAGATATGCTTCTGGGGACTTCTGAGGCCTGTTCTGTGGCTTGGTAATCACATGTGGTTCTTGGCCTCTCGTCCTGAACTTTAGCAGTGTACCTAAGAAGGCCAGGATCCAAATTTAAGCATGCAAGTCACTAGAAGAAATTTCTTAAGTATCAGAGCAGAATTTGAAGTGACTGTGCTTATATAGCTGCTGTAAAGGAGGTATATAAGGTATAAAGAAGAAGGTAAAGTTGACAAAAAGCTAACAGAGAAGAGTCTATGTCCCTAGCAGAAGGATGGTTAAACCAAGGAGCTGGAATTTGCCAATTTTTCTTGGCTACTGAAATCCAATGGAATGTATGAAGTCAAAGAGCAGTGTTTTGGGAAACTGACTTCATGGAACTTAGGTTAGAGCAATGGAAATACATTAACCAGTGTTGGCACTACATTTCCTATGCTTGTCTTGCTTATGCTGATCTGCATTCTGTTTAGTATGAGATTGCAGGAAGAGAATAGGGTCTCATAAACAATTAGACATCCAAACTTTTGAGTCTTAAGGATGTGCTAGTGAGGCTAAGTCTCATCCTTGCGTATTACAACCCATTTATGCCTGCAGGTCTCAGTGGTGTCTCCATGTCCTCTTCATGTCCTCTCCTTGTCCTCTTCAGTTGCCAGGAGTATGATTCTTTGCCATAGGTCTTTGGCCTCAGACTCACTTCTTGAGAGCAGAAGAGAGTGCTGTTGTATGGGATAGGGAGTATAAGCAAAGACAAGGTCCCCTTCTATCAAATTTCTGACACTCAGGCTTCTGTGACATCAGTAAAAATAGTTATTTGTGCTGTACAGTCTAAAATGGGATGCCTGTGTTTGTCTTGCTTGTGCACTGGGCAAAGAAGGCGCATGTGAAAGCTGCAGCTTCCTCAGTCTCAAACCCTCTTGCAAGGCTTATCCAGTAGTCTGGAAATGTTTGTTGCAAAATGACAGAAATCTTATGTTCATCATGGTCTTGGATATTTAAGGGAAGTGACAACAAGGCCTTTATTTTTACTGTGGTGGAAAACATCCTTTCTGTGCTGTGGCGCAGAAACTGTTAGGAGTAGATGGAGTAGCTGAGATTTAGAAAGTCAGTAAGCAACTCATGAGTAACATAAGCATTCTTTTGTTGACATATCTAATGGCTTTTTGGTTGTTGTGTGCACCCACTCTCTTTAAAGCAGTGCAGGTGCCTCTGATCAAAAGTAATTCATTATGGCAGAAAGAAGATGGCAAAATGGGCAATTGAGGAAGGCCCACTTTATTTAAGGATAGAGCTGGGGTGGGCAGGTTGCCTATGTCTGCCTGTTCCACATGTGGAGTGCTCATAGGTGAACACATTGCTTGTCAGTGGTAGCAGCTGCCAGAAGCTACGCTGGGCCAAATTTGCTCTGTGAACAATCATGGGAAATAAATGAAGCAATTTTTCAGTAATCATAGGGTCAGATTTGAAGATCACATAGATGTGGACCCAGAACAGAATACCTTTTGGTTTTATAAAAGTGGTATTGGAGAGGACAGAGAGATATTGTCTAACAATAATTAATTCGTATAAGTGGTTAGAAGCAAAACTCACAATTTAATATGTTGAAATGAGAAGGACCAAGTGATGACTAATCTTACAATTATAAGGCATGGCATATGAAACTGCCAGTTGGATCACATAGATTTTTAATAAGTACATCAAGTCGCAACTTACAGTGTGTTAGTGAAGAAGTGTCCCTGCCCATGACACTAAACTATAAGGTCCCTTCCAACCCAAACCATTCTACGATGTTGTAATAGGAAAGGGCTATATTAGTTTGAATACAAGTGGTTTGAAATCTCATGCAGTCTTCCCTTTACTGAGGAAATTTTTGCATGTGCTTTTCTATATTTACTTCCTCCATAGTGTATGTCTATGTCTTGCCTTATGGCCCCTTATCCTCTCTGTCCAGTCTGGGTGCAAAGCATCCCTTTTATCAGCTAGCCAGCTATGCTGCTCTCAGGCAGTAAAAGCTTTTGATCATAGGGCTAAAGCTGTCCCTGGGTTTAAAGAGTGGGAGGAAAGCAAGGGTGGTGAAGAAGCTGTGACCCTTTGATACTGGGGCAGATTTCCTGTCACTGGAGAGCAAAATGACACCTCTCCATGGGGTCTTTCTTCCACCCCACAATTTTCCTGAGCATCCCAGTTCAGTGGGAAGGCAGGCATGTTTACATTTGATCACCAAAAGGTGTCATGAGCTCTTCAAAGTCCTGGGAGCATGGTCTGTAAAGGAGGGTGAGTTGGACTCTTTCAGATATTTGTGGGGGGAAAGAAGGTGGAGGGGGACAAGGTGACAGCCCTTGGCGTATTTGGGGCTAATATACCCTGGAGAAAGGGAGGACTGAGTGAAAGAAAAATTACAGACCTGCTACTCACAGTGCTATTTGGACATTACAAATAAACAGATAGAAAGGATAATAAAAGACATGAAGGTAGTAAATGGTTAATGGGATAATTTGCAACATGAGTTCTCCAAAAAGAAATTGTGCTGAATGACCTGCTTACTGACATTTTCTTAGATAATATTTGATGTCTTTCTATTTCCTGTCAGGGCTCTGAGCATGGATTTTCTGTAGTTCCACTTGGGAAATGTTTAGTTAAGCTAGAGGAGATGGATATTCTTGCAAGAGTGTAGTTGGGCAGGAACCTGGGTAAGGAAACATTTTCAGTTTGTCATTTTGAAGATTGGAGTAATGGAAAGGAAGGGTACTCCTATATAAAGTTCCACAAGGAAGACACTTTTGGCTACTTGAAAAACACTTTTTCATTTTATTATCTTGGCACAAAACTGTGAAATAAGCCAAGGAAACTTCTTGATAGTGGAATATGAGGAGGCATTTTCTGAAGAGAGGAAGATAAAGCCTGTGTAGAAAGGGCTTTGCAGATGGGAGGGAAAGAAAGAATTGGAGCCGAGGTAATAATACACTTACTAGCTAGGTACATGTTCGGCATCTTTGGCTGAAAAGAAGAGTAGGAAAATACCTGTGTGACCTGATTGAGTACAGCATATTTCAGCCACCTGTATTAGGAACATAAGAGAATATTTCGTGGCCAAACATGGCCTCACATAACAAGCAGAACTGGGAGTGTTACACTGGGTTAGGACTTCATCTGAAGAACTGTACACAGCTGTGAGCCTCTGTAGGCGAGAGACACTTTCTAGCCTTCATCCCTTCTGAGCTGTCCTGCATGGATCATCAAGAAGTAGAGAAGCTTGTTGTACACAGACCTGACTTAGTGTGTTTCCTCCATTTCTTGACAGAGGAGAGGCTGCTAGATTACATAGCTTCATGTGGTAAATAGAGGCTATTTGTTAAGGGTGCTGAATCCTGGTAAGAAAAATTAATTTGATGAAGGATATACTTTCTTTGAAAAAAGACAAGATTAGTTGAGTCCCTTGCAGCTTTTAGGAGAGTTCATCCCTGCCCCTGGTGAGGGGTGTTTGGAACTAGATGATTTTTAAGGTTCCTTCCAACCCAAGTCTTTCTATAATTCATCTGACCAAGGCGGGAGCGAGAGCTAAAGGTATCTTCTGAGTGGCTTTTCACCATCAGCCTTTGATTTTAGGGCTTTGACTAACCAACCATGATGTGTTTGACTGGAGCGTCTTTGTCAGCTAGTTCTCCTCCATTTTCCCTAAAAGATTTGAGCCTGATAGCCCTAGTGAATACAGTGATCCCCCAGCCATGATTGCACTTGGTCTGGTCTCTGACCAAACTTCAAAGTTTTCAAGGTTTATTCATAGAAATGCTGTGTTTCTTTCTGTCTGAAGTTATAGTTCCTGTGTAGCTCATGTCATCCTTGACTGTGTTGCATCTTGAGATACCTTTGGCAAGAATCAGCTAATGCTGAACATAACTGAGCATCTCCTCCTAAGTGATTTAGTTTGTGTTTTGCCATGCTTAAGATCATATCTCATGAATCCAGAATTCAAGAATTAACTGTCTTAGCTGAAAAACTGTTTTTCTCTCAAGTTTGTCAAGTTGTGATTGCATGTCACTGCTCTTTTTGGTATGCAGTAGATTTTGGACCACTTTTGTAAAATCAAGCAAAACTTGATGCACATGTCTTCAGCCAGCCATGTGACCATGGAAGTGTTGGCTTCACAGGCAGGGCAGCCATTTGACATGCAAATAGTTTCAATTTACACTTAGGAATAACCAGGAACTAATTATGTAACACTTCAGAATGCCTCAAGTGCTTGACACCTTTGGACTACAGAAATCACATTCTTCTCATTGAAATTACTGTTAAAGCCATTCTTGGAGCTGAACACTTCCAGCAGTTTATTGCAAACTGCTGTGAACACATTTCTTATGTTCCTTATCTTAGATCTGCTTTCCTTTTGCCAGTGACCTTCTTTCACCATTTGTCTCCTGCAGCATTTGTCATGGCCATTTCATTTTAGCATGGACTCTCTGCTGGAGTGACAGCATTCTTTCGGCCTAAGGTCCTTTCCTAGCCATGCTTTTCAGCAATAATCTGAATTTGTGAGGTTAATTGCAAAGTCTGTTTTGCTGTGTTTGTTTCTTGTCTTCTCTGCTCTCTCTCTCTTTTTTTTCCCCTTACAATAAGTTTCTGCAAAAAAGAATCTGCAGCCATCCATTTCCTCCTTGGCTTGTTGCTTATTGTGAAAGGTTTTACGTAAGATATTTTTCTGAGTTTTTGGAAGTTGGATACCTATTTCATGCTATTGAGTGATTGCTATATTTGTAAGAATAACGAATTAAAAGAGAACTCTATTTTATGGGATACAATGATTATTTCAGCATAAATTTTAAGTCCTTGAGCTACTCATGTCGTGGTATTAACTGTATTCCTTTTCCTTGTCTCTACATTCAGCATTTCTTTTATTTAGAGCATCCCTGTTAGAACTGCTTTAGTTTATAATGATTTTAGTAATAGGAGATTATTTTAAGATTTCTAGCAGAGGTCTCAATAGGTACATAATGGAAACAACCTAAAACCAGCTTGAATAATGGTACAATAATCTTTTGAGCATAATTGTTAAAGTGGGTGATTGTTGGTCTAAGCTTCTTTACACGCATAACTAAATTCTTTAGTTATTTTATATTACTATTAACTAGTAGTCAGATTGATTATGTGTACATTTAATAAAACATCCATGTTTTAACTCCCATATTTTAAATGCAGTGACTCTCAAATGGCTAGTGAAAACTTGATGAGTAAGAAAGTGTGTCACAGAATATCCAGAGATATAGATTCTCCCCTTTCTTGAACTTGGCATTGAGAAAAAGACAAAGATAATGAACTCAATTATTTTCTTCTGGAATGTCACATACTTATACCTCATGTCTTGGTTAAGTCTGGAAACCAGGGACTGCAAGTAAGTGTTCACTGAGGACGAGAAAGTCTCTGGGAGGAGGAAGTGTTCAACATTCTATCAAAAATGACCTTACATGAAAGAACAAATACTATTGATGCGTTTCTCTATTCTCTTAATGAAGAGCAAGTTTGACTACAGTTACAGATAAAATTTCCAGAAGTTAATATTCTTCACGCCTCTGATAATGTGTAATCTTCTTGTGAAAGGAATTACAAAAGATAAGTTGCCAACACTTTTCTATGAGCAAACCCCAGATGCAGTGTCTGAGATTTCAGCTGTGTCTGTCAGAAACGGACAGTAACACAGGTTTTCAAAACAAGAATATTCATAGTAAGTTAAGACATTTTAAAAGGTGCATGTGTGATCTAGGTTCATTAGAACTATGTTTGCCTTTTCCCTACTAGCAGGAAAACCACCTCTTGGAACTGTGAACTTCTAGGAATGGCAGTACAATTAGATAAGGAATTCAGATTGCCCGGCAAAAGCCAGTTGAGGAATACTGTAGTTGGGCAGACTCGACACTTCAGTTTTATTTTCTCGTGTTACCATTCCCACAGTGTTGCACAGTGACTGTTTTTTAATTTGGGAACTACTGTTCCACAGAGCACCTTCCTTAACAAATTCTCTGTGAAAATCTTGAGACTTTCACTTCTAGTTGTATTTAAGCTCTAGATATTCTTTCTGATCTTTGTGCAGGGAGGAGTTGATGTGGAAAAGTTTTCCCCTTCCCCCTGCACCAGAGCTGCTCTGAGAACTTGCTCTGTTTAAGGTTGACTGAGCTGATGCTCGGTTTGGGGAAGGCTTCAGAATTGCTGGGTTTTTTAGCTGCTGTGCTTTTCCACAGTGTTAAACACGATCAGAAAGTTAAATTTTCACCAGCAGGCATTAGTGCAATAGTGCCTGATTTGTTTTGCTCGAGGCAGCAGTGCTTTTTAGCAAATCACTCATGCTGCTGGAAGTGGTCTCTAGCCCTGTAAAGACCTTTGGGGTTTTGGATGTTTAGCCTAAACTGCTGCTTAACCAGCAGAAAGTGGGTCTCCCAGTTTGCTTTGGTATGGCCTTGTGAAAGAAGGAAGACACAGCCTTGGGGAGTTGAGGATGCACTGCTACTTCCCTGTGGTTTGCAATCCTTGTCAGCGAAGCATTCTCTCTGGGATTTCACAGACTATCCCACAGAGAGTTTTTTTTCTAGATATTTGCTTTTGGGGCATGTCTCATCAAGTACACCAGTATTTCATTCCTTTGCTTGCTGAGTGAATGCATTGCCTCAGCCCCTGCATCAGCATAGAGCCCATGGTGCAACACAAACTATTAGCGTTCAGAATTGGAAATAATACTTTTTTTTGTCTTTTCTAAGATCAAGATAAACAAAACTTTAAAGATCTCTGCTGCTGCTACAAAGGCCTAATATTGTTTTCAATTGTTGTGTAGCTGTGGGGAGCTATCCAGACAGCTTATGCAGAGCTGCTTGGCCGTGTTGCTTGGTAACATCATCCTGTTGCTGGGGCATTCGGCCCTCACTCAAAGTGGGTAGCGAGCAGGAAAGTTAGGAACAGTAATTTGTATAACCAGATAGCAGCGTCTGTTCCCATTTGTTCATGGGACTTCTTTTCCCTCTTGTAAAATTGGCAGGGTTGAGGGGCGTGGAAGAGGCAGAGCTCAAGAGAAGAGAGTGAAAAAACCCCAAACAAACACAAAGTAACACCCAGTATGATCATTTGCTAAATAGTTTAAAAAAAAATCTTTTACTTCCCTGCTGAAAGCAAGTTGTTGATGTGTGGTAGTGGTTGCTTTGGGGCAGTTTCTGGTTTTAGTTTTTTCTTCATTGACAGCACCCTAGATCTGAAATGAAATAGGAATTATCTCCCTGAACTTGTCTGTCACATTTAATCTGCAATTTCTTCCTGGCTTTATTTGCCTCTTATATCTTTGCTCCCAGTCAAACTTTTATTTTCCTCTAGCAATTTATTTTTGATAAAATGTTTTAAGCAGGTGAATGCTTTTCAACAGAATGAAGGCAGTAGCAGAAAGAAGAATATACTTGGGATGAGGTACAAATTTATAGTGTGGTTTTTCTGTTTTCCCTAGATTCTTAGAATTATAATAATTGATACAATACTTTGCAGTAAAGTCAGATTGCATGACTAAAATCAGACCATTTAAAAATATTTTTACCTTTATTTTTCTTTTAAATATGCTGAGAAATGTAGTGAATATCAATATTTGGTTAAAAACTAGTTTAAATGGGATAAAAATTATGTGGGTACTTCTTATAAGACATAAGCTTTGTTGAATGATTTTTAGAGCTTATTTGGGGCCTGTTTATTACACTTACAGAAGTGTAATCCCTTTTTTTCCTCCTTCCTTTCTCTATTTTTAGTATTGATGTGAAAACTGCTGACCCTAGTTCAGATGCTGGTGTGGCGGTGTCCCTTAAGCAGCCAAAGCCAATCTGTTTTGAGGAGACTTTCCTAAGACACTTAATCTGGTTAATGGACAAATTATGTCTGGGAAATTCCACAGTGTGAGCTGAACGTGGCAGTATCCTGACGGTGACACTGCTAATAGGTTTGACAGTGCAGGGAGAGTTTGCAGGAAACACTCCAGACCATGCATTGTATTGCACTTCAATCTTTTAAGTAGAAAATCTGAGGAAAAGCAACCTAAGATACTGACAGGTGAGACAAGGCTGTTCTTTCAGTTCTGGGGAATATTGGGGCACAGACTTTTTGTTTGGTGGTGAACTCTATAGTGTGTGTGGACTGAGGATGCCAAAGTAGCATATCTATCCATGGGGGTTTTTTTTCCGACATCCAGAGTTTGATATCAGTTGAAAGATGTCATCTGTAATTAGTCATTTCACTGAGGGCATTATTTCTTTGTGTATCTGTACAAACAGTCCCAAGTCATAGAGAGAATGACATAGTGAGAATGGAAAAAGTATAAAGACAGAAATGAGTTTTAATTCTGAGGTTTCATTAGTTAATCTTTCATTCTAGTATTTTGAGAAACAAAAAATGGATTTGTGTTTGTGTATATGTATATGTAAAATCTAAACAGGTGAGAATCCTGTGTTTAAAAAAAGCCCTAAACCCAGTTAGAAAGAATTTACTGTAGACTGTGTCCTGGTTCTAGTGACTGCAGATCTTTGGTGTGCTAGGGCCCAAGCTGATGTACCAAGGTGTGCATTAGCTGGTACTGCCATATGGCCAAGCATGTCTTACTGGTTAATTTAACCATCTGTCATGTCTTAACAATTTATATTCACTCTCAGTAGTCAAGTCAGAAGTGTTTTCTTCACTGTGGTACTGTAATTTTCATTGCACGGTGCTGTTACATTCCCCTTACCTGAGTTTTATTAGTTTTATTTATAGCCATATTACTTGGAGATCATACTTTCCCATGTTATGACTAGAAGGTGCATACATTCAGGCAGGCATTTTGGAGATGTTTCTGCATAAGTTTCTGGCACAAAACAAAGTCAGTGTCGAAACTTGAGCTGTGAATGTTTGACTCTACTTCTCCTGTTCACTTCTAATTCTGCACTTGTGTTCACATCAATTTCTTCACTATGTAAATTAAACCAGATTAGTATCTGTAAAACAGGTTTCATTACATATGAGTTCAGAGTAAAAATCCAACTATTCATATGCTCTTTCTCACATGTTGCTTTGTCAGAATTGCAGTGAAGCTATGACCTGATCTACTGCATAGATATATTTATTTAATAATTAGCATTATTATTATGCTACTATTTATTTAATAGTAGCATTTCAGGACAAGCATATAAGAGAAACTTATGTCAAAAAGGGTTTTCAGCCTTTTGTACTTTTTCTTTCAGTCATCTGAAAACCATGCAACATATCAAAGCCACAAAATTCCTATGATTCTCTTGCAGATTCTGTGCCTGCAGGCCCTTTTCTCAATGATGGGCTTACTGCAGCTTTACCAGTCTGGGGTTGGTTGTTGTTCGTTTTTTCAAAAAAAACTTGTCATCTAAGCAACGTTGTCATTATATTTAAAATTAAGAATTGATGCAGACAGCTGTGGATCTTTAATCTACCTTGTCAAAAAGGTGCATCTTCTAAGTGTGAAGTGTTGTAGTGTGTTCAGTCTGATTTTGATATCTAGAGCCTCAAGTAGCCAGAGGTCCCCTGTGTGTTGAAAGGTGTAGGGTTGCAACAAAGTTTAATTAATTAAATTAAGAAGTTGTTAACGTGTAACTGATAAGGGGTAATAAAATGTGGCTGTTGATCTTCAGCTTATCTCACGAATGATGTTCCTCCATCATATACATAAGGAGATTTTTTAACAGGACTCTTGATCAGTGATTTAATGTATTTAATGATCAAGGATTTCTGAATGTGGGCTGAATGGTTTACCTGGTCAAATCTGAATGGGTTTTTTTAATATCAAGATTATCACTTGCATATTTTGTGTTTCCAAGGAGCTCTGAAGTCCTGGACAGGAGGACAGTACCGTATGCTCTTGCTGTTAGAGATGTTTAGAGAGTATCATGACTTTGTAGGGCTTCTTCTTAAAGCTGCAGCAAGGCAGGATGAGAGGTTATAAAGGCTTTCAAAAGAGGCAGAAGTAAAAACTGTCCAAGATTTATTAGAGCATATGCAAATGCCCATGATCCATTAATTTCAGTAATTTTAAAGTCTTTAGTTTCTTGCAATGACTAATGCCAATATACTGGTTTACTTTATTGCCTTAAACTGTCAGATCAGCAGTGTCATTCAAATGTGTCTGTTGTATTTATTTTCTTGACAGCCTGCACCAGCTCTGAAGAGCAATTAGGGATTATTTCATGTGTTTCTCTCATGTTACACTTGTCTGATTACAGTATTTATCTTCCTGTGGGAACTGAGACTTTGTCAAAAAGAGCATTTTCCTAGGAAACAACTACTTCCCTATGACTGAGGAATGTATCTAACTAATGTGGAAAAAATTAGCTAATAGGGTGGGCATTTTTCAACTGTAGAGAGTGGAGATCAACTTTTTGATCCAATTTCGTAGGACTGTACTTTTCATGTGTTCTTTCTATTGCCCCTCTTGAATGTGGGAGGGGAGGAAATACCACGTGTAGGAATGTGTATCTTCATCTGGACAGTTCTAGGTTATCATTGTTGCCCTAATCTAGTTCACTTGGCTGGGGGTTCATGTGGTACCTCTGTGGATCCTGGCCACAGATGACTTCTAAAAGTTCCACAGTGATGCAGGAGAAGGGGCATTCCAGTTGCTTTCAGGTTTCAGTCTTGGAGGCTTCAGAAGACAGAGAAGACTCTCCTTACTGTATACTTTTGATCATATAGTTAATCAGTTTCTGTTCTAAAAATACATTTAATTTTTTTTTCTTAATTTGGTGCCTCTCAGCTATTTTAGAGCTGTATAGTCTTCTATATATATTCTCATATGATGCATCTCTGGCTGCTAATCAAATTTCTCAGTCTTTTGTCAAACAAGATTAGACTGTTGGAGTAATTAATTAATTGTTGGTTTCTTGATGCCCTAAATACTGGTTTAGTTCTTCTCAGTGGTTTTGGATTGGTTTGGGTTTTTTAATTAATCTACTACCCCACTTCTTCACCACCATGATCATGAGAGTTCTGGAAATGCTTTGGTGCTGGATACATCATCTGTAAATAATGGCTAGCAGGACTGAAAGTTTAATAATGAGTTTTCTTTGAACTTGAGCATAGACCTGTCTGTGAAGAGGCTTGGTGCCTGATTACGTCTCTGAAGGAAAAATAGCACTGCTGTCAGGGTGGACTGGTCAGGGAGTAGGCCTGAGTCCATTTTCAGAATACCCAGGAGAAAAGCACAAGGCCTTGATGCACATCGCTGCTTTGATTTCAGGCAACCCAGAGAGGTGCAGGGCTATTAGTGGGGTGAAGGGATGGCAGCTGGTTAAGAACAGGGATTGGCAACTGCAGTTTGTGGTGAGCCATGCATTCATGATGCCTCTAGGTTTAGGGAAATCACTTCTAAGGGCGCTGAGCCTCCTTAATGCAAGACAGCTTGTGGGTCTTGGTGATCTTTTGTTCTATTGCTTCCTAGTAGTATATTGGTTTCTTTTTTCCATTCTGACCTGCCTGCTTTTCCAACCTCTGTGAGCTTCAAACTGCAAGTGTTTTTGAATGCAGTGATATGGATGATCTTGCAGCTTTGAGTGGGAAAGGATGTAGCTGTTGGCTGCTGACCCAGGATGCAGGCAAGGAGACCTGTTACACCTCTCCTCAGTGACATGGTCTTTGTTTTGATCAGTTATCTCAACTGCCTTCCAAAGCAGCAGAATATGGTAGAGGGTTGAATGTGTAGATTTCAGTTTTCAGATTTCAGTTTCAGTTGTCTGAACCCCCAAATTATCTGTGTTACCTTTCCTGGGTATAACTCTTGGTATAACAGCTACTATTTAGTTGATTTTAATATTTAAATAATATATGCAATAAAAACTTGCTGCTCCTCAGTTGAGACTTGAATAAATTAATATATAGAAAAACTTCTAGGAGCAATTGAAAAGAAATTTTAACTTAAATCAAGTCGCTGTTGTAGTTTTTTAAATACCAACTTAATAGAAACATTAAAAATTATGATGGTGTTACATCTTTTTATAAATGTTCTGATTTATTGTTTTTTTAACTAGATTTAAGAACCTTAAAGTGTGGTAGTATTTTGTGTTTAAATATTGATATCTGATAATTTGGAAATAGTGTAGTAAAATTGCATATAGAAAAGTATCATTTTTGCTTGAAGCTAAAGGTGTTTAGGAGACATGCCTTTAAAATAGCCTCAGTTGCTGAGACTTGCGAGTGGTTTGGTTTCTAAAATGAAAATATTTTAGTTACCTGTTGAAGTCTTCATTTTCTTACAGTGTTAGAGGGATAGTGGCAGTTACTCTCTGACAGGGTTTTAACTCTTGAACTTCTTCAGGGGGATGTTCAGTCATAATGTTGTTACTCAGATGCCTTGAAGTTGTTTTTAGATTGCCACTTAACTGATTTCAGTCAAATCAGGTTGGTTAAATGTTTTGGTCAAGAAGTTTCTCTGGTTATACATGTGCTTACTGTTTAGTACAGTAGTGTTAAAGTCTTAATAACGTGTGTAATTTGCAAATAAATCTCTGTTCAATATTAACATAATGAACTAATTTTAATAAACTTCTACTTGGACTAGTATCAGCGCTTTCAAATGCAGAAGTATTGCTAGAGTATGGAGTTTGAATTAAGCCCACCTCACCAGAAGATTACTGTAACAGTTTGGAAACATGCTGATATCTGGGTTATACTGCTACTGAGTTCAGTGGGAAAAATATTTTGGCATAGAGGAAGATAGATTAGGAAGAAAATCTATTGTTCAAGAAGCACTGTTAACATGTATGTGGGCAAAAGAATTGTAGTGCTTCTAGAATGGGTTGTAATTCTTTATTCTGAAGCAAGTCTGCTTTGTTGACACACTATTAAATGTCTGAAATGTTCTCCTCAATTTTTCTGTATTTTTTCCTCTGAATTCAGAGTGAACCTAATATGCATGGAAATTTGGGCATCGTCACAACAGGCTGTTTTTCAGGCCACTCTGAAGGATACTATACCTTGGTGGGAGTAGTTCAGCTGTTCTGAAAATCAGTCTCAAGGGTGCAGGGCTAAAGAGCACTTTGAAAATGTAAACCATGAAGAATTTAATTTGTAATAGTGATATCAACTTTCTGGATAATTGCTGTAGTTAGAGAAAAGATAAGTCTTTGGGATTCTTGGCAGACTTTCTAGTAAGGGGAGCAACAGAATTACTTTCAGCAGTGTGCTAATGGCAAGTCAGACTGAAAAATGTTTGAAGGGAAGAATATGCAAATAGGGCATTCCACTAAAAACATGCACGAATGTTGAAAAATTCAGAAGAAAACATGTATATGGCACAAGCTGATTAGAAGAAGAAAAGCAAATAAATAAAAAAATATTCTTTTCTCCAGACAATTCGTATGAAAGTTTAAGTAATGTTATGTTGGAGTATATTTCTCATTTCTATCCTGTATTGCTATCTCACCTTACTTTATATCTATGCTTTGCATTTTAAAAGTATTTAGTGTCTGTTTATGCAACAAAACCACTGTTACCATGTCAATGATTGTGGCAGAGGCTTTCAGCAGGAATGGCTACACCCATGGTCTGAGCAGTACAAGCTCAGCCAGCGGAACATCACTGACATCCAGGATCTCTGCCTTACAGGACTAGTGGCAAGGGCCGTAATGGTTGTATCTTTGATTGCTTTTTTTAACACTTAAATAGCATGTTACCACTTTGTGGTATAGATGTGACATTTGGCAAGTGTTACTTGCATACTTACTGCCTTCTTTACTTTATTCTTACCTTCAAAATGTGTAGTTTGTATGGCATCCCCCTGACTCTCCTTGCCAATCTTGACAGCAGACCACAGAGCTGAAGTACCTGAGTGGCAAAAGGATTGAAGTGACAGCTTCAATTATGGATGGAAATATACAAGCCTCTATTTTAAATGTTCTAATATAATCTATTTTTAATAGTAGAATAAGAAAATGTTTTAATAAAATCACATTTGATTTTGTTATTTACAAAAAAAGAGAAATAAGCTGTATCCTTAAAATAGTTTTTTCAGGAGGCGTTTAATTTATTCATTCTCAGAGGATATTTAAGTTGTAGAAAGTCTTAGCAACTTGATTTTTTCAAAGTGTTGAAGACAAAATGTTGATAAGTCACAACCATTCTATTGCACTTCTGTGAAGCATTTGGAAGATCAGCTTTCATGTAAAACTACATCCATTCATCAACTCCAGCTTATTTCATTTGTAGATCGTCAGATATGGGCATAACATGTGAAACTCGTTCTGACTGCTGCTGCTTTTTTCTCCCCAACCCTCCTACCTCCCCCAATCCTGGACCCGTTTCATTGAGGACATTCCTGGGTTGCACAACTTTTGCCTTTTCTCATTGTTTGGTGGTGGGGTTTTTTTTTTTTTTTTTGTTGGGTTTTTTTTTTTTTTTTGGCAAGGGGGATTGATTTGGGTTTACTTTGGTTTTGGGATTTTTTTGTTTTTTTGGTGGGGGGAGAATTGTTTTTTTTTTTTTTTCTTTTTTTTGAAGAAGAAGTGGTGGGTTCTTTGGTCTGTGTTTAAGAAGAGATGATAATCATGATATCTATCTCACAAAAATATGTAGTTTCTTTGGAAGAAATGGGATTTTGGTGTAGATGCAGGCAGCTGGATGATGCAGCTGAAGTGATTAACTGGAGCTGTAGCTGCCCTTGTTTGCTATTTCTATTTGCACGTTGAAAACATTTACTACTTAGTTTCATTTGGGCATTTTTTTGTGTGTTTAAGTGCTACTTTCAAGTAAAATTTTAACAGTCAGATCCTGTATTTGTCTCTTGTTTTCTCCTTCTTAAATGTCTCTTACAAATCTGTTTGCAGCTGGGTCTCGGGCATCTTACAGCAGCCAGCACAGCCACCTTGGCTCCGAGTTAAGGGCACTGCAGTCTCCAGAACACCATATAGATCCTATTTACGAAGACAGAGTTTATCAGAAGCCCCCTATGAGGAGTCTCAGCCAGAGTCAGGGGGACCCTCTGCAACCAGCACACACAGGCACATATCGCACTAGTACAGGTAGGTGGATGTAACCTGCATGATTGTCTTTCTATGAGATATGTAACTTACTCTCTGCTACTAACTCTTCTTCTCTTCCTGATGTGCTTAACCAAATGTATTCTGTGCATGCCAGTCAAATAAAATACCTTTTGCAGGTGGCAGCTATCAATAGGACCCCAAATACATGCACAAAGGGGAGATACTTAATGTTGTGCTACATGTGCAGTAGGTTAAGCTAATTTGGGGAGGGAGCTTACTCAAAAGGAGAGAGAAAATACTTCTATTAATCTAGTGTACTGTCTTGGAGAAGGATCTGTTGTCTCTGAAGAAATTGCTAGGATTTTTTTTTTGCTTACAAAGGTATTTTTTGTGATGCAAAGTTCCTGCCACGTGAAGCTACGTGACTGTTCACTTGCTTTCAAAGTAAATCTTAAGTAAATGTTCTTGCTCTGACCCACAGAGGTATGCTTTGGTATAGGTACACAGACATAAAATTGAACTATAACATAAGGAAAAGCTGTTGTCATCACTGGTTTATCCATAAATAATAATGATTGTCCCTAAAATGAATTGGTGTACAAGTCCTACTTGCCAAATGTCCTCTCAACCCAATGAAATACAGCTGTTTGTTGGAACCCACAAATAGATTAAAAATCAACAGGGATATTTATGGTATTTAATGCACAAAATAATTAGAGTATATAAATGCTACAGCCAAAATAGCCTAAAGCAGATGTAGAAGAAACTTGCCTTAGGAATTGTAAGTATTTCTGGTGTTTCATCTCTGATCATGTGTTGATCAAAAAGGAAAGATTATGTCAATTTTCAGATCACTCCTATTTTCATCAAGGAAAAGTTAAATGCACTTTTCAGAGCAAGATACTTTGCTTTCTTTTAAAACTACGTTTTTTAAACTTGTTTAAAAAACCCTCTCCAAGGGAAAAGTTGGAGAATTTTTGTGTGTCCTACTGCCTTATGCAAGTTTGGGTGTTCAGAATACAGGAGGAAATCTTAAAAAGGAAATTTAGCCAGACTTATCTAGTACAATATCTGTAACAGCCTTACGCTTTTTGAAGAGCACCATTATACCATTTCCCTCTTGTTAAAGAAACTACCACAGTCTTATGTTTTGCATAGAGTCACATATGTATATGAGGAAAAATTACTATTCTTTGCATGATGTGGACAAAACCTCTGCCTACATCAGTGAGAGTGGAGGTAGTTGTAGTGATTGAAACTACTGTTTCTGTTGAACTTCAAGCCTCCTGTTCCACATATGGCTACCTCATACTGCCTATATGATGCTCTCTTTCCCAGACATGCCTTGAAGAGAGTTTCTTGTTTTGCTTGCAAAATATCCCTTGGTTGTCTGTGCTGAAGTAGCAGGCTGTCTTGTGACTGTACTGCACACAACACCTCTGTAAGGAAGGAAACCTAGTCAATGTAGATAACAATTATAGTAAATGAAACTGGGACGCAGGATGTTAGTTGGTTACACATGAAGATGGGTTTTCAGAAGGAAAGAGAAAAAAACTAAAAAAAACCCACAGTCATATGAGTAGCAGAAACATGCCCTGTGAAGGTGAGTTTTGTTTTGCTACTTGGGATGCAGATTTGAACATTGCTGCAGACTCACTCTGAAGAAAGACCCCATCAGTCCAGCTTTGTGTTGGGTTAATCCTCCCTTGCCTTCCCCCTTGCACCCCTATCATCAGGATCAGGGGAAATGAAGGCAGATGGATGTATGCCAGGCTGATCACTGTTGCTCTCTTAGTAGCTGTCAGCATTTCACACAGTCAGGCTGAAGAGCTGTCAGTGCTCAGAGGGAATTTTGAGCCGGATTGGATCAGCTTTCGGACTCCTGCCTCTAGCACAAATACAAGTAGAAACATATCATTTCTGATGGAGACCGTACAATTTTTTTTAAGTAAACAGAAAGGAGGGGAAGGAGTTCAAGTTTGCACATATTTTTTTTTCCTTTATTGGGTTTTCTTAAGTGTTTGATTATTTGATTTTTTTAAATTTTAGGACTAGATTGCTATTTGGTGTAAGATAGGAGGGATGTAGATTACTGTGTACTCCATGAAGATATGGAATGCCGTGCTTCATGCCAAGGCGTCATGGCCTGTAGATTCTGTGTGCATGAGTCATGGCAGAGTGGGGAAACTTAGGACTTCAGCGTGCTCCTTTGTCCACCATAGTGCATATCCTTTGTCTATCACAAAAATAGATTTCATCATTGTCATGGGTTAACACAGCTTGGTTTTTAGTTAAAGGAGAAACAGTTCCCTGTAACCCTGTAAGGACCTGTTAATTTCCTGTAGAAAGGACAGGGACCTATCAGAGGCCGAGTTTTAGATAATGACATATTGTTTAACCGCTGAGGAAGCTGGATGTGAATTCACATATAAAGCTGAGACTGTGTCTGAGCCGTCCCTTTCCCTTCCGGCCGGAGGGGCAGGTAACACCAGCCCCGGGGGTCACTTTGTGGGGCGGCCCAGGCCCCGCCTCTCCTCCCTGTTGCGGGGAGCCGGCCCTGGCCTCACCATGCTCCGGGCCCCATCGGCTGCCGGCAGAGGGGGGGGGGGCTGCAGCTTAACATCAGCT
>VYXD01011402.1:2034049-2168839 GCA_013397195.1 Hylia prasina | reverse complement strand
TGTCATGGGTTAACACAGCTTGGTTTTTAGTTAAAGGAGAAACAGTTCCCTGTAACCCTGTAAGGACCTGTTAATTTCCTGTAGAAAGGACAGGGACCTATCAGAGGCCGAGTTTTAGATAATGACATATTGTTTAACCGCTGAGGAAGCTGGATGTGAATTCACATATAAAGCTGAGACTGTGTCTGAGCCGTCCCTTTCCCTTCCGGCCGGAGGGGCAGGTAACACCAGCCCCGGGGGTCACTTTGTGGGGCGGCCCAGGCCCCGCCTCTCCTCCCTGTTGCGGGGAGCCGGCCCTGGCCTCACCATGCTCCGGGCCCCATCGGCTGCCGGCAGAGGAGGGGGAGGCTGCAGCTTAACATCAGCTGATTTTAAAGCCTACACTGAGCTGGCCAGGCCGAGGGAGAAGTCTGCTGGGATCCCTGATAACAGCTACAGGCCCGGTTGGGCCGGGCCCGCCCCGATTGTCACCAAGGGGTGGGCAGGAGGCATCCACCAGCCAGACGCTCCAAGATCTCTGGGCGTGAGCTGTCTTCCCCCATCCCCGAGGCTTTGAAATCCTGGCAGCTGCTGCCTGGCAGAGATCACTTGACCACCGCAGGCCCTGGGCAAGATAGTAACTCTTTCCTTGCACAGATGAAACTTCCAAAGCCTTCTCTAAGTGAGAGAAACAGCCAAACTGGGGACATGTAAAAGGATAATATGAAGATATTAGAGTCAGTGAAGGAAGAGTGACCCCTTAGGTGGAAGAGATGATCAGATGCCTTGGTCCTGGGCTGAAAATCTTCTATTACAGACTGTAATAAGCTAGAATATCCCTTTAAATCGTGGTAAATATGAACTGGGGAAACAATTGTTCAGATTTGTAGATTTGAGCAAAGGTGTCTGTAACTGACTGAGTGAATGTTGAATTAATAGCGGTGATCCTGTGATCCCATGAGATGTTTGAATGGAGAGAGATGAGATAAGAAGCCCTCTGTGCCAGTGAAGAAGTGAAAAGAGATCTCTGTTCCATGAAGTGAAGAATATCCTTTGCATCTGAATTGTTCATTTTTTAAAATGATACCCCAATATGCGTGAGTCCATGGTCCATATGTAGTCACGGAAAGGCTACATAATATGGGAGGTTCACAACTGCAGATTTTTCCTGCGGGCAGCTGCTTTTGTAAAAGTTAAAAGCCACAAGCGGACTATTTCCACTTTCTTGTGGAAAGTTACAACAAATCAGGAGAGACTTCTCTCTCTAAAAGGACTAACGAAAGAGTATTTTATAAGTAGTGCTGACCCAAAGTTCTGAGTTTTGTCTGGATACATTGTCTGTGAAAAAGAAGGTGGTAGGGAAGTGTTTTGAAAGTTTCATTTTAATTCCCATTTCTTCTTTTAGTGTGTGTTAATAAATCTATCTTTATACCTTTAAGTATAGGCCTGCTTTGCTTTTCTCCTAATCCTAGCTCACAGAAAGAAAACGAGTAAATACTCAGACCACTGCATGAAATATAGCAAATAGAAACAGGTGAACGTTAAAACCATTACAGTCATGAAGATGGTGCATGCTTTTCCACATCTGACAGAAAGAAAAGGGAAGGCAGACTTTGTCTAAAAATGTTGTCCAAAGCTTGGATTTTCTTCTCTGCTGCTAACACTGCCCATTGGAAATAAAAATTAAGTTAGTTATACTTGCGAACCATTTAATCCTTTTTTTAGTGGGATTTTTTTGGTTGGTTGGTTTTTTTTTTTTAGTTTTGTTGTACTTTGTCAGTTTTGAGAGGATTTTAAGGGGTTTTTGTTTGGTCTGTTTGATTGATTTAAAAAAACATTATTCCTGAATTTGAATATTTCACCTATTTTGGAAAAGTAACCAAGAATGGTTACTTACTATAGGCATCACCTCTTTCTCTTTTGTAAGCCCTTAAATACATACTACATTCAAGAATGTTTACACAACTGAGGATAAAGCCCTCTGAAGAGTTTTTCATCTTCTAGGTGAATGAACCTTCAGTAGGCAAAATTCAATAAGCTAAAATTTCTCTATGGGGTGAACTAAATTAAGTTTATTTTATACACTCACTGTTTTTTGGGTGATGGTTTGGTTTTAAAACCTTTAGCATTTTTTTTTGTATTTCATTTGAGAATGAAATGCATGATGGTAGTTCTGCATGACATGCTGCAGAAGGTACAAAACATGTCTGAACATCTCTCCTAATAGCTTTACATGAGGATGAGTTCTTCATAGAATCACAGAATGGTTTGTGTAGGAAAGGACCTTAAAGATCATCACATTCCATCTTCCCTGTCATTGGCAGGAAGCCTTTCACTAGACCAGGTTGCTCAGAGCCCCATCCAGCTGGGTCTTGAGCACTTCCAGAGATGGGGAGTCCACAGCTTCCTTGGCAGCCTGCTCCAGTGCCTTACCACCCTCACAACAAAGAATTTCTTCCTAATATCTTACCTAAACCTGTCCTCCTTTAAGTCCATTTCCCCTTGTCCTGTCACTTAGTGCTCTTGTCACTCTCCAGCTCTTGTGGCCCTCGTCAGGTACTGAAGCGGGCTCTAATGTCTTCCTGGAGCCTTCTCTTCTCCAGGCTGAACAGCCCCAACTCTCTCAGCCTGTCCTTACAGAAGAGGTGTTCCAGCCCTCTGATCATCTTGGTGGCTGCCTCTCAACTCACTCCAACAGGTCCATGTCCTTCCTGTGCAGAGGATCCCAGAGCTGGATGCAGCACTGCAGGTAGGGTCTCACCAGGGCGGAGGGGCAGAATCCCATCCCTGGCCCTCCAGGCCACACTGCTTTGGATGTAGCCCAGGGCATGGATGGATTTCTGGACTGCAAACACAAAGTGCCAGGTCATGTTGAGCTTTTCATCCACACACACTGCCAAGTCTTTCTCCCCCGGTCTAGTCTTGATCCATTCTCCAGCCAGCCCGTACCTGTTGTATAAATTATAACTGGGTGTGTTACTGTCATGCTGTCTAAGCTAAAAATAATGTTTCAAATTTGATAGCAATAGCTATGAAAGCTCTTTTGGTTGTTAAGCTTTAACTTAACAATCCCTTTTGGTCTTCAAAGGATAATGCTTTCTCTCATGTAAAAAGTACCAGCCTAAACTTTTGCACAAAAAGCACTAAGTGTGAAATTTTCCTTTTGAAATGGGAAGCCTCAAAGGATGTGCTTGGAGTCCTCAAACACAATACAAAAAGAAAATTAATTTATTTACTGAATAGCAGCATATAGCTTTTATTTGTAACCCAACTAAATAAGTAATAATTTTTGTTAAGGCGGGTTTGTTACTGATTTTCCTCATAAACCTAAAGGTTTTGAATTATTCATATAGTAGAGATAAGCTTATTTGATGGAATGTTTACATGAACACTGATGGAATTTGAAGAGGGCTGTTAATTAAGAGGGAGGAAGGGTTGCCTTTCAGCCAGGGTGTCACATAGAATCAATGATTGTTCACTTATTTGCAGAATTAGAATTTTGAACTAGAGGTTTAATCTATAGTTATTGACATTTAATCCACGTCCAACGTGAAACCAGGCAAACAGGCAAAATCACACTCTTTTGAAAGCCTGGGATTTCTGCAGCTGCCTTGAGGACAAAGCATCCTCACTGCTCTGGTTGTAGGCTGTCAGTGCTGAGCTGCGGCTCAGGAGCACACCTTGGCAGCTGTGGGGTCTCTGTGAACAGCTGTCATCACCCTCCGGAGGCTGGCATCATGTCTGGAAGCTCATGCTTCTATTGTGGTCCCTCAGAGAAACAGATGAGCCCTCTTCTGTAAAGAGGATGTCATTTCCAGATAAAGTTTGTAATAGTCTTGATACTATCTGGGAGGGAGGGATGAGAAATGGGGGAGCTGTTCTTGTTCTGAACTTTCTACAAACAGGGACTTTATCAGATAAAGTAAGTGTTGCTGTGTAAGAGCACTGGTGCTGCTGGTGAACTGTGAGCATTTAGATCTTAAAACCTGCAGAGTACTCATGCTTTAAGAGCACTCACTGGTTCCAGGGGTTGCAGGCGAATACTTTTGACCCCAACCTTACAAAAGTGACAAGGATGCGCTGGAGGAGTGAACGTGTCCTCAGCTCTGTGAAGGGTATGTGTATCTCACTGGCATCAGGGGAGCCCTGGCAGCCTGATGAAAGCTTAGGGATGGTCTTGGGATGCACAACCTGAGAATGGTCTCTGTCTTAGTCCCCTAAAGGCCACCGTGGGGAAGGCATTGTGACGCAGTTCAGTCATAGCTGAACGAACTTCAAAGTCCAGCAGCTCTGTGGTTTGACTTGGTGGTCGTTGGAGTGCTGGGTGCATGGAACTGAGCTGCCTGCTTGATGAAGACAGGGCATGCAAGGTACTGCAAAGACCATTCTGAGAGCTTTAGGAGAATAAGGAGTAGCGTGTCTGTGATTGATACTGCTGAAATTAAAGAGAACCCTGAAAGGAAGGATTTATTGGAAGGATAGTAGAAGGCTAAGCAATAAAAGTTTGTATTGCCTCAGAAGAGTCACTTAGGGTGGGATTTGAAGGACTTATTAGGCATGCTCTTACAATGGGTTACCTATTGGGGAACATGTTTGTAGCAGGTGCACTCCTGCAGCACTTCCTGTGCTACCTTCAGAGCTGCCCGATGTCCCTGTGTGTGCAGGCAGTTGCCAGGCTGCCCTCAGGCTTCTCTGATGGCCTCCATTCCTTCAGGCTAGGTCCATCTCCCTCACATTCCTCCAACTGATTCTTGAGTGCTTCCACCAGTGCATGAGCACCTCTGAAGATGTCTGTTACCAAAAGCTGTGCTGCCGCAGACTGCACCACTTCCTGGGCACCATGGCACAGAGTACCGATCCAAGAGAGGAGGCCCGTGGAATTTATGATGGCAGGTGCAAAGCAGAAATATCTCTGTTTGCAGGCTGGGTTTCTGTGTGGAGGAAGAATGCTGACAGGAGAGCTGTGAACAGCCAAGGCAGTTGGTTTTCAAAGGAAAGAGTTATCTGTTTCTCCTGGCCATTTGCCAGTGGCAGGGAAAAATGCAGTATTTCATTGTCCTGTGATGCAGCTTAGGAAAAACTGCCAAAGGTGAGAGTTGCCATTGTGTATCTGGACAGATGCTCTTGTCCTCTTCTCTGCCATCCATCCCATTCCTGCCTCATACTTCATTTACTAAAGGAAGAGTCTGCACCAAGGGATGCCTTATCTGAAGTGTGTAGTAATGTTGCCTTTCTCCTGTAAAAGTGTGTCTTGCTTTAGTAGGGTAGAAGCAGTGTTTGCTTCTGGAGTCCAGTCTTTCTTCGTGGACTAGATACTACTGGAGACATGGGAAGAGGAGCCAGGTGGTAGTGGCAGCATTTGCTGCTTCATGCCTGCTGCACTTCGTCTGGGATTTTGCTGTCGTGGAGTTTAGGCAGTGTCCAAGGAGAAAGTGTAAAAGAAAACCTGGTCCTTCTTTTGTCACTGGGCTGATGGCTTTCTTACAACATGACTGAGCTGCCTCCTTGTTCTTCTGTCTGATGAGGTGTCTGTGGTGAGGATCATGTCTCTATTCATGTCCTAAAGGAGAAGTAGAGAGGGAGAGCCAAATCCCTCTTTTTCTTCTGCCCCAGGCAGGAACAACTCATACAAAACTAATTGTACTCTTAGTTTGTTGGTTTGGTTTGGTTTTTTTGCAGAGAGGGGAGGTTGCTAGTTTTGGTTCTTGTGGGTGTTCAAATGGCTCTGACCTCCTCATTTGCTTTGCATGAGTGAAGTGGGGCAGTCCAGGTTCTCAGAGCCAGGTTCATGTGTCATTTGCCCCTGCTCCCTCGGGGCTTCCTCCCTGTAGGAAAGGCCTGATCTCTGCAAACTTCCATCTGACTGACCTGGTAGGCAGAAGTCTGGCATTGGCCATTGGAGTGGCTTCTGGGAAGCTGCACTGGCCAACATCTCCTTGCCTCTGCAGCTGGCATGGTGGGGCAGAGACCTTGCCTTGTCCCAGGAGGGAGTGCTGCTCTGCTGCCTGGTAGCCCTACCTTGCCAGCAAGGGAGCCAGAGGTCCGTGGGAACAGCAATTGCTGAGTAGGTCCAAGGAAATTTTTTTGGTTTTTTACAGCAAGGATAGAGGAGGGTGTTGCATGGGCTTCTTAATGCTGCCTTGAAATACCCAAGGGCTTGATTTGCTGCATGTTCTTTATGTTGGTCCAGCTTAGCCTTTCTTTGGTTCTCAACATTTTGTCATGTCTCTTACCTCCTTTCTTCTCCTGTACAAAAGGAGAATGAGGCTACAAAGAATGCATGAATTGAGCCAAAGTACATAATCTTCACAAACAGTAAATATTTGCCTTGATATGTAATAAAGTAGTGGATATCTTTGAAATTTTTAAGTCATTTTTTCATTGTGTATTTTTTACATATTGTGAAGCAATTTTCCAATACTTAAAAATTTGACGTATGAAAAATTTAGATGTCTCTGAATCCTTTAGAGTGATTTACTCTTTCAAGAACAATTAAGCTACTTTATTGTAGTTGTTTTATCACAAACTGATAAGACAACTGTGATTGTGTTTTTTTGTCTGCTTTTACAGATAAACTGTTCTTGAACCATTTTTAAGGTTTTAAGCTGTAATCTTTTGACCTTTGAAATTTGTTGGGTTTTTTTTAATGCTTGTGAAATAGTTTAAAACAGAATGATAGAGTCATAGAATAGATTGGGTTGCAAGGGGCCTCCAAAGCTCCTGTAGTTCAAACCCTCTGCAATAAACAGGGACATCTTCAACCAGACCTTGAATGTTTCCGGGGATGGGGCATCTACCACCCCTCTGGGCAGACTCTTCCAGTTGCTCCTTGCCACCTTCATTGTAAAAAAAAGCCTTCCTTCTTTCTAGCCTCTCTGTTTAAAACCATTGCCTCTTGTCCTGTTGCAACAACCCTGCTAAAAGGTCCCTCTCCAGATTTATTTCAGGCCCCCTTCAGGTAGGTACTCTTTTATGTCTCCCTGAAGCCTTCTCTTTTCCAGGCTGAGCACCCCAACTCTCTCAGCCTTCCATCATAGGAGAGGTGCTTCAGCCCTCTGACCCTCTCTGTGGCCCTCCTCTGGACCAGCTCTAACATGTCTGTGTCTTTCTTGTGCTGAGCTGGCTGCAGCTCAGCAGGTGGGGTGTCGCCAGAGCAGAGCATGGGGGCAGAATCCCCTCCCTCCCCTGCTGGCCACACTGCTTTGGATGTAGCCCAGGACAAGTTTGGTTTCTGGGCTGTGAAGCACATTGCTGGTTTATGTCCAGCCTCTCGTCCGCCAGCATCCCCAGGTCCTACTTGGCAGGGCTGCTCTTAGTTCCTTCATCCCCAGCCTGTACTGATACCGCTGCACCTTGCATTTGATACTCAACATTCATATGATATCTGAAATAAATACAAGTGGGGTTTTTTTAAAACTTTACTTGGAGATACGTCTTTTTGATGGTCCCTTGGTAACTTGTTTGTTATTAGCTGTTTCAAATCACTGAAGCTGTCTTATGATTTAAATATGCTGAAGAAAATTTAGAAAATTAACACAGCATGAAATAAAATGATACAATGTAAAATGACATTGAGGGAGTGCATTTTAATGTCATGACAAATCAGGTACAGAGGGCTTAGTTCGCAGTTTTCTGCACCTGAAAGGTGTGCAAACATAACTTCAGCTTTGGGAATCAGAAGTCTGATCCTTGCATATCACCAGTGGTAGTTTCCAAAGGGCATTTTATATCCCAGTTAACAGACAGTTATCCTTTCTTGGGTTGTGTTAAGTATTGCTTTCCAGCAGGGAACTGGAATTTAGTTAACCCGATGTATCATTTGTAATACCATGGACTTCAGATTAATGAGTAAAAGGAATCTCAAAGGGTTTAGAAGAGAAAAATCCCTGTATACATGCAGTTAGATATTGTCAGGTTCTTACAGGGAGCACCAATGAGTACATTGGTATAGTAATTAATTTCAAAATGGCATCTAACTGTTAATGAAAAGTTATCTCTTACATGTTCTTTCCTGTATTAGAAACATTTGAATTAAAAGTAAAAGGGAACGATAGTTTTAAATATATATTTTTCTTTATTTGTCTCTAAAATTATCAGTTCAGGGGAAAAGGAGGAGCAAGAGAAATATCAGCTTTCACTTGCCACATTTAGATTAAACCCTTTGTCCTTTATGCTGCTTCTCAGATCTGTATTTAATTTTTCATTCTTCCTGATCTGAAAGAGTTAGATTACAAATTCCAAATATTGCTTCTTTCTGCTTAGGTGGTGGCTTTTTTTCTGGCGGGGGGACAGGTAGTTTTGTTGTGTCACAAGCGGATGTGCTGTACATGGATGTGTTGTGATGGCACAGCTGCAGATTAATTGAGGATCGTGCTGATAAATCACACAGCATGGAGTTCTGGCTATAAGACATAATGTTTTCAGAGAAATTAAAAAGAAAAATTATTCCTACGACTGCATCTCTTTCAGTTTGGTAATGTAGTGATAATAGACCTGTACTCCTAACTGACATCCACTTGATAACATTATTTTGGGAAAGAGAATTACAGGAAGCAAGCAGGGAAGAAATCTTCAATACAAAGTAAATTGAGCAGAAAATACCTTAGTAATCTGCATAAAGAATAACAAATCACCTCAAAGCAATACAAAGTCATAATCCCATTTGATTTGTCAGATCCAGGTTCTCTTGTATAGTCTTACCTGTGTTACAGTCTTGCATATATGTTTTTAGGTGATTTTTTTTTTCTTCTGTGAGAAAGAATTTTCTATTTTATTTCCTTCCTATTAAAAATTTGTCAGAGGAATAACAAAATACATGGTTTTCAACTTCAGCAGTATCCTTTGGACAGGAATGGAGAGGGAAGTGGCCGGAGGTAAAACCTTTGTAATCTGAAAGCAATATCCCCCTTATAGTGCAGAAGCATTTCTCCAAATAAGATAGTTGTAGTTTCAAAGTACTGAGCCCATGATTTGGTTCCATAGAGGAATTGCACCCGTATGAAGGCAGACAAGATTTTCCCACTCAGAATAGAAACATTTTAGAATGGTTAGTATCCATAACTTCTTTCCTGTGTCCCGTGAGCAGGATACCTCTAGAAGCTTGTATTTTGTTCCGTGTATTTTCTAATTCTTCTATTCTCATTTTTTAACAGAAGAATGACTTTTAACGTGTCTGAGCATTTCTCTGGTGCCGCTTGACTTTTGCCACCTGTTGAGGGAGAGCTGTGATTATAAAATCTTGCTCATGAGAGTACATACCTTGTAAATCTCATCTGCCACTACTGAGAAAATGCAGTGTTTGTGCCAGAAACTGTAGGTGTATTTGTCATCTATTTACTGTACAGGTGCAGTCTCTGTTTAAAGATTCATCACATTAGATTTTAGTGATGCAGGACATCCATTCTCATTATATACCTCAGCGTTGCATAGAAAGGCAGTGTTGTCATTCATTAAATAAAAATTCAATTCAAACACCTTTCATAAATCTCATTTTTGTAAATCTTTGCTGAACAAAAACAGTGCTGTGCCTGAGGTAACTACCCAGTTATGTCTTTAAGATGACTAAATCTTTTGTTAGAGGACCATTCCTTCTGCAGTATTACATTTAAAGGCACTCTTAAAAATCACCAGCCCGTTATTTTTTTTTTTTACTCAAGCTGTACTCTCTCTCTTTTTTTTTTTTTTTTAATATATAACTGGCTACTTTTAGAACTATCCCTTTGTCATAATTTCAGCAGTTTACATGTAGTTTTTATGTACAAGTGTACAAATATAGTATTTTTTACTTAAATGTGTTCAAAACTTTTAAACTATCTTTTGCAGAAGTTAGGTTAATGTTTGAACATATCACATGGTCTGGCACTGGAGCACAAATGTGATTACCTTAATAACAAAACACCTGTCTTTTCCAGAGTGGAAACTACTAATTAAAATAGCTGAAGTTTAGTAAGATGTTCTAAGAAATACCATTTAGTAGCCACTTTACTATGTAGGATTATAGTGCCCTAAATAAGGAAAAGTCAAAAATCTGAAGGAGATGTCCATGTGCTTGATGGCTGTAGCATGATGCAGTGCAGTCTGTTAATCTGTTATTGTCTCATGCTATTTATATATCTTTTTATATATTAACTGTGACTTTTTTCCATGTGTTCTGCTTTATGCTGGCCAGATGGACAGGAAACTTCAGAAATTTCAAGAGAAGGTTGTTTTAGGAGTGAAAGCAGAGATTTAGTTGCAGTAGGCTCATCTATGTGCAGCAGTGTGGTGGTCTGTGTGGATTTGCTGTGACTGGGTCATTTTGTCCCACGCACAGAATGTGAAATCATGTAGTACTGCAAAGAGGAGGAAAGTGATGTATGTGTCTCCTATATTGTACCATTGCTCAGGGTTGAATTTTATCTCTAGCGGGAAAATTTCCATGATGAATTTTAGTATGTCAGATTCTGAAAGGGCAGTTGTTGATTTCTGTGTTTAAATGCTCATGGAACAAATGAATTAAACTGCATGTTCTCCCTAAACTGAGGGATGCAGCTCAGAGAGAGAAGAAAGAGTCTGGGAAAAGGTCTTGGCAGTAACGTCTTTAGCAGCCAAAGTTGGCATCTGATTATCACATTGTGTGCACGCACCATTTTTTACACGCAGAGCAGCATCACTGAAACATGGTAGAAGCTGAGCCTGAGAATGAAAGCTGCGTATTAGTGAGATTAAAATCTAGCAGATTTAAAATGCAGTCGGTTCCTGGAGGTGGAAGGGAGTATTATATTTCTTAATACTGATAACTTGAAAAATTAGGGTTCTCCTCTGTTTGCCTTTAAACAAGGGAGGAAGTTGTTCCAGCCTTGAGTTGGAAATCTGAAATAATTGAAAATATATAGTTGAAATTCTAATATCTGCATAAACCCCTGGTGTCCACTTGGACTATGTGGATTTTAAAATAATGCTTTAACTATATATGCTTTTGAGATACAGCCTTTGACATGCAGGTGGTGGACACCCTGTAACTCTGGAATCTCATGGTGGTAAATGACTGGAGGGAAGGATGTAGAATTGGAGGTGGTTGTGGGTGTGAGGATGTGAGGTGGGGCACAGCAGTGAAGCCTGTGACAAACCTGGCTGTGGAAGAGGCTGCATTCAAGTTTGGACTTCTTCAGGCTTCATTGAAGTCTCATTAAGCACTGTTGCAAAATAAGCCTGGGCAGGAACTCACTCAGCCAATATATCTATTGAACTGAAATGCAGGTTTCTAAAATACAAATTCTGTCACCATTGCTGCTCAATGAATTACTTCATCTACCTGTTTCTGCATTAACATTTGCTTAGAGGTACAAAAATCTTTATAGATTACTTTATTCATAAAGTCATTTGCTTCTATTGCCAACCCTGGTGGCACCACGTAATTTCAGATTGACACCAGTTAATCACCTAATGAACCCATAAGTAAAACAATTAGTAGTAAGGAAATGCCAAGTCTAAATTGGTGATGAAGAAAGTCATTGCATATGCTGAGGGTTAAACAGTGGCAGTTATACAACCTCCCCCAGTAGAAAAAACAATCAATCAAACAAACAAACAAACCACCAAAAAAACCCCCAAAGGAAACCGAGACACAGTTTGAGAGTGGGCAAACTGAAGTGGAACAAGATAGACAAAGGCCTTCAAAGTGACCAGGTAACAGCTGTAATGGAATTAGAGGAATAGCTCAGAAACTAAGGAAGCAGTATTTCTTTGACTGACCCTTTCTGCATTACAGAGAAAACATCAGTTTCTAAGAAAAGGAATGTTCAGCCTTATTGTTACAATTAGTGTTAGAGCTAAAGAACACTCTTAGAAAATGGAACTGAAAGGATACCTCAGTGCAGCAGCAAGTTCAGTTCTTCAGTCTTCAAAGATTGTCAGGTTTCGTATTGTAAGATTTATTGAACACAATATACAGAGCACAAGTGGTGTTTCCTTGGTTTCTCTGAAACAAGGAATTCTGCAAAAGAATGGCATGTAGATATTGCAGTGGTCAGGAGATGATTTTAAGAGTTTTCAAAGAATCAAGTAGCAAATGGTTGGAGTAAACACTCACTTTGAATATGTTTATGACCTTCATTGGGATTAGTACTTCACAGCTGCCAGCAATGGCAATGAGCCTATTAAATAATTCAGAGAGGCCCTGAGTATTTCCCATAGCAGCTAAACAGCTACCTGTGGTTTTGAAGATGGGATGGAAAAGTGAGACAAATATAAATCTCCTGTGACAGCATCTGGTAGACACAGGGATGTTACCTTGATAAAAAGGCTTCCTCCTCACCATGTCATGAAAACATCTCATGATTAAAATATTACTGAATACCTACTTGCACCAGCTTGTAGACATACTAATTACAAGTAGGTGTGACAGCCAGGTATAACCTCTACTTGAGGAAATTATGACTAACATGTTCGTGGGTGGAAAAGAGGCTTTTTTGGCTATACACCATCCTGTTCTGTATCAATTTCTTTAGTTTGCTTGCATTTCCCCCATACATTGTGCTGTGCTCCCTTAAAAGATATACCTTGTGCAGCAGGGAGACCTATTGGCCATGACCAGCTGTTCAAAGCGCAGAGCTGAGCATGGAGAAGCTGACTGGAGGGAAGGAGGTTGTATTTCCCAATTTACACAAAATAGGAGCTTCTGGAGAAAGCTGGAGCCCACAGAAAGAATTAGGCAGAACAATTCTGGAAGCCCTGAAGGGTTGATGTGTTTGAAAACAGAGGCTGACTGTGTGATGAAGAGCTCATCTCATGAGAATGCAAAGAAGGGTTTGCTAAAAAGTCCTTTTCATTTGTCTCTGACTGAGAATTGGGAGACTGGAATTTGATTGCAAGAAATATTAAATAGGACAAAATAAAGAGTGCAGAAAAGTGAGGGAGGAGCAAATGGAAAACAAGAGAAACAGAAAGTTGTAGTAGTTTTGATGGGGTTTTTTCTGGTTTGATTATGAGAAGTCACATTACAAAGTTGTCAGCCTCCACAGAACTTCCGTGGCATTGTATTTGAAAAAGGTCCTATATATTTTAAATCAAAATTGAAACCTTGTATCTTGAAATCCTATAGTGTTTGCTTCTTTTTTGTTTTGTTCTCACTTTGCATGTCTGAAATACAAAATTCCTAGTGCATGTGTATTTTGAGTAGAGGATATGACAGTGCCTTTATCAAATCCTACCAGCATTAGTGGTAGTTGCTAATACCAGTTACAGGGAGGGTTTTTTCCCCTTTCAGTGCATATTTTCAGTTTCCCTCAACCATGTATTTCTCTAAAATTTTATATTTCCCATGTGGGAAAGTGCTTCTAAAATTAACAGCTAAGCAAATTATTATTATTATTATTATTATTATTATTATTATTATTATTATGATGTGTAATATCATGTATCTTGAATAGTATTAAAATTCACTGTGCTTGTTCCTTTGGATTGCCAATTTGCTACTAGCTTGATTAACATGTATTTTCTTAAATTTCTACTGCGAAAAGGCTGGTACATGCCTTAGAACACTCATTTCAGCATTTTGAGTTTGTATGTCCCAAGCTTGATGATTTTTTTCCTAATTGACAGAGAATGCACTGTTATTTTTATAGCATATTAGGTGGGAAAAGTATTTGCTTTATAAATCTTCTCTAAATTTGGTACCATCAGAATGCACTGCATTTATATTGTTTCTGAACTCCTGGAAGGATAGTGGACATACTTTGCACTGAAAAGATATCTCACCAGGATCCAATTTTCAACTTTCACAAGAGAGTATAAATCAACTGCAAGTGCAAATCAGCGAAGAAAAAAAATAAAGGGAGAAAACAAAGAAAATAATTTTGAAATCTCTGTGAAAGAAACTAGGAGAAGGTTAGCACAGGAACTGAGTGTCTAATGTCAAATAATAAGAGGAAAATTTTACAAAAATCAAACAGCGTCAGTGAGGTAATTTTCAGCAAGCAGGTATAGCAAGATAATTCTTATCGAGTTTTTAGTTTCTGAAGGTCTGATCTTTCTTATGTTAAATGGGGAAAATGTCCTCTGGCTTCTAGAAAGTATGAACTTTTTAGGAGTTCATATGCAAACTTGATCTCCCTAAGATACTCAGGTATGGTGCAATAGTATCCCTGCCTAGATCAAGGCGTTCTTGCTTTTTACATTTTGTTGTTGGTTTCTAACATCTATCACTGATGTGAAAAGAACATTCAAAAGCTGAAAGTCAACTTCTGAGTATCACATGAGCATATTTAGTGATACTCCTAAATTATCAGCATTAATATAAAAGTTGTGATATCTTTGTTAATAGTATATAAAAGCCAAAGAAAATGATAAAGACTGGATTTTCTATATATATGCTATTTCTGCAATCAAGAGAACTATAATCAGGGCATATATCAGGTCTTGGAAGGGTTTTTATTATATTTAACAGGGGCTTTTCTTTCTCTTTGACAAAACATTTGTAAGAACATACTAAATATCTGTGTAGTACCCTGGATACTCCATTTGCTGGGTATGTGATTTTGGTTTGAGTAGTGAGGGGCTGAGATGATACAGTATCTTTTTAGGTATTAATGACATGACAAATTAAAGCAAGACCTTAAATGTTTAGGGGACAAACTGAGATCACTGAGACTCTAGTTCTTGATTTGCTCAGTGAAATGCTCGCTTGGAAAATTGTCATTTCAGAAATTTTCAGTGAAACCCTTCTCTCAACCCAAAATTAAAATTCTCCTTTTCAAGGACAGTTCTTACGCTGAAGTTTAAAATACTGATAATATATAGAGATTTATTGGCCTACAGCTGAGCACATCATTTTTTGTACTGGGTCTTTGCTGGCTGCAGCAGAGAAAGCGTGCTATGGCTCTCCCTCCAGCGTGAGCCGGCCTCAGCTGCAGGTCATGCATGGACTGTGCAAGCCCCTCTTGTGTGTCTGGAGTGGGGCACTTGAGGAGGGGAGGTTGGGTGCCAGTCACCCTCTCCTTGTGTCTCTGCAAGGCCACTGTCCTGAGCAGTCCCAGGAAGGAGCCATGGAGAGGCCAACCAGTGCAAAAGGAGCAAGCAGAGCTTCAGAAACTTACCTGACATTCAGAATCCACAGAATTTCCATGTAAGGTCTTAAAAAGTGAGAGGAGCAGTCACTGCTGAAAGCAGTGTTTTCATGGGTGGTCACTTAGGTAAGACAATACAGGATAAATAAGGTTTTGAGTCCTTCTGCTTATTTGATTTTAATCTTGAATTCCTTGTAAGTTTTGGGACTTTGGAAGACCAGAGGAAGGTCTGGTTTTGTGGACACCTTTACTTTCAAGCTTCACAAAACTAAGCCTGCTTCTTCACTGTATGGTTATGACTTTTTGGTTTTACCTTTATGTAGAGGCAGAGCAGGGTCAGCGGTAGACCCAGGGAGGCAACATGACTTGACCATGATTCTGCTTCAACCAGGCTAGATCTCTGGCTGGTGGGAGAGGGAAAAACAGCTTATTTCTCCAGAAATAGTAGTTTCAATTCCTTCTTGTCCCTCTCTTCTATTCCTGGGGCAAACGCCCTCTGCTTAGCATCTCACCTAAACTGACCTGGTTCTGGTCAAAGTGTTGCTGGCTTGGATTTGAGAGGATAGTCAAGTGCAGGAGTTAGAGAAAGGGCTAAGTGTCTTCAATTGAAAAACAGGTTAAAAGGTTGCATGACCATCTGCAAATGTACCTGGTATGTGAATGCTTTCTGGTTCAGTCCAGGTATGTGCCTTCTGGATGCCCTGTGCTCAGAGGAGAATTACTATGCTGGGTGAGGAAATCGACTTCTGAATTTGTTTCATTAGACATAATCACTCTGGCTCTGCTGCTGAATAGCTAAATAGAAGGGAGATCTCAATAGTTTGCCATAGCCTAAAATGGCCATAGTTCAGTCAGTAGGTTTGGCTGCCAAAGGGATTTGTTTAAGCAAGGGAATAGGTAGAAGATGACTTTGCTTCAGTTTTACATACACTTATTTTTCTAAAAATGTCTACTAAAGCATAATCCTTTTACAGTCAATGACAGTGGAGGTAGTCAAGTTAGATGTAGAAGATTTTCTAAAGTGTTAGATGTTTGGGTTTTTTGTTTTTCTTTTAATTGACCTGGGTAACACTGTCCAAATAAAAACAGTTTTGAATGTTTAAGTCATAGATTTGTCTCGTTCTCATATTCTGAATATGGCATTTCTGTACTCATTGTGATAAAATTCAAAAGGAAGTAACAGCATGCTAGGAAGGTAATTTGAGAAATGAATCAGAGTGACTGGAGAAGCTTGTAGGTGTTAGGATGACAACCGGTTTCAGTTCAAATAAATACCTATTTTGATAACAAGACAAAGGAGAAAATAGGCAGAGAACTTTTCAAATAATTCAAAAACAAACACGATTTCCATTGAACTGTCTTGCAGAGAAGATGAAGGAAATACAGTGGAATATTTTGCAAAGCAGTCAACATTACAATGAAGTTCTTATTTTCAGCAGGATTGGTGTTGTAGAGTTTTTTTGCAATTCCCCTTATAATTTGTCAAAAGGTAGCATATTTTTTGGAATGACAGAGCTTAAGAGTATGTTATGTCAGTATACAATTACATTTTCTCTTTTGCACTTGAAAATATTTCTAGTATTTTCTCTAACTTGTCTTACTACTTTTTTTCTCACAAGGCACCTGATTTTGGTTTTGAACTCTGTACTTTCTGTTAAAATGTGATGTTTGTCTTTCTTTCTAACACTGAATTTAGCATGATTTGTGCATGGGATGTATAAATATGCTGATACTGTTAATGTGTTTGAACTGATGCAGTTTTATGAAAAGGTCTGTGTGTCTTAATTATTCATTTCTTTAGGGGGTATGTATATATATATATATATGCACACACAGTAATTAAACCAAAACAATACATGTAAAGTGTTGCTATGTATGTGAGTAGATGTGATTGTAAAATCATAGACTGGTTTGGATTGGAAGGGACCTTTGGGGTCATCCAGTTTCAGTCTCCTGCAGTGAGCAGGGACCCTTTCAACTAGGTCAAGTTACTCAAACTCCATCCAGCCTGACCTTGAACACTTCCAGGGATGGGCTAATAGACAAGTGGGTGATCCCATTTTCTTATGTTTGTAATAAAGTTATGATGCTTGCTATTGTAAAACTAAATATTTCAGAACCATAAGAAAAAAAATTAAAATAAGTCAAAAATTCAGTATAAATTTAAAATTTTCAGGTGTTGTAATTTTGACAAGTACAACGTCATACAAAACCGTGCTAATTGTATTTAAAGCTCACTTTAATTTGCTGACACTTTGAGATAAAATGTTTAAAATCCCTTTTATGGACCTGTAATTCATTAAATATTTATTTTTAAATGTGCATGCCAATGAAAAATGATTGGGAAATCTGTTTTAAAAACCTATCTCTCCAGTATGTGGTTTTTTCTGCAGTTTAGCATATGAATTTGACCTAGCTAAAAATAGCCCTGGACTCGGGCCACTCCTTTTGGCAAAAGTATTCTTGTTGTCTTGGGAGGAGGAAATGGCAACCACCATGATTTCATGTGCCACTTCAAACAGTCCAAATTTTCTTCTGAGCAGAGCCAGCATTTAATTTGTATCTGTCTCCATGCCAAGGATTGTGTGGGTATTGGTCCTCTTGCCCTTACAGTGATAATCCATTTGCCATTAACTGGACTTTGGTTCAAAAATACTGTGTGTTTAATCCAGTGGACTGGATCTCCGTTACCCAGTGCTGTAACAGAAAGATAATGGGCTACAAGAGAGATTAATAAGATTTTTGAGTCGCAAAAGCATTAAGTCAGTTTAAAGCTATTGGTTAAGCTGCTCAGAACTGGTAATGCATTAATCTTGAGCTGTGGTGTATAAGCACAGCCGCTGCTGGTGTGCATTAAGACCTCTATGTGGTCACCTTGTGCTTAGCCCTTTTTCAGACTGAGTTAGCAATAATGCTCTCCTAAGTCTTAACTTAAGGTGAATTTTCAGGAGATGGGTTAACAAAGCATATGCAGTATTCTCAGTAGCAGGTGTCTGGTTTTCCCTGCTTTATGGATACCAGGGCTACAAATCTGGGATGGCTGGATATTTCTTCTGCTGTAGAGCCGTCTGTCTCAGTTTGGACTCTTGAGCCTGCTTTGATCCTCCTTCTGTTGGTGGATCTGACTGACTTCCACCCCTGTAAGGACTGCAAAAGCCTCACTCAGTGGTGGTTGTGAACCTTAGCTTGAATATTTCCATGCTTCTGCACTTCATTTTGTGTTAGTGCAGTTAGAACCCCAGGTGAAAACACCTCTCCAATCTGTTTAATTAGTGCTAAGGTCTTCTAGTCCAGAACTGGCATGTCATTTAGAAATTTGTTTGATGGCTATTTCCTTCTAAGGTTTGGAAAATGACAATGTTGCTTGTTTCTTTTTGTTTGTTTTTTTTTCTCATTCTTTTTGAACCCTCGTTTTATATGTGTGTGTTTTTTTTTTTCCTCTGCCTAGACCTGGTTAACCATTTCTGTGAACAGGTCCTCAATTTTTTACTTTGTCCCTACTTTCCTGTCGTAGCCCCATCTTCCCCTGGTGTCGACTCCGTACCCTTACAGCGCACAGGCAGTCAACACGGCACACAGAACGCAACCGCGACCTTCCAGAGGGCCAGCTATGCGGCCGGCCCCGCCTCCAATTACGCAGACCCCTACCGACAGCTGCAGTATTGTCCTTCTGTTGAATCACCATACAGCAAATCTGGGCCAGCCATCCCACCCGAAGGGACCTTGGCTAGGTCACCTTCCATTGATAGCATTCAGAAAGATCCCAGGTGGGTGAAACCTTCTTCATTGTCTTTTATTTCTTGCTCGTGCCGAGGTTTGTAATTGCGGTTTGCTTTGCGTGTTTCTGCTGTTGGGTATAAAGAGAAACACCTGTGGTGGTACACGGAAGGCTTTGTTTGCATGACAGCATTGTCCTAATGCTTCACCTCGGAAAGCTCTCATGAGCAATGAAATGATAGGTGTGGTCTTGAATATGTGTGTGTGTTTAGCCTGCTTTCAGTAGTGCCACCCCTCAAAAGCTTAAGAAAAGTAATTTTCTCTGGAAATGGGAGGAGTGGAGTGACTGTTGACTCTGTAGCCATTGTGGATTGAATTTTTGAGTTGCTTCTTGGGCAGAAGTTGTTGCAGTTCTTGGTTTGTCTACATGTAATGTTTATAAATGCTGCAGAAAAGGATATTTCAGTGTTATGCAATGAGACTGAACAATGTGACAGCAACAGTAGCCAGGGTTATGTTTCATCCCATGTGTTGTACAGGCCTCCAGTTCCAGTATGTGGTAAAAGAATGTATGATTACAGCTTTGCAGAAATGGTTATTGCTGTGCATGCTTTTCAAATATTTAGCACAATTTTTAATGTTGTTAGCGACCATCCTCATCTACTTAGGGAAGGTGCAAGGAGGAAACTTTACAGCCCAAGCAGGCATATAGATTAGAGAGAGAATTTTCCAGGAAATTATTTGACTTCCATGATAACAACAACAGAAATGCTAGCTGGAATCCTCAATGGACTTTGTGATTTTGTTCACTTTTCTGAGGGAAAAGAAAGCAATTCTCTTTGGTAACTTGAGTTTAAACTTGTTGAAAGTGTTAGTTTATACCAAGGTTTTTCTTTGGCAAATGGTGTGATTTATTTAGTTGTTTGTTTGTTTGTTGTAATGTGTAATTCAGTGATAGGAGAGTCCAAAAATTTGCCTGCGACAAAAATACTGGAGGTTTTTAAGTAACAATTTGAAAAGACTTCTTTACCAAAATAAAAAAAATGCATGAACTGATTCTTTACTTGTTTAGCATTATAGCAGTTCTTTCTCTCTCTCCACCTAGGAACAGAACAGCAGATAATATTTTACAGCACATCAGAAACATCACTGCCTGCAGGGTTTTACTTGTTGAGAACACTTCTGTCTTCAACTTTTTTTTCCCACTTAGCTTTAACTGCAGAAAATTGAAAAAAATATGAATTTAATTGCTCCCCTTCTTCCCCCTGCCCCAAAGCAAACGGTAGTAATGAGAAGGAAAACGTCTTCTTCTGAAATGGTGGTATTATATTTCTATTCCATAAGAGCCCATGTAGAAAAAAGAGGTTTGCTTTGTAATTGTGTAACATTGAAAGCTAAAGAAACTTAGATTAGGCGTGCACTAGACCAGAGGAGAAATGACTGTAATCAATATGAAATGTTCTTTGTAGAGGCATGATGGTGTTGAAAATGTTACTCCCTATAGGAATGCTATTCCCTAAACAGGAAAGACATATTTACAGTATCTCTACAGGTCTTAGACATAATATCTTTTTAAGAAAAGGTTATTTCTGTTCAATTCCTTTGCTATGACTTTGCAACTGTTAGCCAGTTAATGTATAGGATATGTGCTAGTATTTTTCATTTGCTTCTTTTTTGGTTCTTCCTTGTCTTGTGGTACCATTTGTACATTAATGAGTATTGATTTCTGTAAGTAAAATAGGAGCGAGCAGGCATCTAGGTATAAAATGAACTTCATAAACCCTTTAGTGAGGATCATTAAATATTATTACTGATTACTATTAGATGGATTGGGAATTTGTACAAAATGTTTGTAAATAGGTTTGCATTACTCTTGATTTCATTCAGTTGATCCATAGGCTGTGTGTGGTATTTATTAGTATTTCTGCCCTTGCACACTGGTTTGAATAGTTCTGATAAAGAAGTGTCAGAAACACGCTTGATTATGTTATACCTTAATCCCCAGAAGCCGTACTCCACTGAGGCAGACTGACTTGTGAAACTGTCTGTGGCCTACAGCAGTTACTGATCATTCAGCTATTGGAAAGATTGAACATTGGAAAGGAGTTTGGAGAAAAGTAACAAAAGCAGTCAGAATGCTTTTAACGTATTGATTTCTATGAATAGATTGCAAAAATGCCAGTGTATTACAAGTGTGGAAGTGACGAAATGAAAGACTTCCCAGATACTTAAAAAAATAATATGGAAGGATAGAAATTACTTAGGGTAGAATGTGGGAGATACAACCAGGAAAAGGAAAATGACCTTTCTTCAAGACAGGCCTTCAGCAGCTGTGTTAAGCTGTGTTAAGTTCTGCTGTATGCCTCAGAGGGTTGCCAGTTATATCTTACACAGCAAGACAAAAAAAGTACACAGGTTGATCAGCAGCTGCACTTTGCCAACTGAGACGTCACAAGTGTCCTTACAGCCATGTTGCTGCTTTTGTTGGCTGGTTGGTTGGAGTGTTTTGTGACTGTCACATACTGTAGAGGGCAATAGTTGGCATCATTTTCAGACACCAAACCTACCTGTCTAACCAGAGGTCCAAGAAAATACTCAGTGGCAGAGGAGAATCTGCAAGACAAAAGCACACTATTTGTAGGCTTTTGATTAGCATTTCCTATGTGTCACTCAGCTCAAGATGAAAATGTAGATATCCAGAAAAGATGGTACTCATCCTAATAAGCAATTAGCATTGCTAAAATTGAACATAATTTTCTGGATTCTTCAATTGAAACAGAGTTTCTATATGGAGGCCCAGAAAAATGGTTGGCAGGCACTGATGTAATTGACAATTTTTTCCATTGCTTTCACCATATAGTTTGTCTTACTGATACTCCTAATTTTAAATACATGTTCTGAACTGACATTTGGCAAATCAAATTTTAGCTCAACATCTGTTCTGCATCATCCAGCTGTCAAAAAAATGCTGTTCAATGTTCATTAGCTTAAAGTTTAGGACAAAAACTTGAAAAAAAAAAAGGGGTATGAGATGTTTGCAATCAAGTTTGTGGCAGGGGATAATTTTTAATTTATGCAGGTAGACTATTAGCTCATAGGAGTTCATAAACAGGTAGTAAAAACTTTACACATCTATACTGTTGGAGAGTGAGACTTTGTTGTTTAAAAAGATAATAAGCCCCATATCACTGTCAGAAATAATACTTAAGTTCTACATGTGGGAAATGAAGAAGTTCATATCATACAGACTGTTTTTTCAGAACATTCTTTTATATTTACTTCATTAAAAAAAGGAAAAGAAATATGCAGGACGCTGTGATGTCAACTGTTTCATGCCATAATCTCTATATGAAGATGTGGTATATGGAGGGAAAGAGCACAACATTTATTTTATAATTATTTGGTTTCTTCTGAACTGTGAATGAGAGAAGTCTTGAGTATTTTAAAGTATCAGAAATTCATGTTAATGTGATATTTTCCAGCCTACTTTCATGACGGAAGATTAATCTGTCTCTTGGCACCAGCAAATTATCTGTGGTTTGTGTATACTTATTATTATTGTTATTATTTTATTTTTTTTTATTCTTCAGTTTTATTATTTCTGCGTCTAAATTTTAGAACTAAGGAGTCCTAGAAATAGAAATGTTGGGATCCAGTTGTCAATATGTGTGCCTTCCAGATGTACATGTACTGCTACTACTAAGTTACACTTGCTCCACAACAGATGAAAAAGAGAACATTTTCATATCCTCCATTTAAATACATACTGATGAGGTTTTGTGGTTGCAGCTGGTTTATGAACTCAAACTGTGTGGTTTGTTGTGTCCAGTCACCAAGTGTCCTTCATTGTTGTGTGACTTCCCACCTGTTTTTATTTACACACATATACACAGGTCATCTCCTGCAAAGAAGCTGGCAAGAAGCTGAGGTAACAGCAAGAATTATGTGGAAATACACTCCACCATGGCTACCAAAGTGATTTTCAGAGCTCACTGTCCATTTTCATATTGCCTTGAATTTTATTGATCTGCACTTGAAACTTTCCGCTATGACTTCACTTTTCATTTGTTTCAGAACCTTTAGAAGTATTTATTCAGAAAAAGTGGGATAATTTGGTGAATGAAACTGTAAATGGTTCATTATTCATTATAGAACAGACTGCAGTAATGATGTGGCACTTGTTTAAAAATAAAAAAAAATTATCATAAAAAATCATATTGCAACTTCACAAGAAAAAAAGATATTAAGCCAAGTTATCTTGTAGTAGTTCTCACCTTTAGAACTGTCTGGGTGTAAGCACAGAGACAAAAGTTTTCCAGGTACTGCATGATTTAACTGTAATATGCTCAAATGTTTCTGCTCGATTTTGCGTTTTCAGAGTCAACTTTTCATTTCATTACTTCTGCTGACCTTAATTTCCTCTTAAGCAGAAAACAACAGAGCTATCTATCTTCTAAGCTTTTAAGCTGGCTTTCTTGTCACTTATGAAAGGATATAAATTAGATCAGAACATTTTGTGTCAACTCTAAGTTTCAAAATTCATCTTTTTTCTCTTCCTTTTTTTTTTCCCAGAAATATATTTCATTTGCAAAATACAAGCTAGAGAGCATTCTTTTTCTGCAGGAAAAATGATAGAAGTAAAATAAACTGTGCTTTAATTTCTGTGCTCCTGTAAAACTGCTTATGAGATTAGCACACAGAGTTTGGAGCATGGCCTGTTAAATGTTTCTGCAGGAGTCTTCTCCAAATATTTAATCTCACTTTGTTACAAGGATGGTCTAGGTATTAACAGTGTTAGTCTGCTGTAAGTCTGAATAGCAGCCAGGCACTCTGAGAGTCTATAGAGGTAAGAAAATAACAGTATAATCCTGCACGGGTGGGACGTTGGCAGTCTTGGTGGGAACGTTCCTGGTAGTTTCTTTGGGAAGTGTTGTCACCTTCAGAGAGAAACTTCTGGTGAAATTGAAGTGACTGTGGTACAGCTGGTGGCAGCACTATGCAGTACTGCTCTTGCCAGGCCTGAGACATGGGCTGGGCTTTTCAGAATCCCAAGGGGTTGGTGGTGACATCGGTGGGTTTCTGGCTTAACTCTCCAGTGCAAGGTGTAGAAGACTGAAGTTCACATTCCCAGTCTGGATGAGACAGAACAGGGCTTGCAGGTACTCTGCCTGCTTTTATGTGACACAAAGCATGATAGGCAGCTCTCCTTTTCTCTTGATTCTTTTCAAGGGTCTCTCTTACCCTTATCTGAAAATAAGGGTAAAGGGGAAGATTTCTCCAGAGGTGGTAGTAGTAGGGCAGCCATGGGAAAGACACTTTGAGTGAATCAGAGAATGTACACTTTGACAGTGTAAGCTTATCTCCAGAAAGAAATGATTCAATTTTCTAAATTTTTTTTTCCTTAAGATTTGCTCAGGCCAGGCCCCTTGCATTGGTAGAATCAATGGGAGGGTATTAGAGAGCTCTCATTTCATAGGTCTGTTTTTAAGTATTTCTTTCATACAGAGGAAGGAAATACCAGGTTTACTTTCCCTACACAAAAATCATACAGTCTCTCAAGATATAATCTACACTCCTCTTGAGTATAAAAAACTGACCCCAGAAGAATAAATTTGAACAGTCTAAACAGCACCAAAAATACACCCAATTCAAGAATAGGAAGTCTGGAGCACATTGCAATTCTTCATACAGATGTCTTCTACATGGAAGGTGGGAATTTTTACTTAGTGCACATGTTAGTTTTTAAAAAACATAGCAGCTATGCTAAAATAAATAGCAATCTATTTCCCTTTCCTGATGAAGATAATTAAGGATGAATCTTGTTTCCTTAAAATAGGTGAGGATGGAATCCGTAGACTATCCTACAGTCTGTTAATTTGGGATTTTGGGACCTAGCTGGAAACCTTGTCTGGAAAAGATTTTCCCAGAGAGTATTTAGTTCCAGCTTGAGCAGGCCAAAGTAAACAAGCATCTATCTGGCCTTGCAAGTGTCACCTTATGGCGAGGTAAAGAACTGATATCCAGAACTTGTAAAACTTATTTCTGTGTGTATTTGAGCACATTGCAATATGTGCCAACAGTTCCTGTCTTTCCACTGTTTACATTGAGGTGGTTTATAAATGGCTGGGGAGGCGTTGGGCACAGGTGGAGCCATCTCAGAGCACAGCAAATGTAATTCAGTACAGAATTATCCACCTGTATTTGCTATTTTTTCTCACTGAAATTTGCCCTATATTGTTTAGCAACTTTCTTTCTCTAGGATAAATGCTTGGTAGTGGAAAAAAAACAAAACAAAACAAAACAAAAACCCAACCAAACTAAATTAAAGAAACAGAAAATTTTTAAAAAATCTGTTTAGAAGTCTACAGGAATCAAGTGGCTCTGCTTTTAGTTCATGAAGTACTTAGCCTCTTTCTCTCCTTTTTGACTAGTACCATTTTACTGAGAGGGCAGGAGAACACTCAGTAATGTTGCCATCCCGTCTTTCAAGAAATCCAATCCTATCATTAGAAAATCAGCTCTACTGTGATCACAGAACATCACACTTTCAGAATACTGCAGTAACATAGATGGTTGTTATAGGTGCTGGTCCATGTAGTTTGAATAAGGAGTATATCCAGGAGAGCTTACAGTTCCTAACCTATAAGCAGAGTAGAAGAGGTTATATGTAGCTATTTTATTTGTCAGGTTATTTAGCAGTATGCAGGGTAAAATTTTGAGAGAGGTGATACCTTGTCTCTTGTTTTGTTGTGCAAGTTTAGCTCTTCCAATCCTCTTCCTCTACCAGAAAGAAATTCCTTTCCATTATGCTGAAGGGAAGGAAGCAAAAGGCTCCTTAGGTACTTGTGACTGAGGCAGGATGCTGGCAGGAGAGCCACGTAGTGTGGTTAAGTGCACTTCTAATAGCTCAGGGGAGATGAGACTGATGTTTCCTTTTTGAAATTCTGTTATTTCTAACCTTCCTTCCTCCCCAGTGCTGGTCTGCCACTTGAAGAACAGCAACAAAGCCCTTCCCTCTCTTTCTTTCTTCTCCATCTATTTTAATGTCCTCATTCATCCAAGAAGAAGCAAGTGGACAGTGTACTTCATGCTGTTCATAGCTCATTCCTGGTTCTTGCATGGCATTGCTGAGCTTCTAATGGCAAATACATGTTTCAGTGCAGTTTTTGCCTTTGTTTGCCACATATTTTGCCCAGCATCCTGTGGCTCATTTGCAAACTTTGACAGATGCAAAATCTGTGTGGTGCCTTTCTGTGATGACAGACTATAAGAGCCAGGAAATGTTGTAAGTATATTTTCTAATCAGATATTAAAAGCAAGGAGAAGAATCATACTTTCAGGCTTTCCTGGGTTCAGGTAAGCTGTTACCATCTTCGGGCAAGATAAACCACATAAGAAGCTTCTCAGTAGTAGCTCTTGGAAATCTCATCAGCCAAATGGATAATAATGATCTTACTGTTTACAGGGATGTTGAGAATAAGTTATATTTTTAAGGTGCTTTGAAGTTCAAAGGATTATCTTGCTTTTACTTTCATGGGAAATATGATGTGAGTGAAAAGAGGGGAAATAGATGGAGCAGATGAATGGGGGAAAATTTAAAGAAGTGATATAATATCAGCACGCATAGTCTCAATTCTTTTCATTAAAAGAAGCAACTGAAAGTCATCCTCGCTCATGAGACAAATTGCTTGCAGAGATTGTTAATTTCAGAAGCTGGACCTGAGTGTCATGTACCATAGCTATTTTATAAGCAGGAAACAAAAGCTAACATTGAGAGTGCAGAACATTGCAAGATAATACCATCAAGCATTTGCTGAAAAACATATCTCTAGTGTAGAGCAGAGCTAAAATGTTTGAAAGAAAAGAATGGTCAACAACTTTTATTAATTTCTAGCAGAACTTTATAGCTTTTATAAATTAAGAGCTTGACTTTAAGAACTTCAGCTTATGTAGATTTAAAATGTTACCCTATCTCTGCCAGCTCACCCAAGATCACAAAATCACAGACTGTTCTGAGTCGGAAGGAGCCCATAAGGATCATTGAAGTGGAATGGTCCCTGCACGGGACACACCAGGAGTCACACCATGTGCCTGAGAGCATTGTCCAAATGCTTTCTGAACTCTGTTAGGCTTGGTGCCTGTGGAGGTCCCTGTGGAGCCTGTCCTAGTGCCCAACCTCTGGGTGAAGAACCTTTTCCTGATATCCAATCTAAACCTTCCCTGACACAACTCAGTCCATTCTCTCAGTTCCTGTCACTGTCACCACAGAGCGGAGATCAGTGCCTGTCCCTGCTCTTCCCCTCATGAGGAAGTTGTAACTGCACTGAGGTGTCCCCTCAGTCTCCTCTTCTCCAGGCCAAACAGACCAAGTGACCTCAGCCACTCCTCATATGGCTTCCCCTCAAGGCCCGTCACCATCTTCATAGCCCTCTTTTGGGATCAGAGCCTCATGTGAAGTCCAGCCTGTCTTTCTCTGGTGTATCACCATTTCTCTGGCGATCTCTACCACCTTCACTTAGATTGTTCTTTCTCAGCCTACTTCACTGCCCCACTCCAGGAGCTCAGTGAACAAGTGAGGTTCACAGATGCATCTCAGTTCTTAGCATTAAGCAACTGGTTTCCTAGGAAGCAAAAGATACCACTGATCCCTTAGAAAACTGCAGCCATTGTTGCCAGGGAAACTCCTAGTCTCTAGACCTACTGTGAAATATCCACGGTTTTTGCTTGGTTGATTTCTTAAAGCCACTGCAGCACCAGTGGGACCCCTTGCTGCTTAGCTTGCCATTTACCATTAATAATTTTGGAGTCATGTTTGTCTTCACTGTTTAATGAAGTGGAAGGATCTGGACAGCTGAAGACTTGAAATGAAATGGACAGGTTTTCTTAGCCCAAAGGAGGGCTAAGAGTGAGCTGTGTAGGTTTCCTGAACATACCAAAGGTAAAAATGTGGCGAAGGAATGCACATGTGGAGGGAGAAAGGAAGAGCTGTGTAAACTCTGTTCCCAGATAAAACAAATAATTTATGTCAGGAAATTACCAAAAACTACACAGACTTATGGAAAGTATTTTAATATAGTTTTTTACTCTTTAGAAATCATTTGAAGTTAGTTTGATAATCTTTTCGTTCCGTGTGAGGACACGATGTGTTTGTTGCATAGATTTCTTTTTGAGAGGAGGGCTGATTTTTTGTTTTATTCTACTTAATGCTGTGGTTTTCTTTCTACCTACCTGAATTTGAGCATCTTGAGTGTAAAACTTGATTTAAAAGTTTGTGCCTAATAGCTACAGCTTAAGAAGAGAGTGGTCGTGTGTGTGTGTGTTGGTGAGAGGAGTGAGTATGGACAACACAGATGTAACAGGGTTTCTTAGTAAAAGCAACTCCATTACTTTCCTGTTAGCCAGGGCTGCAGAACATTTCATTGTGACTCTCTCAAAATCTGTGCTGATCCATCAGCCTCACTTACTCCAGCTGTTGCTAGTGTGAAAAGTGGTCCCTTTTCTTGACCAGGAGATGGCTGCTAGGAGTCTAGGCAAAGGGTGAGCCTGGAGCAACTTACATGTGTTTGTTTTTCAGAGGTGTTGGTACTTTCCTGCTAGCTGAGTGACATTGCTGCTGTGCCTGTTCCAGTTTAGAACTTGGAACTGTGGATCTGAAGCGAGAGTGTGCGGGGAGTTCCCTGCTTGCAGAGAGCCAGGATGTCTGGGCCTGCTCACAACAGGGGGTTTATTGCCAGTGAAGTTTACTGCAGCTGAAGACACAAAATATTTGTACTGTTTTAGACAGTTGTAATTCATGTCCAATGATTCACAGAGAGAAGCAGCCTCTGTTGTTCGCTGAAATGATCCTGTAATGACACACACAGTATGTATTACGTTACACCATAGTTAGATTTATGGCCTTAAAATTAAAGGAATTTATTTTCTTCCTGCTAGAAATTGGCCTTTAAGGGCTTACCCTTTCTAGGTTTCTGTATAGTTCTGTGATTCCTTCCAATACCTTTTAATAGGGAAGGCTTGACATTTTTCTGCATGAGAATAGCTGTCAAATGTCTTGTAAAGCTCTGGCTGCACACAAATGGGCGCACAGGGGGATCTTTTAGGTGTTTTGCTGTTAGCTTTTTCAGGAAAAAATGGGAGAAAGGGATTTGATTTCTCCTGTGCCTTTACCTGAGTTTGCCGTGGTTTGCCAAATTGCAGAACCTCTGTTTCAGCAAGGCATTTCATTTCTCATGTATTTAGAAATCCTTTTAAGTGCATGAAATCATCTCTGCAGGGTGAAATCTTCTTTGCATAGTCTTCTCCGGTGGATGTTTTTTTCATTTGTCAGCAGCTACATTTTTTTAAATGAAATTTTGTCCTAAACTGTCAAGGTTTTATCTGCAGCTGTGAAGGGATAACAGATCCTGTCAGCCGCTGCTTTTTCTGTGGCATAGCTCCAGCAACCATCTGTTACCTTTCTGCTTCTGCATGATTTACACACCAGAATCATATCCCCCCTTAAAAAAAAAAAAAACAAACCAACAAAAACCACACAAACAAAACAGTAGAGAAGTGCTGCACAAAAGCTTTGTTTGAAGTATATAAGTTTATATAGATAATTCCAGTAAAGATGGGGGAACAGTTCTTGGGTTTGATAAGAGAGACTTTAGAGCAATTTGGTTATGCTTCTTAGGAGGAAGGGCCTGCCTTTTCACAAGGGGAAATGGCCTGCATGAAATTTTCTCATTCTAAAGTGTCTGTGCATGACTTTCACAGAGAAATTCAGGAGACATGCACACTGAACACCTCTCCACCTTTTCCTTTCCAGTTATGAGTTTGAGCTGATCAATTTTCAAGTCATCTAGGTGGAAATACTTTCATTGAGAAGCCTGTTTATCACCCCCTGTATGCCTGTAATCATATCAGTTGTACACATGGGTGCAGTGAAACTGAGCCTAATAGTTCCTAATCCACAGTAGATTTATTACTAAGCCAGATTTACCTCGTAATAATAATGCAGACAGCTTCTCAGAATAACTTGCAGTATGAATGCAGAAGCCTTATTCCTTTTTCGTTTCCTATTCATCAACATAAAGCTGTCTGGTACTGAACTTACATCTTCTTTGCTTTTGTTGTTCTAAAATAAAATCAGATTTTGGGTTAGATTTTATTATTTATTAATAGTAAACATAGCTAAGTTCCATTCTGTTTCAGTGTTTGTATTGTGGATTTTTTTTGTTGTTAATTTTTTTTGTAGTTAGCACTAAAAATGGGGTAGGAGTCATTAGCTTCTCAACTGTTTTCCAAGAACATGTGATGAGAAAAGGTCTGGACTTCATTGCTAAAAGGAAAAAAAAGAAGGTGTTTTGGAAAGGTGAAGGGAAGAACTGATGGAGCTGTTTTCCTTCAAAAGAGAGTTTCCCAGAAAAAAAAAAATCAGGAAAACTATGTGTCAATCCCTCTAAAATTTATTTCAGAGCACTATTTATTTATTTTTCCTCTCTAAGTTAAGAATAGAATGGATGGCAGAGGAATGATAGAGCTGGTAGATGACAGCTGAGACATGCAGAGTAGTGAAGATAGCCTGTTACACTTGTATTGAGAGTTTCAGCATAGCCTGAAGGATAATTAAATGTACAAAGTAGTTTTCAGAAACATTTTAAAGAAAAACTATTTATGAGCTCACATATCTAACATTTTAAACTTTGGAAAATGCAATTCTCTGCATGTGGTGTTGATTTAGTTCCTTTCTGTTGCAGGCTTCTTGGGAAAGCTAAACTTACAGTGCTCCCAGTTGTGCTGAATAGAATCAATATAAGCTAAATCCTGCAGTCTTTTCAAAGAGGAAATTCCATTTACTTTGTAGCATGACTTTGGATGGAGTAAGTGTAATAATTCAAAGAAACTTCTATTTTATTGGAATATTGACCATGAGTTTTGATTATCAGTGGTTGAGGTAAATTTTTACTTTTGCATAAAAAAATTAAGAGGATAAGAGGATAAAACTGTCATGTGACATTTTATCAGATTACAGTGAAAACTAGTGGGGTTCAAGAATTTGGTGATGATAGTTTGAAGTTCAGCATTTGTTCTCAGTACAAGCAGAGTCTGGAGTTTTATCAGTATATTTTTCTCCACTTTGTGAATCTTGTATGTGGGAGAGAAAATGTTTAAAAGGCTCTGTTTTCAAGTTCACAAAATATGTGCAATGAGAAATATGTGGAGAAAACATTTTCAGCCTGTTTCCTCTAAAATGGTCATGTCGTTTCCCTGTACCTCTCTTAAATGCAGCAGCTGAGTCTTTCAGGAAGTTCACAACAGCTAGAAGCAGTTCAGGGATGGCATTTTCTTTTGTACTTTCAGACTGATAAATCTGCTTGATTCAAACAAGAAAGTAATGTTTCTTGGGTAATAACTGTCTAATAACTTATCACTCAAATGATAAGATGTCAGTGTAATGAGAAGTATTTTTTACTGTCAGCATCTCTCTAGATTCAGTTGAGATGTCATGCATCCTGCTTTAACTTCTGGAGAGACATGTTTTAGATTTTTCTTGTAAGACCTAAAGTTTGAACTCTCAGTGGTAAAAAAGTAAAGCACATAAACTTTTAATAGAGCAAGCAGGATTTTCCTATGCTGGCATTTCATTTTGTTTAGAAAATTCCGAACAAAATAATAGCCTTTTGAAATAAAAGCCAGGAAAAAAGAATAAAAGCTAAACTGAGTAAATGTAGCTTTTATGTTTTCTGGCAATTTAAACACTGAATGAGTATTTAGAAAGTTCAGAGGGAAGAGAGATGGCTGCTTTTACATGAGTGTTTTAATATTGTAAAAAATAGGATCTCTGCCTTTGTTTCTTTTACCTTAGGGAAAGAACATTTTGGCAAAGGACATTTGCATCTTCATTCTCCCCACACCCATGTAAAATTTAGGCTTTGTAATACTAAATTATCTTAGGATCCCATTGAAAAGGAGACTGGTGTGAAGATTTACATCTCTCTCTCCATATGTGCCCGTGATAGTGATAGTGATTGCAACTCCCTTGAAAAGGTGGAAGTTGGAATGGAGGCTGTGCAAACTGCCTAAAGAATTACTGGCCAGCATCCTCTTTTAATATGCTAACCAAAAGTAAAAATGTGGACTGATGCAGCTGTTTCTGCACATCTTGCTAGCATTTAAATGGTCCACTGGTTCCCTTTTGCTGTGCATGTTCAGTTCCAGAAACCTCATGTTCAATTTGAAATAAGATGTGAAAAGCTGGACTGGTGAACAAGAGAAAGAAAGGCAGGTTTAAAAACAAAAGCAGTTAAATTGTTTAGTTATGCCAAGGATTAAGAATGGGTAGTTTGTTTCTGGACAGATCTGCTGTGAAAGCCTGTAGGAAGGATGCCATGTGAAAAATGCAAAAAACTTTTTAGAAAAGATGGGCAAATATGTGCTCAAGGTTGTTGTTAAAGGAGCTTTTCAAAGAATGTAGTGAAGGTCAGAACTCTGAAGGACCTTGGACATCTATGAAAAATATGTGGAAAATGTACCCAGCTATATTCAACAGTCTCATGATATCATCTCGTAAAAATCAAAATTGCTTTGAAAGCTTGATTGCTGGAATGAAAAACCCACATCTTTGAAATAGGGTAGCAATTTAACTGCACAACTGTTAAGTCTGGTTAACTAATTCAGAAAAAAAAATCTGTTTTCTTTACTACTCCACACGTGGCATTTGCTAATCTTAGTTTATTATAGATGCATATATTTTTGTGTATATATCTCTGTATGTGGTATTAACTAGGGCTTTTTGCTTGAGCACATGCTGGCCTTGGAATGTCTTGAAACAAGAAAGTGCAGAGCACAGGATTTTTGGCAATGACAGGACAGTGGAAGACCTCCTGTGGAAACTTAAGTCTTTCTGTGTATAGAATAAATACAATTTATATATGTAGTATGTATGCATATGTAGGAACCATAATCCATGTTTGCCTGGATTGAATCTGTATGCTGAGAGCGTGTGTGTGTAGGTGGGGATATGGAGCACAGGAGCAGGGTGTGATTTTTATTCAAAGGCATGTGAAATTACTTTGGTTTATAAGAAACAGTAGGATTGGCACAGCATGAGTGGAATCTCCTTGGCTGCTGCTGAAATTCCTTGTGTAAATCAAACTGCAAGAGAGTACGTTTAGCTTAGATATTAGGAAGAAATTATTCATTGTGAGGGTGGTGAGGTGCTGGAACAGATTGCCAGGAGAAGCTGGGGATGCCCCAGCCCTGAAAGTGTTCAAGGCTGGATGGGATGGGGCTTTGAGCAACGTGGTCTGGTGAAAGGTCACAGCCTGTGATCATGGGGGGGTGGAACTGGAAGATCTAAAGTCCCTTCCAACCCAAACCATGCAGTGATGCTATGATTCTGTGAAATGCTGAGAAGCACTTGGCCTGATGTAGACCCCAGCTTCTCTAGTACTTTTCACATAGAAACCTCATGTTCAAAGGACATGGTCTGTGCTGTGTCATTTTCAGAAAAGATACATGTTAGTTGAGTCCTCTGCTTAAGGTAGAGTCATTGCCCATATCCTTTATGGTCTTTGTGCTGGTCTGTCCAAAGTACCTTCTCTGTTCTCTGAAATTACATGCTCAGGAAGTGCAAATTTTACATTTGCAAATTCAATTGCAGCGGCTAGTTTTATTTATGCCATTGGGATTTCCTTGATTATAAAGTGGAAACTACAGTATCATTTTATGTCAGGTATTTGTGATGGTTTTCACTGACAGACAGCTCAAGGAAAAGTCATGATCATTTTCAGTGTTTAAGTTACAGGCAAGTAACAGAAACTCTCTTTTATTTCCATGGTTTCAAATACAGAGTAAATATGAATGCTTTGTCAAAAACAAATGAAAATAATCTGAATATTCAAAATAGAATAATATCTTGCCTGGGTTTCACATTAATGAGTGACTATAGCTTAATACTTTACCTTGGATAGTAACACAAATCTAGTTCAGTGATTAACCAGACTGACACATGCTGCACCAAATTACCTCCATAGGCATATTATATGAAGAACCAAAATATGTGACAATGTAGTGTAATCCTGAAGTGACAAGAGTTCTGATTTGGTTTATATCAGCAGGTATGTCTAGGAAAGGCTGGTGTCTTACCAGGGGTGTGATATTTGGAAGCTCTCCCCCAGTAGAGGTGATCTGTGAGACTGAAGTTCTCTATCTTTGTTTCATGACTAAGTTTATGATAGAAAGAAGCTTTCCAGTTCAAAAGAGGTAAAGGAATAAGTAGGATTTAGTAAAGTCCTAGCTAATTTGCTTGCTAGGAGATGTTGCTCTTCCTGGAAGATGTATGACTGAGAACTGGATTTGCCTAAACTTTAAAGAGTGTTAATACTTTTTAAGGGTATTAATTATTATAGAGTAATAATGATCTTCATATTAAATGAGTATACATATTTATTGCCTATTTCACGTGTATGTGACCAAATTCTTTGTTGTAAAAAGGTTTGCCATATAGGACAACAAAGTTGTTTGTTTTCAAATGAGATGTAATTATTGGCTGATATGGTACTGATTATTTGTTTATTTATTTTTATTAAAATTTTTGTAAGAACATTTATCCCTGAATAGTGTTTTCATTTTAATTTTTACACTCAAAATTGCATTTCCTGAGGACCTGTAAAATAATTTAAAAGGATTGTATGTTACATTAAATAAGATGATGCTTCCTTCTTTTGGGTAGGAAGCAGATTCTCTATGTGCTTAATAGAGATTTATATTTATAGCCTATTACATAAGACTGCTCTCCATGGAACCTCAAGAAATTAGGGAAAGTAATAAATTTTCTGGGTTTTTGTTTGGTTATGTTTGTTTGTTTGTTTGGTGGGGGTTTTTTGTATCTCTCGGGAATCTCAGAAACATTGCAAGAATACAAACCTAGTAATAGTCTGGTGAAAAATTCCCCTCATGTGTTACCTCACCTCCAAACCAAAGACTTAAGTCTCTGAATTCCTTAGAATAGATACTTTATTCTTTCCTGTTCTCTTATTTGACACTTTAACTAGACAGAGCTGAGTGATTTTTCAAAAAGTAGCTAAAAATATGTAGGAGAGTGACAGATATAAAACTAGTATGAATTAAAATGGTCAGAAGATTGACATGGTCAGAAGATTTCTTCTAAATTTGTCAAAGGGTAAAGCAGAAGAACTTTTAAGACCTACAATAAAGTCGACTTGCTTGTGAACTCCAAGAGCAATATTCCTAATTGCAAATTTGCTTTCTGCTTATTTTCATTCTAAGAGGCATATCTGGCTCCTAGACTTCTGAACCTTCAATTTTGAAGTATGACATGTAAGACATCATTCAGTATTTCTTCTCTTAATGTTTTTGGGAACTGCAGCATGGATGTGCCCTGTCAAATAACACTTCCTTGGAATAGCAATTGGTCTCTTCCTTTATTTCTCCTTTAAAAAAAATCATCTTTAGAGCCTCTAATGATGGGCTGTTGTGCAGCTATCTCATTTCATGTGGGTTTTGACTCTAAAGTGATCCGTGATGCAAGTGGGAATTCTGTCTCCTTGTTTCATGCACACACCTTTTTTTTGTCCTCACAGAGCAGGATGCTGGCCAGTTTTTCATAACTACTCACTTCTCTGCTGAAAGAGGAAGAATTCAGAGCAGAATTTTATTATGGTTACAGAAAGTGTTGTGAGTAGCTGGGAGAGTGAAGCTAAGCTCTTATTTCTTTATGTGCAAGGAAGGGTAGAAGAGGCAGTGTGGTGATACTTCAGCTGTGAGGTCTAAGGCTTTAATGCCTCATCACTCAGAATAGCTCATAGGGCAAATTGCAACATAAATTTGGTGGTGGAAGAGACACATACTTGCTGAATGGGCTTATTTCTTGCTATATTATACCCAGTATGCCTGGCTTTATCAGTTTTGGTCTATTATTGTTTAGTATTTGAATTTGCATTGTTGGCAGTTTTCTAGCTGGCAGTATCAGGTTTTAAGAACAGGACTCATAAGCACAGCCATGTTGGCTGGAGTTGGTAGAAGCTCTGAGTGTGGATAGAAAGCTGCTGCTGAGAAATTATATATTAATTAGTAAGTGATAAGAGCCTTTTTTGTATTTCAGACTTCCAGAAACAATACTAGAAACCAGGTCTGGATTTCATTTTACAAAATTACTGGACATGTATTGTATAATTGAAAAACTTATCCTCTTGGCTTTCAAGCTAGCTGGGGGCACTTAGAAGAGGGTGCCTTTTTTGCCTTCCTCCATGCCCCTGTCTCCTCCACAAGAGGAGACAGGGGCATGGAGCAGTGCAATTTATGGTGTGCCATATGGAATGCCATATGAGGGGGGAAGCAAGGATCAAGAATCTTCTGTCATGGATAGCTAATGAATATTTTCAGAATTAAGAGTGACCTGAAAGCTGTGACTTAACGTTGTAGTTACTTGCAGGTTATATCAATGGCCTCAGTAAATCTGCAGCAAGAAAAGAACAAGGGATGAAGTCTGCCTCTCCCCACAGGCTGAGGGGCTCTGAGGGTTCTTGTTCCAACAGATTAGTAAAGTTGAAGATTATATGAACCTGTGAAGTACTAAAATATGGCATTACTAAATGTTTGCTGGTTTAAAGTTACTTTAATGTGTTTTTATGTGAATTTTCTTTGTTTCTTCATTCTGAGTTTACAAAACAGTTTAAATATTCTAAATTATTTCAGACAAATTTCAATTTTTTCTGTATTTTGCATTTTTATTTTTATGTGGTTGAAGAAGCACATAGATACCTTCAGAAAGGAAAGTGCCCTTCTCAAGCTTTTTATCAATAAGGGAGATGTAAAATTATGTTTCAGTCTTTGCATTCTAAGATACAAAGTTATGCTTCCAAATACATGAGGTCAGTTTTTGTTTAATAGAATTTGAGTTAGGGAGTATCAGAGGAGTATCTGGAGTATACAATACTGAGGGGAGGAAATTTTTCAAGATACTCACATGAAACAGCATTTTTCATTTTATTTACAGAATCTACCTTTTTTGCTTGGACACTTGGTCTTAACTAATCTCTAACAGAAGGTATAGTATCTGATTCACAATAAATGTTCTAAAATATCCTGTTGCAACCCCTCTGTAAGTTCTTAGTGTTGAAAGTGATGCCCTGTCTCTGAAGTTGTATGTACAGCACTGTTAGTTTTACACAGGCAGCATAAATAATATATTACGAACCTGAGCCAGACAGCCTGGGTATTGATAGCAATGTGCAGAACCAAGATTGTTCTGCAAAGCAATCAAAAAAATGAGGCTATCAGTTGCTATCTCAGTGGGTAAGTGAGGCAGCTATAACTGAAAGCTAGTTTGAATTGTCAGCATAAACTCTGTCTAGCTTGTGCATACACTGAAATTACTGAATTCTCCAAAAAAAATTGTCATAGGTTGTCAAGAAAATCTGTTTGCTGATGTGAAAGAAAGATACCTGTCTCTGGGACTTCCAGAGGACAGTATTTGAATGCATGACAGCATTTACAGAGTACATTATTTCTAGCTTGGGTTGGTTCTGATTCTGCAAAATTTATCCACCTTACTGTCCACTGTCGTCTTCAGCAGATTCTCCTAAGGGAGGTGATACATGTGTAGGTGCATCTGTGTCACAGAAATAGTTTTAATCTCTTAAAGTCTAATAAAAGGTGTGATGGATAGTAGTTACAGGGAATGAAAAGTGGGAATGAAAAAGGTATGTGACACCCCTTATCTTTCATTTACACTGTCTAGTACAGAGCTCAGCCTGTGTCATGTCACAGGATGGCTGTCACAGTGGCTTGTGCAGTTCCAGCATATATTGGTCCAGTTTGGCTTCTGGAAACAGTCATTATTTAGTATGTAATAGTTTTTGTTCAGGTCTTTTCCTGTATCAGCCTTAGCCATGAAGCAAAATGCTGCTTTTCTGATAGTTATAAACACATATTTTGGACACAGAATACAGTTTTGTTTTCTTAGTACTTTGAGAGAAGTTGGGTTTTTTACATGATCCCTTTCATATGTTCTTGGTATTTGTTCTACAGTCATGCGTGCAAAGCTGTGATCCACATTTATTGTATTGCCACAAGTTGCTTCAGGCCCAGAGATATTTACCTACTCTCCTTAATCCCCTTATCTGCTAATTGAAAAAATCCTTGGAAATTTCTTTAGGTACTATTATCCTAATTCATTCTAACTGGTAGTAAGTCATACTGTTTCATACTTCTGGTTCATGTACAGAACTTTAACTAGAGAGTAAAGGGTGAACTCATCCTGTCATGTAGATAGTGTTTAGAGAAGCAGAATAAGGGGTTGACCTGGAGTATTTTGTTTGGGGTTTATTTTTATTGGCTGAAAGTGCCTTCTAAAAGGTTATTTCTTAGGGTTTTTTTGTGTTTGGTTGGGTTTTTGGAGTTTTTTAGGTTACTTGACGGAGTTTGATTATCAGCTGTGTCTCCTTGGCTTTATGGTGACTAAATACTTGCCTTATGTCTCCATTGGGAATAAGAATACCATCTTTTTTACAAATGACTTGTGAGTAGCCTTCCAAATTGTAGTTTCATTGTTCAGCCATGTGTGATTATTGGATCATCTGATGAAAAAGCACCTGTAATGCATATGAAATCTTGTTGCCCAGCTTCCACAACAACCCTCTTGGGTTCGTACTACTGTATACCTCTCATTTTAACCACAGGTTAAATATGGACATGCAGGTAGTGTATTGCTACTACTAAAAAAAATTCTAAACATAAAAAGACTGAACACTGTAAATTGAATTTAAAAAGAAATAAAATCCCCCACAACCTAAACTAGCAGTTTTAGTTGGTTTCTTGTTACATGCTTGAGAACATTTTCTATACAGCGGGGGAATATCACCTCATTTGAAAAGTAGACATCACGACACTTACAGATTTGTCATACAGCACATTGGAAATTATCCATGAGAGCTGTAGTGTGCTAATTTTTACTGCTGCCCATATCTCTCCATACATTAAAAAAGATGAACTAGACTTGAGACATACTTTTTCAGATGGATAATTGACTTCATATTATTAAACTGGAAATCCTCTGGGATGATAGAACTTATCTTGAATAACAGCTCCTTGGTGGCCATCTGGGCTTTTAGATGATAAAGCAATGTACTCATTTTTCTTAACACTGTGATATTCTACAGTACAGTGCAAGAGCTGTATTAAAATCAACTTCCCTAGGGGGAGCTTCCCCATCATCTGTTTTTTTACACCCTCCTACCACAGTATTTTTGTGTGCTCTGCTTACAGACTTCACTTCTATAAAATCCAAAAGGGAGACAGCTTGTGTAGATTCTGTGCATTTCTTACCTTATATAGGTTAAAGTAGTTTATAAACTTCCAAAAGATCAGTTATTTTTATCACACTGTACAGCCTGGAAGGTGGTTTTTAGATTGATATTGCTTATGAATCTTGTTAGCTATGTGGCCTCCTCTCTTTTTATTACAAGATATTGCTAGACAAGCCTTTTTAAAGTTAGTTACTTCTGTTTTTCTAATATGTCATTTATTTCTAGCCTGCCTATCTTGATTTCATCCTTCAGTAGCAATGAAAAACATGTTCTTTAGGCCAGACATTCTTGAGGGCATTTTTATCTCTAAAATTTTAACTTGTCCTTTAGTTAGATTTAGCCAGGTAAAATATAAGAGTAGAATAATGGCATAACATACTTTGTTTGAGGTCCAAAACACTCCTTGTCCTGGAGAGTTCAGCTGCAGACAGAAATGCCAAAGTCTGGTCAGGAAACGCTGGATGTTGCAAGTTGTTGAAAGATAGATTTGTTAAATGCTATTCAAAATAAAAAAGAAAAAGAAAGAAATTAGTTCTTCAAAGCATTTTCTTTGTGTCTTTTTCCAGAGTCATAGTGTCTTGTTTCTTTCAGTTCAGGGGAACAGATAGTTGAACAAGATAAACAGTTTTTATACAAAGGCAGATGCTCCTGAACTTTGGTAGTTCAGTGAAGAAAGGATATTACTGATTGCAAAAAATATTATGTAAAAATGCATGAGATTAGCCTGTCCTTGCAGGCTGATAGTCTGTGTGAAACAAGGTCACATCATCAGCTACTTTAAGGTGGCTAAATGCCCCCTTAACTTAAGGAGTAACTGTTCTTCAAAGGAGACTCCTCAGTAGAGGTGTCAGCTGATTTTCTGCTCTGAAGTCACCACACTTTTTTTTTTATTAATACTACTATTAAGCATGCAAGGAACATATATATTTTTTTTCCTCTCCTCTCAAATTCCTGTTGAATTTGATCTAAGATTTTAAGTGAAGTCTGTACACTTGTAGCATTCTGGAAGAGAAAGCAATGAAAGTTCAGAATTTGCTTCTAAGATAGCTCAAAGGACTTTTGAGTCCTGTATCCCCTCGAAAAGAGGCCAGCACCCAGGAAAGAGGACAGAACAAGCCTGCTGTTATGCAAAATGTTTTTGCATCCATATTGTGTTCAAGGAGTTTTTCAACTTATATGCACCTTCTTTGAAGATCTCTTGGGAAACTTCCACTTGATATTTTAATTAGATGTCTATCAGTTCTGGTACTGAACACAGCTTTAAAAAATAGATCCATATTCCTCTTCTCCATGGCAATCATAATTGTGCAGATCTCTACCACACATCCTGTAACTCATATCTTTTATAGGATGAAGCATTCTCTATATATTTAGAAGTATATATTATGGAAGCTGCTCCTTAGCTATTAGTGTTCTCTTACAGCCTTCTCTATTTTCAGTAAGGTTTACTTAATTATTTTTGCAAGAGGGAGGTTAGAACCAGGCATTCAAGGTACAGGTGTGTACCATAGATATGAAAGTAAAGATAATGACAATGATGCCTTTGTCTTACATTGTTTTCCTGATCACATGTTGATCTCACAGATGTTTCACAGTGGAAAGCTGATACTTACCTAGAACCATTATAATCCAAGTTTATTTCATTTTTTGAAAAACAATGCACTCCTTGGCTTCCCCACAAACTTCAGTGGCTTGTGTAGTTGCATGTGCTCATTAATTCAGTTTTTTAAAATAGCTTCTAAAATTTTGGCCAGGTTTTTGCAGACCTGTGGTTCCCCAAATATTCCCTGCAACATTGTTCTTTTTTAATTAACATTCCTCTAAAGGACTCCCTGTCCCATTACTTAATACAATATAATTTTAAGCAGGAGGTTGCACAGTCTACCTAGAGGTTCTCTTATTTCATTCTTGCATTTCTTTCATTGTGCATTCCACACCGAATAGTTAGAGTTGGAAGGGACCTTTAAAGGCCATCTAGTCCACCTTCCCTGCAATGAGCAGGGATCTTCAACTAGACCAGGTTGTTCAGAGTCTCATTCAACCTGACCTTGAATGTTTCCAGGGATGGGGGCACCTACCTGGGCCAGTTTTTCACCATCCTCATTGTAAAAATTATCATCCTTTGATCTTGTCTCAGACTACCCTCCTTCAGTTTAAAACAAGTCCCCTTGTTCTACTGCCACAGATGCTGCTAAAAACTTTGTCCCCAGCTTTCTAAGACACTCCTTTAAGTACTGAAAGACCACAATAAGAGATCCTCAACTCTAGCTCTCAGCCTTTCCTCATAGGAGAAGTGATCCAGTCCTCTAATCATCTTACCTGTTACTGGCCACTGCTGGAGCCCTTGAAGGACTGACACCAACAGTTTACAGAATACCACTCTGTGTAACAGAAAATTGTTACAGCTTAAGGTTTGAAGATTGGTGATAATACCAGGCTGCAGGGTCTTACTCAAAGCAATATACAGATGAGCTCTAATGCTTACCAAAAACTATCTCGAGATAATCGATCAGTGCACATAAACTACTGGCTCTTATCCAGTAGATGCTCCTATGGAAGAGGACAGGTTCAGCCCAGAAATTAGGGTGTAGTCTTCCCTAAGTTCTCCCCGTTCCCACATTACTTCTCTACTATCACTTTGCGTTTTAAGTGGAGCTTGAGTGACTCTAGTCATACATAACTTTATCTCTGATAGATGTAATTTCTAAGGCATGGTCAATGAAATATAGAACAGATGCTCTGTGAGGGCTGGTGGCACTTTGGAGGCAGATAGCTTTGGGATGGGGTATTACATTTGGGGTCAGACCATGGTTGCTGCTTCAACAGAAATACATCTTTTTTCTCCCATCTTGACAGCTGCTATGTGAATTATCAGCTACAAGGTACCATCAAGTTCCCTCCACTGCAAGGATTTCCACAGAGCCTGGCCATGGGTGTCTCCACTCCACTCCACCCTTCATTTCATTCCCTGTGGCACATACTGTGTGCAGGAAGTCAGGCATGCTGACTGCATCCCATCCAGGGAGCAGAAACTGCATTTCGCCCTATAATGTCTGTATTGTTATAACCTCTGTTAGAATGTGAATATAACGTCCCCATTTTTTCTAATTTACCCTGAGTCATTTTCCCATATCATGATACTTTAGTTTCCTCATTTAAGCACAACCCCAGGTTTTCTGAAAACTTTTTTCGTAATCTCCAATTATGCCCTTTTTGCTGCTCTTTAGCCATGGTAACTTGGGTTTATTAATTTTTCTCAAATTTTAGTATAGTGTACTAAATAGTGCTAAATCTTGACCGATGGTAGAGAGACCGTTTAGCTGCTCTTCCTAACTTCCTTTTAGCAAGCTGCTTCATTCTAATGTGATTTCTCTCCTTGAAATCAAAGACACCTGTAGTGCTTTATTTGGAGTTTTGCTCCAATCAAGATGTTTTATCAGCATATTCTTTATGATTTCTTGAAGGTGATTTATTGACTGCAATGTTGGGAACTAGACCTTGGCACAAGTGAGGACCAAGACAGACATTACATTCCTTGCGTGGATTAGCAAAGATTAGAGCCCTTCTATGCAAGAACTGTGCCAGTGTCTAAAACAATTTGTAACAGTAGATCTATTTGGGGTGAATGTTCACCACACAGAATATCCACTGACTCCAGAAATATTTATTTCTTTTTATTTATAATATTAGACATTTTTAAAATTTGTGTGCCCATGGAGTTAATTAAATGGAACTGTAATGTGAACGTCTAGTGTAGTGAGTCTTTCTGGTATAAGTTAATGGGCACGTGAGAGAAAAGATGATTGGAAGCAATCACCATAGATTTACTTAGGGTGAATTATGCCTGACCAGCCCAGTTGGCTTCTCTGATAAACTGACTAGATTTCAGGATGAAAGAATAGCAGGTCATGTAATTGACTTTAGCAGGGCTTTACTCCCACAGTATTCTTTTGTCCACATTAGGACATTATGGGACAAGAGCTCAGTGTGTAGAAATGTGGGTTTATGATCACACTCTGAAGTTGATTGAAGGACATCCTATACCTGAAGGCCAGCAGCAGGTGGAATATCCTGGGACCTGTCCTGCTTAACTTCTTTATCAATAACCTGCTAGAAATAATAGAGAATGCTGTATTCAAATTTGTAGATGACACCAGATTAGTGTGACCCGTTGATACCCTTGAGGGCAAGGCCACCATCCAGAGAGACCTAGAGATGCTGTGGAAATGGGTCAGCAGAGGAGCCTTGGGAAATTTCAGGTGGACAGATTCCAAGTCCTGCATCTGACTAGGAATAAGGCCGTGCAGTGACTCAGGCTGGTGCCTGAGTGGTTTGGAGCAGCTCTGCAGCAAGGGACATGGGACCTTGGCAGGCACAATCTGGGCAGGAGACAGCGCTGTGTCCTGACTTCAGGGACAGCCAGCTGCACCCTGGGCTGTGTCAACAGGGTCACAGCCAGGACAGCAGGGGAAGTAATGATCTGTCTCTGGCCAGTCCTTGTTTGGTCATGTGTAAATTGCTATGCACATCCCCCACAGGAGAGAGATCAACAAAGCAAAGCAGCCTCAGTGAAGGGAACCCCAAAGATGAGCATGGAGCTAAATGCACATCCCATGAGGGGAGCCTCAGAGAATGGAGCTTATGGAGAAGACTTTAGTGGTGTCTTTTCTAGTGCCTAGGAGGATGTTACTGAGAAGTGTTTTCACAGTGTTGTATGGTAGGACAGGAGGAAGGCAAAGGCTGAAACAGAAGGTATGTGGACCTCATATAGAAAACCTTTATTACCACATGGAGACTCCAGTTGGGAAGAGGTTGCTCTCAGAGGTGCTGTGGTTTCTATCCTTGAGATTTTCAAGACATGAAGCACGACAAGTTTAAACCCTGGGCAATCTAGTCTGAAGCTTACCCTGCTCTGAACAGGAGGTGGGAGGAGGTGATCTTTGGTTGTTGCTTCCAACCTAAACTTTCTGAATTTGCTTACAAACTCGTCCAAGGATGACCATTCATTCTTGTCAGCTGTTTGACTGGACCTTCAGAAAAAAAAATTACAAGTTTCTCTGTGTGTGTGTGTGTGTGTGTATGCATACACATACATACATACATACATGAAGAATTTGAGATTAATTAATGTTTTTTTAGAGTTTAGGAGTGAAAGTGGTGTGGATGATAATAGACCAGTTCGTTGTGGGTATTGCAATCTGTTGCTAAAGAGTGGTTACTAACTTGCTGTTCCATGACTAAAGGTGTCTTTGCTGTATTCTGTATTCTTACCTGGAGTACTGAAAGGTGGGTTAGATTTTCTTAAAAAGAAGAACAAGATGGAAAGCTTGGGAGTAACACAGTACCAAGCAGTGGGTGAATGTACCAAGAGCTCACTTTAAACATCAGTAGCTGTGGTTTGGTCCCTACACAGTTACTGGTTCTGTCATTATTCTTTGTGGAAGCACTCTGTTCCTTACTGGATCATCATTTTTCAGTACTCTTAAAATACTATCTGAATTGCCTATTTATATCCATTGGTTTGGGGTTTTTTTTTTGGTTTTTTTTTTAATTAGCTGGAGGTTAAACCAGTTTAAATTTCAGGTGACTTTGAATGAACCTTGCTGCAATCTGAACCCAACTCATTGTTAGGAAGGCTGGCACAGGAAGACAAATAGTCCCTGAAGTAGAGTCAGATCTGACACTTCACAATGCTTTCCCTGGAAGAAAATGTTGCCCAAAGCTACTGAGGTTTTGATGGGATTCGTTATGATTTACTAGGTTTAAAACTCAATTCAGGTATATAGAATTCCTAATATGCCTGCTAAGAAATCAGGTAAGCCTAACACAAGTGCTGGAGTATATGAATGACACTTTTTTGTTCTGCTTGCCTTAGGGTTGTTGAGCACTTTTTCCCTAATTTGTCTGTTTCATTTAGGTTAGGCTGCTTGTGTTCCTCCCAAGGAGTCAGTGTTGAATATGTTTAAAAATACTGCTGCTCGAACACAGCACTGAAAATGAAATTACAGGTATTAGAACTATAACTTGGACTTAAATGAAACAAGCTCTTAATTCATGACACATTTCAGAATTAAAAGTATGATTTAAATTGTGTACACTTTCATAATGACAGATAAAATAAAACCTTCCATTGTTAAACTAGACAGAAGATTATTAACCAAACTAAGCTACAGTCCTCTTACAAGTATGACAATGAATGAGCTCCGCAGAATCTTGTTTCAGGACACCATTTGGACCTAGGATGTATGTGCCCTTTCTCTTTGCACATAACTATGCTCTGTGCCCGTGCTGCAGAGAAGAGGTGTAGGTAGGAGCTCACTTTGAGGACAGAAAGGAGCATATTTACAGGCTCCATCCATGTGTGTATTTCCTGTTAACATGCACGTTCCTTTTGTCTTGGGGAAAAGAGCATAAATCCTGGGATTAAAACAGCAATATATGAGGGAGTTGTTAGACATTCAGTTTTGTAAAAGCTAAGAAAAGACTCACGCTCTTAAAATAGAATGGTGCTTTTCAGCACTTTTCTCCTGGTGACCAGCTAGGAAAGCCTCCTAGGTAACAAAGGATCCATTTTTTCCCTCTACAAGATAGTAATTAGCTTTAGATATTCTGTTGTAAAGAGAAGTAGTGAAAATAATGGGAGCTTAAATAGTTTATCATAACTAACCAGAAATGGTCCATTACAATGGGGCATCAGGAGGGTGGGGAGCAGTGGTATCTGAATGATAGATTCATTCAGAGACAGGGGGGCAGGTGCTCTTCTGTCACCCTTACCCATGGCAACAGACTGTCTCAGTGATATGAGGCTCCAGTTCCTTGGCTCTTTTGAGCTCTTTGATCAAGACTCTACCAGATGCTAATGCACAAGGAGGCAATATTAAGGCAGGACCACAGAGAAACATTGCCTTACCCCTTACTGTGAATTTTACTTGACCTGCTGTTTTGTCCAGTCTTTTCCTAGTTCAGGCAGTATCTAAGGGAAACCCTTTTCCATACCTTTCCATACCTTTTCCATTCCTTCTAGAGGAATGAAGGGAGCAAAGAAAAACTCCAGTTGACAGAGAAAGTGTCGAACTAGAAGCAGGGAGTCAATAGTTACTTTTATAGAGAGGTTAAGGGGGCTACACACTATAAATTGGGAAGGCGTGACAGGAGATCTCAAAACTGATATATTTAGGAGCAGTTTAGTTATCTGTAAAATTTGTTTACAGTTGCCATCTGAACCATCTGTTGCCTTTCCTTGCGTTGTAGTCAGTTGGGGTAGATGATATTCTGTAATAGATGAAAGGTTTTTTAAAAGTATGGTTTATGTCTCTACATATACATTTATAGAGTACGTCTTCTAATGAGACCTAGATCCCATTGGTGCTCTTTGGGGATGCCACTGTAGTAACAATGATATATTACATGCTGTTAATGCTGTGTTTGCAAAGCATTTCCAATTAAAGTTGTTATGCAAATTAAAGTTGCCTCCTTTCTCCATCTGGTTGTTTGCATACAGGCTATGGCTTGGTTTTCAGTGAAATAGTTTTTGGTGTTATATTTCTAAAAGTTTATCTTTAATGTTGGCAGGGGTAGGGGAGGACTTCTCTCATACGGAGTCATAGCATCCCATGACAGGAATTGCCGCCAGTGCTTGCACTTTTTGGATGGACAAGCATTTGATGGGGAATTGGCCACAGCCCTGTTATGTTCTACCCTCTCTTGCTGGTGAGGGCATGGAGGCTAAGGCACAACGTCAGGAATCCCAGCTGCTTTCCAAGGGGTCACCTAGTATTTGGAGCCTAGAGTAGGTGTTCAGTTCCAGACATAATGTTGCAGTGTTCTCCAGCGTAATGGACAGGAAAACATACAAGAAGTGACCTGATCTGATTTCTGAACAGCCTACGGAGTCGTAGATCTGGTTCCTCCAGGTCACATTTGGAATACCAGAGACAGCTTTTTCCCCTGCATCTTGGTGAGGATGTCACCATGCAGGCTTGCCACTTAGACATTTGTCACAGGGACTACAGGATGACCAAAAGAGGTGGGGATCAGCTGTCATTTTTTGAAAATGAAAGGTCAGTTCCACTCTGTGCTGGCATTAAAATCAGTTGAAAAAGCAAAATCTCCATTAGGACTCCACAGAATTAAGATTAAGTGAGACTTAATGCACCATATAGAGATGTCTTTATTTCACTGCAGTTTTTGTCAGGATTTGTCAGTCTCATATGTAGTCATGACCAATGTATTTGAAAGCCCAAGTATGTATCTAATAGTTTGTAGTTGTTTTTGCAACATAGTATTCACTTCACAGAAATTGGGCCTTCTAGTTTAACAAAGTATTAGGAGTGTAACATCTGTAAAGGAATGTGTGGATATATGGATGAATATGTGGATCACAGTTTTCCTTTAAGAGAAAGAATGTGACTATGAATCAAATAATGCTGAATCAGAGGTTAGGTGGTCCCCTCTGAGAAAAATAGCAAACAAATCACTATTTACTGTAGCATTTAGTCTTGTAGAAGATAACCCAATTTTTGTTGTCCAACCTAAATGACTCTTGTGTGTTTGATGCAAGACAAATCTCAGCAGCTGTGATCAGCACTTCAAGCAAAGATACAATAAACCTTTCTGCTGTTTCAGCTAGAGGTGTATTACCTCCCTCTAGGATCACAACTTGTAGTTTTCCTTAGAAATGGGACTTTTAATTCAATGCAAGCTTAATCTGATTGTGGGGCCAAATCACAGCAATTTTCAAAATTTGGTGTATGCTCTGAACTGAGTTTAAAAATGCATTTCTTTCCTCATAGAGGGCTTGAGATTTTTCCCCCTCTACTTGCGGACTGAAGTAGATAATGATCACCTGTTAAAAATGTATCTATAAAAACTCCACAAAATTAATTTAGTGTCTGAATCCTAATGACATGTGAAAGGAAAGGGATCAAGTCGTGCAATCCAGTTTTTGCATATTAAAAGAGTAAACAGATGCATAAATACCACAGAGTGTGATGGTTTTGCTCCTCTTAATACAAAGTACTGCAAGAAGTTGTATATATTTATGTATGTGTATACGTATATGCATATATTAGCATGTAGTTGAATACATCTATTTTAATATACATACAGTTATATGTTTATATACACATACATAATTATTAGTAGGATACATGTTTTTCCTAGAGAAACCAATGCTGTGAAGTTAGTATTCACATTTGGCAAAGAACTCAGGGAGTGGGTACTGCTATCCTTACACTGATGTTTGCTTTGCCATTTCTAGTTGTTTTTTCTGAAATACTAATTGTTTTTAGGAATTAAAGGAATGAAGAGAGGCAAATTTCTTTAAAGTAAACTTCTAGCAACTAAATACGGTGCTGCTGAAAGGGACCTGGGGTGCTGTTTGATGGCAAGTTGAGTCTGAGGGAGCAGTGCCCTGGCAGCCAGGAGAGCCAAGTGTGTCCTGGGGGGCACCAGGCACAGCATCACAGCTGGGCAAGGGAGGGGATTGTCCTGCTCTGCTCTGCACTGGGGCAGCCTCACTTCAAGTGCTGGGGGCAGGTTTGGGCGCCACACTATAGAAAAGACATTAAACTACCAGAGAGTGTCCAAAGGAGGGTCACAAGGATGATGAAGGGCCTTGAGGGGAAGCTGCATGAGGAGCAACTGATGGCACTTGGTCTGTTTGGCCTGGAGGAGACTGAAGGGAGATCTCATTGTAGTCTGCAGCTTCCTCATGACGGGAGGAGCAGGGGCAGCACTGATCTTTTCACTCTCATGACCAGTGACAGGACTTGAGGAAATGATATGAAGGTGAGTCAAGGTATGTTTAGGATGGATGTCAGGAGAGAGTTCTTCACCCAGAGGGTGGCTGAGCACTGGAACAGCCTCCCCAGGGAAGTGTTCACAGCACTAAGCCTGACAGAGTTCAAGAAGGTGTTTGGACAACGCTCTCATGCACATGGTGTGATTCCTGGGGTGTCCTGCAAAATGCAAGGAGTTGGCCTCAATGATCCTTGTAGGCCTTTTCTAACTCCGCCTATTCTGTGATTCTGCAAATCTACAGGACTGCAAATCCTTGGTAATCTTTTTATCTCTAGGGAACAAAGGAAAACATGTAAGATGCATAGTAAGAAGTAGTTGTTTCTGTAGCTAGCTGACAGCCCCAGACCTGTTTGTCACATGGTGGCATTTCATAATTCACAGCCTATTCCTTCATCATCCATAAATGATGAAATTAATCACAGAGTTTTGACATAAAAATTTGTACACCATTTAGAAAACTATATTGGGTTCTTTCTTATTGCAACAGTGTGGGACAGAGGCAAGAGAGAAAAGAAATTAAAATGAAGTTGAAGAATACTATTGTAATATTTCATCATAGTTTACATGTTCAAAGCACTTTGGTAACTTCTGTTATTGTATAAACATCTAACATAAAGCTCCTCAGTATTTCATAACGGATTTAGTAGTTAAATGGCAAACATCATAAAAAGAATTAATGGTTCACCATTTAAAAAGTAATTTTAATGACAAACACTACTAAATGTAAATTTTGAATTTGAGTATTGCATATATCTGTCTCTACACCCCATGTTTTAGCTTCAGGATCTGAAAACCTGTACCTATGTCATGTGAAACCTCTGAATAAATTTCTGGTTGCATAAAAAAAAAGATTAATACTAATCAGTTTGCATTGTTTATTTGAGTTAATATTTAATATGCATTATGAGTTTCTATAATAAACTGCTTACAGTAATTCATTATGGGAAGATAATTGGTTTATAATTTTATTGTGTCCTGTAAATTGTGTCCTGGTTCATGCTGGCACTAATCAAAGAAAAAAATTATAATAGGAATTTTGCCCTAATTTGAAACAAAATTTTCATGTTGGTAATTTTTTTCCCTCAAACTTCATAAACACAGGTTGTTTTATGAATACTTCAAAATTTAAATATTCCTAAGGAAAGACTTAATCATCTTACGCATCTTGTTTTCCTTCCTGTTTGTATGAGAATAGGCCAGTATTAATCACGGCTGAAATTTTTTTAGGTCAGAGAATCCTTAAGAGAGGAGTACTTATTGTGGCACAAAGATTTTTAAACTACTTTTTGTTTTCATTCGCCCCTCTAATCCCTTTGAACAGGTCACTTAAGAGGTATGATTAGCTGCAATTACACAGCTTCTGAGTAGCTTTATGGTTTAAGTTGATTAGATTGTTGAAATATTTTTTAATATGAAGAAAGTTTGTCTTGCTTGGCCTGTAGCTTAACTGTAAAAGAGAAATTCAAATTAAATCTTTTCCTGTTCAGTTATCATATAAAGACACGATAAACATACTTTTTAAGGTGTAATATGTGAGATGGGAGGTATTTGGTGTTCCTTTCTCATGTGAATAGTCCCTTCTTACACAACTAGTCATTATGAAGTTCAAGAGATTTGCTTCTGCTAAGGCTCATTAATAATGATTTTGGAATTGGTGCACATACTTCCCTGAAATTAAGGGTAAATGAAACACATTTGATGAGTTTTATTTCTGTACCAGTGCTGGCCAAGAAACTAGAAGCATACATATGGTTACATTGTGATATGGTTGCACAGACTGTCTACAGTAAAAAAATCTTCTGTTATCTCGCACAAAAAAAGCAAAACATTGTTTTATATCTGTCTTATTGAGCAGGAAAAATGGCATTATTCCCACTGTGTTTACATCTAAAAAGGTGAAGAGCTGAATTTTCTACTTGCATGTTGCTGTAGAAATTATGCTCCATCACAGAAAGTAGTAAATGTTTTCTATCTCATGAAGTAAACATTATTAAATTCTTGAATCATTAAAGTGGAAACAACTTAGTACTGTTTTGAAAAATCTGCAGTATATGAACACTAAGACTGTTTGTAAATCCAGTGTTAATTCTAACTAACTAGGAAAACATTATATAAGCCAAATAGAAGATGGCTATGCCACTGGTTTTGTTGTTGTACTTTTGTTTGCTTTGGTTTGGATTGGATTGGTTTGATTTGGTTTGGTTCAGTTTGTGGGGGGAGAAGGGTGTTTTTTATTTGTTTTTAGTTGCCGGGTTAGTGGCTTCCTGAAAAGAGCTAGTTAGAATTGCAGAAACTCTCATCCTGGAACCTATTGGGAATTTTCTGATCCAGTGGTCTTCTCACTACAAAGTCAACAGCAAATTTAGACCAGATTGCTGAAGGCTTTGTCTAGGTGTGTCTTGAGAATCTCCAAGAACAGAGATAATGCTGCCTCCCTAGGTAATGTTCTATAGTGCTTAATTCTCCTGATTTTGAACACTGCTTTCTCTGTGCCAAGTCAGAGCCTCCCTCATTTTAATTTTTGACCATGCTCTTTTATGCATCAACCACGGATCTCAGTCAAGAGCTTTAGGTCAACCTTCGGTATAACCCCCTCTTACATAAAGGAAGGTTCTGTTAGGTCCTGCTCCCCAGGAAGTATTTCCCACCCTATACCATTGCAGGTGTTTAGTCCTAGAAGCAGAACTTTGCATTTGTCCGTTTTGTGTGTCATGAGGTTCCTGCTGGTCTGTTCCTCCAGTCTGACCTGAAGTTTGTCCACACAGCTCTCAAAGTTGACACTAGTTGGAACAGAGGAATTTTTGGATTAAGTGCAAAGATTTATGTTTCTGGTCCCTGTGCCTAGCAGTGGCTTTCAAAACAACTTCCTCCGTGATTTTTCCAGGTGCCAAAGAAAGACTTATTATCCTATCACCTTGCCATTTTTTAAATACCAGTGTAGTTTGTTGGGTTTTTTTTCTCTGCTGTTGAGGACCTTAGCCAATCTCCATGCTGTGCCAAATGACAGACTTTCAGTGTCACCAGCAGGCTCTCAGCACCATCACATGCATCAGATTGGTCAAGTCTTTTGCTATTTGCAAACTATTAGCTACCAGTGTCTCTCCTCCCTGAACACTTCAGACATAAAACCATGGGAGACTTTGTTGGGGAAGACTAATACAGAAAGTATCAGGTACCTTGATCTTATCCATGCCTGTGATTACTGGTTTAGCAATCGACTGGATTCACTGTTCCTCTTCTGTTGTTAATGTAGTAGTAGAAGCTGTTTTCATTGCCTTTGACATTGCATGCACATCTCAATTCAAGTTCATTTTTATCTTTCTTAACAGCACCCATGCATGCTCAGGCAGTATTTCTGCTTTCCTCCTTCCACATCCTGTCCTCACTTCCATCCCATGTACCCACTCTTGCTGCGCTGGAGCTCAGTAGTGAGTTCCTCAAACTTTTTACTTGGTACACTAACATAATTAATCCTGGCTTGTGGTCTGTTCAGTATTAAAACTTGAGGATTTTTTTCTGACTGATGCAACCTTTTTCCTGTGACAAAAGCTGAGGATAAAATGGTAAAAATAAAGCCTTATTCATTAGCCAGTTCATTAGCCTTAATTTCCTTAATTTGAATTATTTTTACAGATATATCTGTATTTAGAGCATATGTCTGTAATTTTCTGAGAGGCTTCAGCTAGGTTTCCAGTGATAAGTGAAACTCATGTATGCTTTTTGTAAAGTTCATGCAGGTAACATTCCTTTACTGTAAAATTGAAGACTTTCAATGTAGTTTTTAATCCTGAGAAAAATTAGAAAAATATGGCCTATCTGGAAGAAATTAGGTAGAGGAGATGTAGCCTCTGTGTGTCTGTGTAACAGTTGATACTGCCTGTTATGAATTCCGAGCAGCTGAATTAAAAGCTGGATCTCATAAGGAAAAATAAGCTAAATGCTGTTTAGAGGATACGACAGTGATGTACGGATAGACAGCAAAGCATATGGTGCCAGGAGCTTGATGCTGGGAACAGTCCCACTCTCTATCTTCATTATTAATTTGGAAAGAATGCAAACATATGTTATGATTTATTTTATATTTTTCTTTGCATAAATGGAACCTTATGAATTGGAGAATCTTGTACTTTACGAGTCAGGACAGAGCACAATGTGATTTGGCACAGTTCTTTTTTAATTGGAAATAAAAAAAGGCAGAACAGTATTTGACTTGGAAATGGCAAACTAATGTAATTAAGGGGAAATGAGGCCAATTTATTTATATAAGGACAGAGACACTCATGTAGGAAATAATGGTACTACAGGAGACCCTTGGCATTCCATCTTCCTGGCTGCAGGGTGGGAGTGCAGAGAGCTGTATTGCAAAGGCCTCCACTCATGGATGAGGGGAGAAGGAGCTGCCCTTTCCTGCAAAGATGTGCTGCTGTTTGGCAGAAAGAGGAAAAACAGGTGAAATTTGGATTTAAGGAAAACTACTAGAATCTGTTACAGTATTGATCAAGCATAGACTTTTTGCTTTTAGTAATTTCTAATCAGTAAACTGGGTAATCAGTTCTGCACTTAAACAAATCACAGGTTGAGGGCTGAGTTAAAACTTCCCAGGGAAAAAAAAAAAAGAAAACTGGCACATGGCTTAATCTGTCACTAGGATGTTCTGGAAAGCTTGGGAGCATGGTTAAAGTATTATGGATTCTTAGGCAGAACAGAGGCTACAGGCAGCCATTGAATTTGGCCATTTTGCGGTGTGAAAATGCCATCTGAAGACATTCAAAAATGTGAACAGTTATCAGGAAAACAGATAGATCTGTCATGCAGCAGTTCATCAGCCCAAGCACAGGAGCAGCATAACTGGAGTTGTTTTACAGCAGCTCAGAATGCCAAGTGTGTTTCTTGCATTGATACTCCTTCAGGCAGCAAGTACTTGCCTGCCAGCACTGTGGTGAATGAATCTGGGGGATAGAAAAGAAACCAGCATTTCTCTTATGTCTGCTGTCTGGGAAGGGCTGTATTTCAGCAACAGGTATCTTTGCCTAACAGCATGACTTTTGTCCTTATTGCTTTCATTCTGTGTGAACAGTGGTTGGGGTTTTATCTTTAAATAACAATTAAAAAAAAAAGTAGAATAATTTCAGAGCTGAAAAGCTGAGATTTACTTTCTTCACCTGTGATTTCATGTATTTCTTTTAAAATTTCTGTTCAAACAGTCTCAAAAAAGTAGAGAATATTGAAATAATGTCCTCTGCTGCATATGGGATTATGCTTGACATTTGCTTGATATTTGCTAGTATATCCTGCTGATTTTAGTCTCTACAGCATCTTAAAACTTTGCTTCTGTAATGCGTACTGAAAAAGTACTTCTTAGCATTTAGCAAGTAATGGTAGCTGTATATTTTATATATATATGAATTCACTAAATGTTAAATTAATGGTAATAAATACAAATTCAGAAAATTAAAATATGCCATTGTTTATACCAAATTGTTTTTATTATTTCTAGTGAATCCTACAGGAAAATTCCACAGTCAATACAGTATTCCTGTTACAGTTTCATCTGAAGTTTTTTTTTTCCAAGAAACAGTGACTGCATAATAAACTGGACAGATGTTTACATAGTGTATATAACATAGCATTTATATGAGTCACTTCATAGAGGGATTGCTCTGGAATAATAACCATTCACTTAAGAAATTAATTCACAATATATGCAGTTATATTTTCAGGAGTGTATGTCTAGGAAAACACATTCAAATTACAGATTTAATAATAAATTTCTCATGTGATTTCATTTTCAGTATTACATACAATCGTGCATTGCTTGAAATAATGAAGCTGCTCTTTGGGGGGCTGTTGCTTGCATCTTAAATCATCTTGCTGTGTTGGTATCTAATTGGGGGTAATGCATGAACAAGTTGGAAAATGTACCCAAAAAAACTAGTGCTATAGTAGATAAGTGAAAGAAATTGATCAGCTGCATTAACAATAGACAAATAATTGTTGGAAAGACAAGCTTCATATGCCTTGATTAATGAAGATAATTGTATTTTTTTTTTAATATTATCCAGATAATCTTGAGATTTCTCTTAGTTTTACAGGTTTTGAGGTTAGCTTAAAAAAATTCTTTTTCTCCAGTCAGATTAAGAAACTTATTTGATACAATGCTTGTTTTCAGTCTCTTATTTTGACTTTTTCGGTAATCTCTTTAGTTATCTCTCAAAATGCCTCAAGCCAGTACTGCTCAATCACTATGAAAATGTTAAAGCATCAGAAAGATTTTTACCCTTCAGGAGGAGATTATGCAGACAGTTCAAAGAATAGCAGGGACCCAGTGTTCTTTCTAGTATTGTTACAGGTGAATTTTTGTATCTCAGTATTTTCTCTGGAGTCGCCAAGTGTCTCCACATTTTCTGTGGCTGGTCATCAGATCATGCAGCTTGATTCAACAGGAAAGGAATGATAACAGTCCAAGCAATGACCCAGGTTAGAATTACATCTCTGATTTCTATGTGTTGTGATTTACTTGGGGTGAAAATAAAAATGTACCAAGCTGTGGTTTCACCCACGCTGGCAACAAAGTATCATGCAGCCCTGGTGCTTCCATGCAATAGAAAGTCTTGAAAATTTAGCTTGGATTTAGTTGTTTACCTGTGTGTAGTTAATTTCCACATACTTCACTAAAGTAGACTAAAATACAGAAGATCAAGTGCCATATCAAAAAGGTCACAGTCTTTCGAATCAATAAGGCTTTTGTCTGGAAACAGAGTGTGCCAGCTCTGTGTTGAGGGTTCCAGGTATTGCCTGAGTTAGCTGCAGTACAAGAGATGGCATTCATGTTTCAAGATTACACATAATGATCTTGATGTCTTTTGTCTCACTGTGAAGTGCTGTTGGTGAACATCAGCTTAATAGAGGTGTCATCAGTGCTGGAAATCCACAGAAATGGCTCAGTAATTTGCCTGAAAGCATATGTTTGAGTTTCACAAAGTATATGGGTATGATCTCAATAAAAATTAGTTACTCGAGGGTTAAAAAGGTAGCTAAAATACTAATGCTACTAGTCACTGATGATGGTAGTAGACAGTCGTAGAGTAGACATTTCAGCCTGTCTTTTTCTGAGTTATATTCACTAAATCACATATGCCACTGATCTCATTTTACTATACACAATGACTAGTTATAATAAAGTCAATTAAAGTTTTTTTAAGTCTTTCAAGCTATTTTTTAACAGATTTAGATGAATTTGGTCATGAGACTCTTGAGTAACAAGGAACATTTTGACTAATGACTGTTTAGTTCAGTAGTCTAATGATCATGCAATTCATACAGTCTCTAAAGGGAAAGGATCCAGAGGCTAAATTCCTTGACTTATTACTTTGGAGTTTCTTGTTATTCTTTTAACATCCCATATTTGTCCATTTCCCCTTGTTTTTTTCCACAGCAGTACTTTTTTTCAAAGGTTTCATAAGATTCAGCTTTTGTAAATAATTTGTTTGTAAAGATTTGACAATTGCTGCTTTGGTAGCAAATAGCAAGTATTCGTTAATCACTGTCCTGAGAATTGTTCTCTAGATATCCTTATGCAACAAAGATTAAAAGATAATGATTAATTCAGCAAAGAGTTCTTAATGTGTCTCTCACTTTATCTTGTAGTATTACTTCCTGCTTCTCCCAGCTTGTGCTTCCATCTCTTCAGATTTTATCAGTTTTGCAGGCATGTGCCAGAGGCGCATTCAGATAGAGCCTCAGAATGATGCTGGGAAGGCAGCAGGTGAGGGTAGCTTTGCCTTTTGGGTCAGCTTCAGAACCCAGAGTGATGGTAGGGGTGTGCCAGCAAAGAGAGATAATATCCAAAGGTCTGACTCTTTCCTCATTGGCAGCGTCTAGTTTTATTTGCTCCTTCAGTGAGATAATTAGCTAGCTCCTGTTCTAGCATTACACTGAAATAATGATATGCTCTTTCTGAGCATTTGGAAATCATAGGGTAACTGTTAAGTCCCAGTTCAGCTGTGACTTCATTCTTGAACCAGATATTTTATCCATCTCAGTAAATTGATTTTTATTTTCAGCTCTTGGGATGAAATGAGAACAGCACAAAAATTGTTCAGGTTCTCCATTCATAGTTTCTTTTTGACTTTGCACATCACAAAACAGTTTAAGTACTACATTGCTGTTATCCTTGACCTCTCTGCAAATGCGTCTTCCGTTACTGACACATCTCATGGGTGTGATGCAATCAATGTAGATGGAACAAGATCATTTCACAATGCCTGGAGTGAGCTGAAGAGCTAAGCCTGCTCTTGATTCATCTTCATTCTTCAACTTCACCGGCTTGTGTTTTCAAAGATCTCAGAAGCACATCTTAAAAATGATTTTTCCTTCTTTTTCACTCATTTTTCCCTTTCGTCAGGCTCCTTTTGATAGGTGATTCATGCTACTATTGTCCTTTCCTTAGGCTGTTGTCAGGGAGCATGGCTACCTTGATACCTTTGATACCTTGGGAAGGCTGACCTGAAACAGAAACTGGACAGAGCTAGAGAGTAAATGGGTATTTATTGAAAGGCCTTTAGGGTACACCTTCGGCAGGACAAGTGTCTTCAGTACTACTTTTATGAAGACAGTCTTTTGTAGCCCCCTTCTCTGAAATTCCATGAGACTGGAGGATATTGTGGATGTTGAACCAAAGAACATTCTAGTCACTTGTGGAATGTGCCTTCAGTTGCAAGAGCTCAAACAAGAGCTTGCATGTCATCAGAGGCAAGAGTTGCACTTTCTGTTATGGACTCGTTAAGCAGGAGTTTTACTGTTTGTCTTCATCAGTAGAAGACCCAGCCTAGAGCATGTGCTGTTCTGTACCCTCCATCTTTTACCCTTCCTGCCACCAGCCCCCACTAATCAGTAAGAAGCCCATTCATGACCCGGATTTGAAATGCTAACAGGATGATTCCCTTAAGATTCAAATCAGCTTCTTGTGTCTAGCTTCAAATGTCTCATGCAAAGGAGTCTCCACTGTGTAATGAATAGGAAACCTCACTTTTCGCCAAGCATCCTTGCACATTTGTCCATTTGCAGTCCTGTATGGTATACAAGTATATATTACATGGAAGATCTTGATTCCAACTTCCCTTGTAGGGTCCTAGATTTTCTTTCTAAAATCTTTCTCTTGCCTTTTCCCTGTGCTGCTGGCAGCCATGGAAAGGAGACATGCAGGCTTCTCACCTCCAGTGCTTCTTCCCTCATGATCCACAACTTTTGTGCCCTTCGTATGATCTTTGCCTCCAGCAAGTAAGTGACTCTGTGGTGGTATCTGGTCTTGAAAAACCCTAGTTCCTCAGTGCCAATCCCACTTTTCCCTTTATCCTAGGTCCCTGGTTCCAGGACAGAAGGATACTTGCTGTTTGGATAGAAAGGCCTCAGCACAGCTGTCAGTGGTCTATTCCCATGTCCTCCTGGCATGTGATGGCATGGGCTTTAGCCTGCACTTGGAACTTGTTTCCTGAACTTCCTGAAAATCTTCTCTCCAGATTGATCATCCTCTTTCTCAGAGGACTTGGTTTCTGTGTTTGTAGAACAAGTTGCTGACCAGTGTCTCTGTAAATACTGGCTCTAACACATAGATTGTGTTTCTCTTGAGTTCCTTTGGTCCAGCCCCCTCAGAAAAGCTCTCAGAGGTACTCTCTTCATCATGGTGCCTCAAGGCTGCTTGCCTATGGTTCAGGTGTTTGTACATGAGACGTTCAACAGACATTTACTTGCTGGAGCTCTGTCTTGATTTTTTGTTCTGGATGGATAACAGCAGTTCTTTAAGGTGGTTTCTGTATCACAGTGATTCTCTTGACTGGCAGATGTCCAGATGTTGCTGAATTGCCTGCCCCTGGATCCAAACATCCATTTATCTTCTCAGCTCACCTCCTCTGATGTTTCCAGGAGCTCTGCTCACTTTATACTAGGACTCAGGTTACCTTCAGCAAGAGCCCCATTTCTAATTTCAGATTTCCAGCTGCATCTTCATTCCCTTCCTTCTTCCTGCCACACTCAGTGCATTACTGAGTAAATATCTGTTCTTGATCTTACTCAGAAAAATTTGACTGATTTCTTATTAATGGAAGAGGAACTATGTAAAAACATGTAAATATTTTTGCACAAAGCAATATATTCGCATAACTTATTTTAAATTACCAGAGGAAAATCTAGATTCTGTCTTTGAAAAATAGGAAGAGCATTAAACAATATGCCATGGTCAAAACACAATTTCTGACAGTTTTTATTTCAATTTAAACAAGCAGTTTACTGGGTGGAATTGTATTAGGTTCTTGTCTTTGAGCATCAATTATAAAATACACAAAATAGTAAACATGGACATTTTTCCATTTATCATCTATTTTCTATAGGAAAAGAGATCATGACTTTCCTAGTTTAGGGAAATTAGACCAAATCTAGCTACATTCTCCGATCAGGAATAAATCACACTCAAGGGAGAGTCAGGTCACAGCTTGAGGTTACCTTATCACCTTCATCCATAGCATGCATATTGCTACATGGTCACCTCATTTTTTGAGGACTTTCTTGGAATTGGCAAGGCTTGGCTATGTCCACCTGCTTTGGGGTATCTTCAGATTTGATCCCCAGCCATTTTCCATGATTTTATCTGAACTGACAGCAGGATTCTTAAATAATTTGTTAGCAAGAGCATCATGTTGTTGACTGGACCAATGCCAACAAAAAACCAAACTAAATGTCCCTGTATTTGCTTTGTGTGTGGACAGTGAATTGATCGCAGAAATGGTGAGCTGAGTCTCACTGGGCTGAATAACTTTAACCACTTAGGACCACTGGATCAGAAGTTCATCATCCTCAACAAAAATAAGCAAAGTGAACTTACATTCCGTTATTCCAAGAAATTACTGGTTTAACTAATAGCAGTTCTGTGAGTTCATCCTAATCTGTGAGTAGCTATTGTGGTCCTTCAGGTATTCCACAGAAACTGTTCCTGATCTTATACTGTCATATATTGTTTGCCATTACTGTGGCTACATATCTGTGTTTGGTTGCAATATAAAAATACATTATTCTGTCCATTTGTGCAGGATAGATGACTTGTGTTTTCAGTGATACTTTGTGTCAGGATGAGTTTTGCGTAAGGGAGGATATGTGTCTGCTGAGCACTGAATGATTCAGCAGTGTTCCAAGGGAACAGACTTTGACATATAGATGTGTAAATGACATGAGCTTTTCCAGTATGCAAGAGTTACAGCATTGATTCATTTACTTATCCCTATTTTCTCTTGCTATATTTATTCTTTTGTAGCCTGGATGTTTTCCTGAAGGACTGTTTCACACTTCAATTATAAATTTCCAGCAATCATAAACCTTCTGTGACTATTGTTTCATTACGATTGTCCTGTTGTTTGTTTGTACTACAGAAAACTGAAAAGACATCTGTAATTTTGGTGTTTCTTATTGCAATTTTAATTAGTATTTTGGGGAGTTTATATAAAATCTATTAGGATTCAGGTTTGCATTTTGTACTGTGTCACATGAAATATGTCTCAAATTAATTCACGTATTTTCAGTTTAAATGTTGTCATCTATTCCAAGAACTTGTTAAAGGCTTTAGATTAGTCATGATATTAAAGCTTGTGGCTTAGGTTTTGGAAAAATGTATACTTTTTGATATAATATCTGTGTCTGATCATTTTATATGAGATGTCTATATTAAAAAAGCCCAAGAGGGAGTGAAAAGCATAACAATGAAAGCTATAAGCAGTTCTTCTTTGGACGCCTGCCTTACAGTACCTCAGAAGAATGAGGAAACATGAAAGACCTAGAAAAGTCAGTAAGTAAAATCCTTGTATTTGAATTCAACCTGATAATGTGTTTGAAAAAGATTGTGAAGAAAAATTATGAAGAGTGACAGTGGATGGCAAATCAGATGTTTTAGAGGTATGGTGTTTGAGATACAGTAGTTTACAAGACTCTTCTATGGTCAAGTGCAAAAATTTTATGACTTGAAAGCTGACCAGGATAACATGCAAGAAGGTGTTCTTCGGAATTAGTCAGAAGATGGACAGGCACCTGTGTTAAATTTCACACAGGAAAGTAAAAGCTAATTAAAACTTTCTGTATGGGTTGCTGTTTGCAAAAATTTTGGTATTCCTTTGGGTATGCAGAGTGTAATTGTTTTCTATTTCATCTGAGAAGCATTTGCTGAAAAAATGTAAAGAATTGTGTTTAACTAAATCAAATTTTTACTCTTCATTGAAGAAGCAAATTGTAAAATCTGAAAATAATGAAGAAGCAGATCACATAACATTTATTGCTGTGAAAAAGAAGTTTATGAAGTTTCTCATTAACTTAAAATCATTATTAAAATATGTAATTGGAATTACTTTGTAATTCGCCTTGTCACGATCCAGTTTATGACATCTTTTCAATGAAACAACAAAAGCAGGAAAAACAAAGCCAAAGTTCAATGTATTAAGGTCAACTATTACTGAATAGAGATGATCAATACATTTGAAGGGAATTGTATTCCAGAAGTGCCACGTGCTTGCACAGCTCAGTAGTGAGACTGTAGCTCCTCTGAAAATCAGATACTTTTTATTTTTCTTTTAATACGTTGTTCCAGAAACTACCATAATATTTAGTCTTGTAGTTGTGTTCTTTTAGCTAGGGATTTTTTTTTTTTTCATCTTGTGGTTAATCGAAATTATACCTGCTGTCAGGAAAGAATCTGCTTCTTATTAGTATAGCAAAGTTTGCCAAGACTTACATGCTGAATTTGATATGTGTCTACATAATTCCTTGAGGAGACAGAAGAACGTGGAAAGCTGAGAGTGCCTCAACCCAACTTGCACATTTTTTCCTCCTCCTTGTAATTATTGCAAATTTTATGTGAAGAAGCAGAAGAAGTAAGGTTAGTATGGAGTTCTGGCTTAGTAATAAGTTCTGATTCATAGTGTTTAGGATTTAAGGTTTCACTATCTAAGCATTAACTTTATATTTTGTTCTAAATTTTTCATTTAAAATGTTGATAAATTTAATTTTTGAGACACTGCATTAAATTTGATCTTTTTTCTCTGATATGCACTGTGCCATGATTGAGATTACTGTTCTTAAATCAGGGATTGTCCAAAATATAATGTTCTAAACCTGCTGGATTCAGGGAGTTGTGGGGTTTTGCATCCTACCATCCCTAATGCAGTATAAAAGTTTCCAAGCCTACTCACAGCATCTGCCAATCTCTTGTTTTACTCCTTTTCTTGTGACAAAGACTGACAGGGTAATCTTGGTCTGTAAGGCTTCTAGGTTTCCTCTTCTCTCATACACTGTGATTTGCCAAGAAAATTCCCATATTTCCTCTACTGTGTAAGAGATGATGAGACATTTGGTCATAGCTTTGAGACACATCTTTAAGTGCTACCTGTTGATCTACTTGCTTCCTTAGCCTGCACTGCCTCAGATTCGATTCTCTCAGTTCTTAAGGGTGTAGATGTATGTGCCTAGTCCCAATCTATGGAAAACTACCCCTTGTCATCATGTGAAATGACATTCTGTTCTGGAGTCAGACATTCAGAAGTCAAGGAAGGCAAAGCATAGAAATGACAAGAACTTTCATGGGATCAAGAAGAATGTAAGGAAACAGTTCAGTGAAAATGCCCTCGGTGTCAGAATTGCTTGTGCAGACTTTGCCAATAGTTAGTTCAGCCTGTGAATCACAGTGTTTGTTACGCTAGAGGAACATTTATTTCTTCCTGAATTTCCCTGCCAGCGCTTGCTTACTGAAGAGCAAGTGAAAAGCTTTTGCTTTCTCTCATTATGAGAAGCATTTCTGAGAGAAGAGAAAAAGAAGTTAGCATAGGAAATATCTCAAAATTATCAGTGGGAAAAATGGGGAACAAATACCGAATTAGGAATAACAGATTGCCAGGACTAGATAATATTCATCCAAGAGTAGCAAGAACACTCAGAAACAAAAGAGCCAAACTGAAGGCTATGGTGTTTCTCTTTACCACACACAAAATGTCTCATAGGACGCCTATGTTCCAAATGAGCTTCCAAGTAGGTCTAGACAGTTCAGATCTGTATCACATTTGCATCAGACTAACAGAAAAGGCAATCAAGAACAGAGCTGATTAGCTCACATATTAATACAATGTGGTGTGAGAGAAAAAACATGGTATTTGTAAGAAAGAGATTGTGATGCCACACTGAAATCAGTTAAAATTGATTTTGTGTAAGTATGAAGTGATGTATATGGAAAAGTCATGACCTCACATAGATGTGTGATGACATGGACATGTGATAAGCCAATATGAGGCATGAAGAGGGTCTTGTGGTGATAACAGGATCATTCCATTAAAAAGATTGTTTAGTGCTCAGTAACAAGATGCTGAGAGGAAGTGCCTGAGATGACCTGGTATCCCAACCCAGAATGGCTTTTCCTACTTAGTAACATATAACTCAGAGTGGTGTTTTTGACAACTTTGGTTTAGCTTTGCAAGTTCCTTACCATTTGAAATAGTCAGTCCTGAACTGCTTCTCAAATTTTCCAGTAGCATCAGCCTGTTTTGGATCTGTTTATATTCATCAGAACTTCCTGCTGAAAACTTGCAAAGAATAAGTAGTCAGAGATCTTGGTTTTGATGAAATAACAAAGTTTTTCAGGCCAAAAACCCAGATGACCACCATTTAATCATTTAATCATGACCACCATTTAATCATAAAACATAATGTGGGTTGATATTACCATTTGTAAGTAGCATAAGCAGAGAATTAATTTATGTATTGTATACTATTTTTAGATAGAAATGAAAAATTATGGTTTCATATCATGCATCGAGAATCAGAGGGAGCCCATTCTTCTGCTACAGTTGTCAGAACTGCTCTAAACTTTAATTTCTGACGGAGTAAAAGGTTTTAGTCCACATGCAATTCTTCACAGTCTCCTTAAAATCTCCCCCACCAGTAAGACACCTTTTTTCTTTTACTAAAGTGTCTTTCTTCCAACTCATAAAATTAGACCTTTTAAATTAAGTGTAATTTTCCAGATTTACCACATGCTGTCCTTTCTTCTGTGGAAGTGCTAGCCCTACATCTTTTGCTAGGTGGGTCGTAAATGATGTTGAGAAGAGTGTCCCAAATAGAATTTTAGATCTCCTCTGTGGGTCTCCACAACCAACTGCCATTTTCCATACTGTCCCAACAGTGCCAGTCTAATTTAAAACATACATTTTATTAAGAAATACAGTGACTCAGCTACATGATCCAGAGCGCTGTTCAAAAATTAAAACTGTGGAGAAAACTGAAGATTTTGGAAAAACACAATTTCTTAGGAAGAAAAGTGTACATTTGTACACATTTGTACACATTTGTACATTTGTACACTACCCCTTGCCCCGCCTGCAAAGAGAAAAAAAAGAAAAAAAAAAATTAAAAAAAGCAAACACAAAAACCCAATAAACCTACTAGAAAATCTAAATACTCATTCATGCTGTTTGTGGTAGAGATATATTTTAATGTCTTCACACTCTCGAGCAGCAAAAAATCCATTAGCACACAGATTCTCACAGTCATTGACTGTGTGGGAAGATACAGATGGGTTTTTTTTCTTCATTGCAACAATATCACTAACAGCAGGAGCTGAAACATACTATGTCATGTCAACCTGAAACAAATTAGGATTTAAGAATCTAATAACGTTGGGATTGCTCAGTGGTGCAGTTTGCTGACAGAATGTCATTGTGCACGAATGGCATGTACTCAGAGTTGAGTCGCTCTGGCAGTTAAAATACCCATGTTTCCCTATTAAGCCAGAATGCCAGCAGCTACCCCACTGGGGGCTTCAATGTAATATAATACACTCATCCCAAATTTTTTGTGGCACTGAGTGGTCAGAGAGCTGTATGGCCAAACAACTGAACTGAAGAAAATGAAGAAAAATACCTGGTGACCTGTCATAAACTTAAAATCTGCCGAGTTCAGTGGCTGCCTCACTGTGGCGAATTGATGCTATCTCACAGATTCAAATAAGTATGTTGATATATTCTGTACTGTGCTTAATAACAGTGTTTAAAAAACCTGAAAAGTGGGGCTTTTTTACTAAAGAACTAAAATATTAATTGTATCAGTTTTCTATATTCTTTATGTTGCAGTGAGAAGGAAAGCAAAAGTTCCATGGGCAGGTTTTCCATTTTATTGCCAAGACCTGCAAGTGCTTGCACGTTTTGCTTCATATATAGCCAGGGCTGAGAAATATTTTAGAGCTAAATAGCTCCTTGTGCAAGTTTCTTAAACCTGATTTGAATTCATGGTCACAGCAATGTATGTACAATCTCAGAGGAAAGTTTGCATATAGAGATGTTCATTGCATACACTGTCCATCTTGTTTTACCTGTGATAAAAGAAAATTCACATAAGCACGTGTTGTATCAACAACAAGCAGCTGATATATTCCAAATTCAGAATATTCTCTAATAGCTAGTGCAAATACAAGGCTGTGCTATCTTTCTAAAAATTGGCTGTTCTTAACTCACTTGTTTTGTGAAGCAGGACACAGCTCACTTGTTCCCAAGTGTCAACAGCCCATGTTAGAAGGCTTTGTATGGACATGGCACTTCACTGCAGTGGTAATGTCAGCTTGACCTCCTTCCTGTTGCAAAGATAATTTTTAAACAGCCGTGTTTGAAAATGTAAAGATTGTTGTATGTATTAGCTGCCAGTTTTTCAACCACTTCAGAGAATTCTCTGTTCTTGAAATAGCTTAAAAATACACAAAGTGTTTGAACATCAGTATCATATATAAACTAAATGAAATGTTTTGATTTTTTTTCTCTAAAATAGAAAAGGCATGTTAAATATATGTTAGAAAAACTTGAAATTTTCAGGGTCCAGTTGAATGGTGCAGAAGACATTGTCTGGTTTTGTACTTCTTTTGCTTATCCCCCAGTGTACATATTTGTGCTTTTTTGAAACTGATTGATGGTAAATCTGGTGATCTTGTATTTTTTCCCCCTATTTCTGTGTCTGACTAGACAGCTGGACCTCATTATTTTCTAGTGCATTCCACAAGATTTAACGCTATTAATTGTCAGTTTCAATGTGTGTGGAGAAATTTTAGGAAGAGAAAAGTGTCTGTAACTTGTAAAGATTTCTGTATCTCTGCCTAGGATCAATCACTATTTAAAGGAGAAAACTCATCCCTGCAACTTTCACATCTTTTGTTGAAATAGTAGCAGATCTTCTATGTGGAAAGCGAATATTCTGTGTAAAGACTAAAAGCTGGAGTACAAGGTCATAGGGAAATGCAGAAATCCTAGTGATTAACTGAACAAACCTTTGAGCAGCACACATTTTCAAGCCTGACTGCACATTTCAGTGCTCCTTGTGGGTGTTTTATGGCACCACTTTCTTGTGTCTTAGGAGCTGCTGGTACAGCCTTGGCATCCTCTGCCTGTGTGGCTCAGAAAGCTGTCTCCCGACTGCAGTGTTCCACATCTAATTGCTGCTTCTCTCACTGGATCTTGCTGAGTTTAAATCTGGTAACTCCTTGCTCTGCACTGATGGATTGTTATCTTTTCCATGTCCTTTCATCTGCCAGTGGTAGGACAACATTCTTAGAGCTGATAGTTATATAAGGGTTTTGCTTTCTCTTAGGGAAGAGAGAATAGCTGGAGGTTCTTTTGTCTACTTACCATGTCTATGCACACCTTTGAAATGGAAATTGAGATATCAGCAGATATTTGAAGGCCAGTTTGCTCTGAATATACCTTAAACCAAGCCTTTACAGAAAGCAAATCATTATTTAGTTTTTCTTTGTATTCCTTTGGCTAGTCCTTAACTTCCAGAACTGTCAAATGAATCTCACAGAGAACCATAGGGGTTTTTTTTAACTGCATCACTGTCCTTGTCACTGAGCTTCGTGCTGGATGATCTTACTCACTTCTGAGGCCCCATCTGAATTTCAGCAATAGTGAGCCTTAGAACATCATTTTGCATTCTTGTTCAAAATGGATCACATGAAAATATTGATAATTATTGCTTCTTACCTCCATTACAGCTCTAGAAGGTGTTTGAATTATCGCAGACTTTTAACTTCTGGGATTTCATTACAAACACTAAAAATGCATTGCTTTTTAAAAATCTGTGAGCTGTTACCTCTACAAAGTGGCATTTGCTGAAACAACTCTGGTCATTTAAGCAACTCCTTCAGTCAGTGCATCTCCAGGGGCTGGTCCAGTCACAATCCAGGTGGACAGACGAAAGTTTCCTTCCAAAGGAATGCTGAGCAGCTTGGACAGGCTCCTGGCTGAGCAGTCCTCTTCTCTGGGGCTCCTATGACGTGTGGTTGTCATGGAGGGTAATTTATTTTACTGTTGCCTGCTCATGAGTTTAAGCGGGGCTTTGGAGTTTTTAGATTATACAGAATCATCACAATGAAGTGTGGTATAGTTCTTTGATTTAACACTTGGTTGTGTAAAAAACTGCCTGTCAGTCAGTCCAGTCATACCTGGAAATCATGGGCAATTGTCTGCCTACCAGAGAAACAGCCAGTAGGTATGTTTTACATGAGCAAGGCTCATGACTTCACCTCACAACAGGTGTTTTAGAGCAGTTTTTCCTTAAAAGTCCTTATTTTGAAATGTGTAGAAGTCCGGAAGAAAGTAGGTCTGCAGTATGTTGATGAACTCTTAAAGTCAGAGAAACATTTGGCTCATGAGTTTTACTGTGTACTGAAGATAGTCTTGGAAAAGACAAAGAAGGTTTAATGTGGTAATAAATGTTCTTAATGATTATCAATGCAACTGTGAATAAAAGGTTGGAAATGGCTTGATTAGTTGAGTTACCTATTTCCAGGGCGAGTGTTACCTGTTCATTGATACCCCATGGCACTTACAGAAAACTTTTGTCTTCCTTCCAGGATCAGTTAATTACTCATGAAATAGTCACACAGCTTATTTGATCTCCAACTCTCAAAAGTCTTCTCCAGTTCAATGGAAAATTGCTTGTCATGTTCCTGGTTCTCTCTCATTCACTTTCCTCATGAAGCAGCCCTCTGAGAGTCTGATGCTGTGTTTGTACAGTTGTAGATACCATTTATGAGAAAAAGAACACTGGATAAAATGCAGTGTCAAACTATTAACACATAAATTGCAATTAATAAAATAAACAGCAATGAATCTCAGTTAACAAAGAAACTGTTTGATATTTTAATTTTGCTATCACTTGTAATGGAATAAAAGGTGCTATCTAAGTATGTGGCTGCAATATAAGAATAAAAATGTCTGAAAAGAAAATGTAGTGCTGAGCAATCATGTTAAGTGAAATTTTGACTCTTCAAAATGTTATCCCTTACTGACATGGAAGGAGATCAGTTCCAAGTTCAGCAGCATTCTCTGGAAATGTAAGTTTCTTATCTGGTTGTAGTGGATGATGAAAGTATTTTTAAGGAAGATGGTGGGAGTAGTATTTAGATGTTTCCCAGCTGGTAAACAGTTGAGACTGCTGAACAGATGGCAGTAAAGGCTGATAGGTATTGGTGAGTCTGGTGATTGGTATCACATAAATACTCAGCTATACTGTGTGTACATCCCAGGTCTGTTGAAGATTTATCATTAAATATCTCTTGAGTGTATGTAAAGCAAAATCCAAATTTTCAGCCAGTTGAGTCTTCCTTTTGACATCTAGATATTGCTGAGTATTATCACAGGAGAAATCAAGAGCAAGTCTAATTTGCTAAAACAGTCATGAAACCCCCAGTTTCAATTGTTCAGCTGTGAGAGTCATTCTTGTATTTTGTCAACAGTGTGGTAACAGATCAGATAAAATGCTGACCTAAGGTGTCATTTTATTAAGGGCTGTCCTCGGTGAGTATTAATAATTGACCATTTTGCAGCTGCATACACTGGGATTATTTTTATTAAGGTGAGGAATTTTTTTCTTAAGCCTCTCTTTAGATACACATTGTGCCTATATTCTCCAGTCAGCATCAGTTCCAGAACTGGGATATGAGGAATCTATTCCAAGGAAATTTAAGTTTTTAGGTCAAAACACCTTGACATAAATGAGAAACAGAACCTCTTTAGGCATGTGAAACAAACTGCCTTTCACTAAGCTTCTCTCATTTTCTTTTTGCACAGTGCTTACTTAATAAATGGTAGTCAATAATCTGCCTCCTGATGGGAGTTTCTTTGTCTTAGATCTTCACCCTCTTTAAAACCATTTCTGTCTGGGTGACTACTCTGCACTTCTGTGGCAGCATTGATAATAACATTTTGCCCTGGAGTCAGTGATTTTTACGGCAAGATCTCAAAAATCTTTCCGAAGGGCCTTTCAGAAGGGCTTTTTTAATAGGTAGCAAACCAGATGTATGGAGATATGAAATGACATGGAAAAAATAACAATATATTTATGCCTCCCATTTCCTTGTCTCTTGCTGTGCTTACTCTGCATGATCTCTGCCTGACCTACAGGGGTTTTTTTCTTAGTTTAATTCATGAAGTTTGTGGCTGTGAGTATATTGCTTTGCTTTTATCTCATGTCTTCAAGCCATAACTCTTTATCTCCTAACTCAAAGCTGCAGGACTGAAGGTGAAGCTGATTTGCTTTCTTCTTTTCTCAGTGCTCTGATGTTCTGCAAGGAAAATTTGGCAGAGGTAAATAACTGTCAAACAGAAAGAACAAGACAAACCTAGCAGATCAAGGTTTTCAAAACTGGCTAGTAATTTTAGATGCATTCATTTTGGATGTGCAATTGACAAACAAAGAGTCAGAGCCAGGCCCTTGTAGTCTGGCAACCAAAATCATTAGCATCTTCTAATAAACCTGGCTACCGTGCTATCTTTATAGATAACCTGATTTTAAACAGCTGGCTAAAGTAAAATTTTGTTAGCAAAGGTAATTCAGTCTGTTGAAAAATATGACTATTTTTATTTTTCCTGTATTCTATTCCTAATTATAACAAGAAAAGTTTACCTTCAGAAAAAGGTTAATACTTGTCTTCTGTCAAGCTGGATTTTAATTTCTGCTGTGTGGAACTCTAGTTCAAAGGGAACAGAACAGGAGTCTCAGCTGTTGTTGGCTTTGCATTGCAGACTGATGGGAGCTGCTCAGTTGCAGCTGTAAGCAAACCTGGCTGGTGCTGGGTTAGACCCAAGCTGCCTGTCCCAGGAGCATCCTCCTAAGCAGCCCTGGGCCTGAAGGTCAAGCACATTTTGCAGTTGCAGAACTAGTTAGCCATGGTATCACTCCCTCCCTCCCTGCTTCTGTCAAAGCAGGGGCTCCCTCAATATTGTAGCAATGTGGAATAGATGGTGGTTGCTGCTGCCTTTTCCCAATAAGCATCCCTTCTGGAAAAGCTGCTTGAGTAGGCACTCAGGCAAGGCACTCAAGTCCACACACCACACACCCCGTGGCTAGCTCAGCAAGGAAAGGCAAGAAGGGAAAGTTCCAGAGAGGTTTATTTTGCAGACACACACCAAAGGGTTCAGGGGCAAAAGACACAGATCACAGTAGTGCCCGCGGTTAAGTATGGGGTCAGGGACCAATGATCTGAGGGACAGGGGAGGTACAAAGTCAGGGCAAAGGGCAAAGGGGATATGGGGCAGAAAACCAGGGATACCACAACCAATGGGGAAACAGGGAAAGGAGAAACCAGGACAACTAGGGACATATATGAACAATAGTGGTGGGCAAAGCCCATGGACAAATAGGGAAAGCAAAACTGAGGTAGCTTAACATAGTGTTGTAGAGCACCAAGGGGAAGGTCTTTTCTTTCAGCCTAGGTGAGGAAACTCTGTGGTAGATTCTTCCAGAACAAAGCCTGGGGGTTTCCCTGAGGGGTTCAAGGGTTTCCACAAATACTGGATTGCATCACTTCCCAGGCAGGCAGTGGAGCAGCTTTGCGGGGCATCTTCAGTTTTCCCTGCGCTTTTGAAACCCTGTTGAACGGGCTGTGTTTATATAGTCTCGAGACAGTAGTTGATGCATCATTTATATGTCTGAATAAAAATTCTTTTAGAACCTAATTCAGGATGTATTTCCTTATCTTAAATTCTAATCAGGCAAAACTTGCCTAGTTGTATGTATTCCTAAGAAAGCAGTTAGTTGAAATAGGTATTGCTGATTTGTTTTCCTCCAAGACCTGTTCTATCAGTTGCTCTGAATTTTTGTTGCATTTCTAGGACATCTCCTCCTATGTTATGTTGCAGCAGCAGCAGTCCATGGCTGATTAGTATGCAGAGATCATTTTGGTCCTGGTCTTGCCTAATAGTACTAACCTCAAAATAAAAAGCTAATTAGAGCAAGTAAAGTTATTAAAAGTGCCTGTGTGATTTAAAAGCTGAAGTCTACATTTTCAGGAGAGTCTTAGGCATTTTGGAAACCTGATTAAATTAAAATCCTTTATGAGGTTACATGAAAATAGAACTTCGGCTTTAAATCACCTTGCTAGTTTTGATAATCTTAGTGTCTTTCGTCATCTCACACAATAAATGATAATCCTTCGCAGGTGAAATTCACTACTCATAGCTACGGAGGGTTACAAGGACATCGTCACCAGCAGCATATATTTAGTCAAAATCTTTCACAGAACCAGAGCACTTCAGATGGAACTTCATTTTAAATGACCATTATTTAGAAACAGTTAGGTGAAGAGACAAGAAAGTTTCTTCATTTGTTTTTTGGGGGCGTTGGGGTTTTTTTTTTTGGTGTTTTTTTGGGTGGGGGTTTTGGGGTTTTTTTTGGTTTTTGTTTTGGTTATTTTTTAATTTTAGTTCTTTATTGTCAGGAGAGATTTTGTGACTGTGTTATGGTGGAGATTACATTTTGTAGCCCAGATTATAAATCTGATACACTCTGACACCCAGCACATTGTGGCAAGAGAAGAACAAGTTGAATCAGAGGGTTTCTGAGGGAGGCAGAGCCTCTCCTCCAAACTCAGTGTTCATGTCAAGCACAGCAGTACTCAGGTGCCATTGTCCACCTACACATTGGCTGTAGAAAACTAGTTTGGTGTGGCAGGACCAGGGAAATAGGTGTCAATAAGAGTCCTGGTTGCCAAGTCCTCACTAGCAACCCCAAAGACTCAGTGGGCCTGGAGACTGATTTGTGTTTTCACCTACAATGACACTCTTCAGTGGAAATTGACTGTCTGTGCTTAAATTAGTGTAAGAAATGCAACACCAGACAGTATGCATTTTCTCTAAAGCACGGAGTGGGAGAATGAATGATCTGCAGGCTGCCCTTGGTGAGGGGGATGAAATGACAGGGGAGGAAGGAGCTATGAAGGATGTGGAACCACTTCTAGTGAAGTGGACAAGAGACATCTCAAATCCTTTTAAGTATTTTGCTTTTCTTTAGCAAAAGCATCTTGAGATGCTTGTGATGGTGCAGATAGTATTGAATTCATACTCTTGTTTTATGTGTACTATCTTGGTAACATAATAGGTGTTTAATGCAGCTCTGCCCTCTCCCTTTTTCTACTTGTCTAGAATATCCTTGGTGTTTAAGAACAACCCTTATGTCAGCGTCTTTATTAAAGAATGTGCTGCGGAAATTACGTTAATTAAGCTGGAGTGTAATTATGGGCTAGAAAGATTATTTCACAGTCAGAATCAAATTGTTGTAGATAAATGTGCATTAACTTAATAGTGTGCAGCTAATTAGTTTTGCTATTTACTTGTAAAAATTGAAAAAAATATAATCAGTTATACAAAAGCTTGAGAAATGAATACATTGCAAAGCCAATGAGGAGCATACTCCGAATCTCTCTTTAATTATTGTTTCACTGGAATTTTTTCTTACTTTTCCTATTCTGAACTTGCAATGGACACAAGTAGCTAATTAACAAACTTTATTTCTACTTAAAATATATATTTTGCAAGTAAAATATGTGGTTGCCAGTTTGACAATTATATATCTGAATTCATACTAAAGCAGTTACAGCATCAGAGTATCTTGTACTCTCCACAAAAGTTAAATTGCTTTGGATCTCACTGTGTAGCAAATTGGGATAGAGACTTTATTTTCTGTGTATATCTAACTTTAATTGTTGTGTTTGTCAGCCAGCTGACATTAGTCTTTAGCATGGCTTAAGGAAGGAAAGAACGAACAAAGTGCTTCCATGCTCAGATACATCCACTAAATACTTAGAGTACTGCAGTGCATAGTCATGGTACAGTCCTGAAAACCAAAGAACACAGGATTACTTGACCCCCATCTAAAAGACAAAGCTTTGACGTGTTTGCCAACAAACATGTAATTCTGTATGTTCCAAAAATACCCATAATAGCTCTATGTCTCAGGCATTCACAAGTGTGAAAGGAAGGCTGCAGAACATTCTCCTTAATGTAAGTCAGTATTAGCTTCTGGGAAAATCTAATACAGTAATTTGATTTGTGCATATAAATTCATATATAGAATTTTTTCTAAGCCACCTCTGAGCATAATATGCCTTCCATTGACTTCAGAGTAGAAGAGACTCCAGTATAAATTAAAGTAGTGATTAAAAAGTGCAATCTCAAACTGAAATCTGGTGTGCTCTGAACTTCATGTGCAGTGTTGTCTACAGGGCTTTACTGTATGATCATCTTTCTTTATGCTGAAATTAAAAACATAGAAGAGGGACATATTTTTATGAAATAGAGAAAAATAATTTCAATAGCCTGTATAGTGATTTCTCCCTTAATAAATAAATAACACCAGATATAATATCCTCTGTTGCAGAACAGTTCCATGGCTTTTCCACAGTAAGTTTTAATGAAATTGGATATCAGTTTCATTTTTATCAAGTTATATCAAGAATGCTAGCTCCTGTGTGAATTTGTATTTGCCATTAGAAAAAAACTTAGGAACAGCACGTATTGACACAAACCTAAAAAATCTCAGACTTTTCCCACTTCCAGCCTCCCCTGTGCAAACAACACAGCTGAAAATCTGTGAACTTTGCCATGTTTGAAATTGACTTTGGAATTTGCAACAAGAATTTGGAATATGAATTTCAAAATCATACATATTTTTCCCAACATGATCGGAAATGTAAAATTAAAGATGTGCAAAAAATGTAATTTTTTCTGCTTTGAAGGATTTTGTAGCTGCAGTTGATGCTATCAGTTGAGCACAGAGAGAAGAGTTTCAAAGTTTGAGGGAGTGGAACTTTCAGTTCCAATAAGGAAATATGGAGGGAAAGATTACCAAAGTCTGGAAAGAAATCAGCTCTGAGGTGCAAAGGGAAAGATACAATTCACAGTCTTCTTGCTGCTGGCAAAATGTATTGCAGGGTGTCACTCACCAACTAAATTCTTGGGTCAGTGAAAGTAATGGGCACTGGAATTTAGTATATCACATGAAAAACCCACCCAGAACGTGTTGCATGGAAATAAGTACCATACATGCAACAACTAAGTAAAATACAAGTAACTCTTTCTGTCAATAGCTGTACTTCCACTGGCTGAGGAAAGATTTTTGATAGATTGAGGCACATATTTTCCTTTAATATATTCAAGTTTCAAAGGCCTCTTTAAGATACTGATTCTGATTTCCAAATGACAGATCCTTGCCAGTATAGCTGTCTTGCATTAATAAGGGCAATTGCCCTGAGTCAGTGCCATGATTATTGTCTCCAGTGGATTTATTAGATACATGCAGTGTTTCACAGTTCAGCTGGAAACGTTTCTGTAGAAATGCTGTACAGCACATTCTGCAACCTCATTCTTTTACTAAAGAATAGAAAAGTTATGTCCCCATTGTGTCCTGACAGGATGGCAATTAAGGGAGGAGCTGGTTTTCCCCATTCAAAGGATGTTTTTCTCTGAGTTGGATTTTACATGGGTAAAACTATCAAATATACATGTGAGATGTTTATTTTAGGTTCATTTAAAAGTACAACCTACTTCTGCACTAAACTCTGAATACCATCCATGTAGGTTTTTTTTTCTGGCTCAGCTTTTGCATTAATTTTAGTAAGACACTTCCTGGTTTTAGCTGGGATTCACTGTTCTTAGTCTTTTGTTGCTGATACATCATTTCAGGGTTATGGATTTCTTTGGTGTTGATGAGCACTTGGTAGTACTTTAACAACTGACAAACTCATCATTCTTCTGCTGGCTTTTGAGTCATTGTGAAGACTGTGTTATACTGTGGCCCAAATGGAGATCAGAGAAATTACCATTTCTAGACAGCCAGCTAGAAATCATCTTTTCTCCATTTACTTCCCCCTCTAAATGCTGAAGTACAGCCATGTTTTCTTAGTATTCAGAAAAGTGGGACATGCATTATGTTTGTTGATGCTTTGAGTAGAATAGGACAAAACTGAAATATCTAATTAGAAACAGCATTACCAATAACAAAAAAGCACGTCTTCCATGACAAATCTTTTTTTATTATTGTTATTATTTATGAACTGAAACCGTTGGTAGTTTATATCAACAGAATCCAAGATTTATTTCAATTCAAGTCAACTAATGGCTAAAAGAAGTTTTCTTTAGCTTAAGCAATGGATATGGCAGCATCCATGCCAAATAGCAGGAGGGTTGCAGTCAAAGGTTGGCTTGGTAGCCCAGAAGATCTCTTCTTGGCCTGCACTCCCCTGAGGTGCTGTCCAGATTCTCTGCATTTTTTATATACTTGAAAACTTTTTGCAGTCAGCTGATGGTGAATCAGTCTCTCTGGGTTCCAGGAGCTGAAAACCAGTATTGAGGATTGAACAGCAGCCCTTTTAACTTTTGCCAATTTTTTTTCCCCTCTATGAGAGAGTCATGTAAGCACTGTCTCTCTTTACCCATGCCTGGCATGAAGATGATGATATCTATGTGCTGCATTGGGAGAGTTCCCTAGAATTTCTACAGAGCTTTGAAGAAGATGAAAAGCATGTGATGGGAAGCAGCAATAGTATTTGAGTATCATTACTCATTGCTGTTGGATACTTTTTCTTCCATCCAACAGCTGTTATTTGAGCAATTTTTTAACAATTTTACTCTTCTGTTACTGACTCCGTGAACTTTCTGACTCATGCGTATCAAGCGTGTCTTGCATTATTGCATTGTTTTGGTGGTTGTACTTTGAGGTACATCAAGCTGGTGTGCAGGAGATCAGTTTTTCCATGCTTAATGAAAACTGAAATAGAGGCAGCACAGGAAAACCATTAGTCTGTATTTCCCTTTGACAAGAAGATCAGTTTCAAGTGCATGTATAGTATTGTACAGCTTGCAACTTCAGTGAACAGAATTAATTCCTCAACTTTTCCAAAACACTGAATAGGAGTCTAGTTGTAAGAAAAGACAATGAATACTGTTTGTTGTTTCTCTTTTTGTAAAATCAGTATTAGAAATTTATGTAAGTTTTTTTCTTGGTTTTCCAGAGTTGGTGTTTCAGGACAAATTCTGGATTTACCAATTTGTGTTGTTTTTATCAATATCTTGAGTAACCGTTAAGTTTTACTGTTCAATATTCATTATTAGGCATCAAATGAATGTCTAGTATGAAGAGCTTGCTGTGCTCAGGAAGACAGGGAGTGCGGGGAAAGTGTTGCATAGATAAGAATGATGCCTGGTATGGATGTGTGGGGATGAGAATGGTACGGAACTCTGCTGTGCAGCAAGAAAACAAGGCAATAGTGCACTTGGTGGAGTGATCATTAAGGACTGAGATAACACAAGATATTTAGGATTAAGACTTTCTGTTAGTTTAGATTAATATCTTTTCTTGGTGCCCCACCCCAACTGTAAAAAGTATTTCTGCAGCTTGTGCTAAACTGTATGCTCTGTTGGAATTAACTATTTTCTGCTATATGCACACATGGAAAACACCCAGTTTCTAGTGTTGGTGGTCGCTGCTTTCCTGTGGCAGTCTCCAGGTTGTCCAGGCAGTGATATGCCCCAGCTTCACATTTGAGAATATGAGAGAAACATCCAGTTTCATTGTTTCTTGATTTGCTAAACCTTAAAAAGCTTGACTTTGTCATCCCTGCTGGAAAAGGGCAGAAACAGTTTTCCTGTCACTGCCATCAAACTTGAGATCTGGAGCCAGAAGCTTGATCAGGCAAAGAGAGCAGCAGGGAGGGACAAACCATGTGTTGTCACGTCGCTTATTGTGAAACTCATTCTGCTTAATAGCACAAGATTGGAAAGCTTTGAGTGGAGAGAGGTGGCATGCCTCAAAACCTTTTGGAAACTTTTCATGGTTCTGGTTATTTCAAAAAACAATGGGGATGCTTGGAGCCTTTCAGGGAATATTGTGTGTGCCAGCTTCCCCTCCTGCTTGATTTGAACCACCTGAGTGTAGTTTAAATCATTAACACTGGTGCTGTTAGGCTAATGTTTAAGTGCTCCTGCTGCTTTTATTCACTTTCTTTTTATATAGCTGCAATGTTTAGGTGTTATCATACATGTAGGGAAATAAATATTTTCTCTCTAAAATGCTTCTCCCATTTTCCTAGGGACATCAGGGGTTTGTGGAGTAACATTTGTTCTTTAGAAAGGATACATTTCTGTATGGCCATATAGGAGCAGAGTCTCAAATGCCTTTTTTTTCTCCTGTTGTTCTATAAAAGGTTTTCTTTCTGTGAATACAGAAAGGTTTAGGAGACTCTGACTGGGAACAGTAGTTCTAGAAAAGGAGACAACTTTGATTTATGGGTCTCTGGAGGTGGAAAACCTCTCAAACCTCAGAGAAAGGCATTAAAGTAAATAATTCTGTCTCACAGTGTAAGTCAATGACAGAGTCAAGGCTGGAATCCCCTAGGTCTGTATACTGTTGTGGTCTCCTGTCTTAAGTTTCCACCTTTCTGATCTATGAGGAAAACATATCTGCATGTGTAACAGCAGTGCTGCCAGTGAATAACATTTCACAATCTCCTGAAATCTGCCCTGTGATGTGTGAACTCGTGTTGATGGAGGGAGGCCAAGTAAGCTGGTCTCTCAGGGAAGGGTTAATTTGGCATATTTTCACAGCTGCAATGTATGAAGCTACTGTAAGGCCCTTTTGTAGTAGGAGGTTAGAAAAATGTTACCCATCACAGGGAAAAAGAAGATAAATTAGGCAGCTTAAAGACATCTTGATAGCTTAGCTAATTTGACTCTTGCTTTTGCAGAGGCAGTCCCTGTATATGCAAATACCTGCAGAGGAACAGATAAAACAAGTTCTTCTAGACTTTCAGCTCAACAGCTCCAAAAGATAAATATCACTTTCTAACTAAAACAAACAAACTAAACAAACCAAGTAATACAAATGGGAAAGTAAGAGAGAGTCTCAAGCACTGACTCCCTGCTTCAAACACACAGTCTAGAGGAGAGATAACATTGTACAAGGTACTGAGGGTGTGGTTACCTCACAGTACAGGCAGCTTTTCTCTAAGAGTAAGAAATGCAAGCTCCCTCACAGGGTGTGGGAGAATTAATATATAGATCAGTACCAATATAGAGGGAAAAAATATTTCATAAAGGTTCATAAAAACATTTTCATTAAGAAGATATTTGTAAATGAGAGTAACCTTGAGTAGATAATACTTTCACCTCTGAATACAATCATGTTGTATTGAAGGCAGTAACCTGGAGCTGTAAACAGTAACGTATGGTCCAGTGTCATTAGATAATCTTTGCTCAACTGAATCATCTTTAAAATCCTTTCCTCTTAAATGAAATGTTCACAAAATCTAAAGACAGTTCAGCTCCAGGCCATTTTTGTTACATTGAAGTAGTTCTTGCCTCTTCATATGCCCACCTCTTAGGGTTTTTTAAATTCTAAAATCTAAGTAACAGAAGAGTGATGCCTTATTAGAGAAAATGTAAAGGATACAAAGGCAGAACTGCAGGAAGGTATATTTGCCATTGTAGAAGTCAGTTTTAGCCCTTTGCTCTATTCAAGATGTAATTTTTTGAAGTACTGGATTAACCCTGAGACCCCAGGTTTATGGTTCTGTTAGAGACCTGGGACATGCTGAGCATCTCCATTGCTGCTCGGCAGAGCTGGACAAGAATCCTTTGCATCTGATACATCATATCCTTCTCTGCACCTCATTAGGAGACACAAATACATTGTAAAAACCACATTGTGCTGAATCTGTGTAAGCGCTACTGCATGGCAGTTTTAGTTTAGGCCACATGAAAGCATAAACCAAGGAAAATGTCATAACCCAAGTGCAACATCCAAGTTTTTGGCAGGAGCATCAGATACTTTTACAGCTGTTTTACATACAGTCATTTTAAATTTGAAAAGCTCTAACAAGAGCAGCTTTTCATGAAGTGTAAAGAGCTCTTTTGGAGGAAGAAAAAAATGGTGAAGATCTGCAAGATTCCAGAATCACGGGTTTGGTGAGATGTTCACATTTAGTCTGTGTTATGGTGGATAACCTGGGATCAGCCTTAGGGAGCACCCCACACAGGCTACAGTTTTAAGGTTGGAATAAACAATAACATATTTCTTTGTTTCATAAGAACCTAACATTTTTATTCATAGAAAATACATCTTCAGTGCCTTTTCTCTGTCATCCTTCTGGTATTTCCAAATTTAGACTAAACTATGTCAGATTATTTTGTTCCTTACTTTTCCAGTAAGGTTTGGCGTATCTAATTTGAAAGGACAAAAAGAGAAGCGCAGAGAGCTGTCTGCTGATAAGAGTTCATTTCTGTCCTAAGGGGTTTGCATTAGGCCCAAACAGGCTGTTAGTGCATCTTGTGGTAGGTTATTTCTTGTTTGTGTCACCGTGGGTCTGGGGATGATGATCAATTGCTTGTTATTGTACCCTCTTTTGACCAAGTTTGGCTGGGGGAGTGAGTATGCTGAAGGGTTTTGAGGGTCTTCCAAAGTGAGAGGAACAGAGATTGATATATCTATTTTATTTCCTAAAATTGAATGCTTAAGTTATCCAGTATTCATATGTTCCATTTTCAAAGCAAATATAGTAACTCTGCCTCCTCTTAAACTGTAGCAGATCATTCAGAGCGGGCTGGCAATTTCTGCATATGTGTGTATGGGTATATATGGAGAAGTGTGTTTGAAAAAGAGAAAGTACGTAAAGGAAGCACTTCAAATTTAACTCACAATAAATTTAGGGTAATAAGTCTGTTCTCTTGTGTTTGACCGACTGTCAGAGAAGCACAGAAAGAAAATAACAAAATGAGCTGTTAGATGATCCTTCCTCTTTATAACACATTCCTTTTCTGTGTATTATGTTTAAGTCTTCTTGATTTCTTCTCCTAGTTGGGTTTAACATCTTATCTTTGCTTTTTTAAAATGTACCAAGAAAAGTCCATAGAGAGAGATTCTTGTATTGGTATATGCCTTCCAAATATTGAAATAGAAGTTAATTTCTCCCTTTAAACACAGGAGCTAGTTCTTTGATCTTCTCTTGGCTTTTGATTAGTTCTCCTTGTGTTTGATCCTGAGCTACATGTAGTTTGTTTTCTTTAAGTACTACCAGAAAACCACTTTCACAGTTCTCCTTTCTGAAATGAGGGAAAAGAGATTTTCAGACTTTATTTATTGAATTGAGAGAGGAAGCAAGCAGAAGAGTCTATGTCTGTAGGCATAAATTCAGCAGAAAGTCTTTTAGACTGGCATTAGCAACACCACAATGTATATGAGGTAAAAATTGAGGGAATACCCTTAGCTCAGATTGAATTGCCTTTGCCTTTGAGCACAGATTCATATGAAAACCTTTCCATCACCAGTTTAAGATTGTTTCACATGCAGATTAAGACAGCCAGGAACACACAGACAAGTTTGGTTTAAAGAGTCTTGTAATAAAAATTTGTGCATTCTCTTTCTTTGATAAATGCTTGGTGGTAGTTCAGTCTTTGTCAAGCATATGGTTCTTCATAGGGGGCGTCTTCACAGCACTGCCTTTGGGGAATGCTGCAGAGACAGGAATAGCTCTGGGTGTCAGTGCTTGCCTGTGCCAACTGCCTGATCAGATGTGAATGTTCTGCTCTAATAATGTAAATCAGAAATAAGAACCCAAACTCTTGTGGGATTTGCTGTGACCAATGGCCAGAGAAAAGACAGAGCCATCCCACCTGCTCTTCAATACTTTGTAGAAGCAATCAGTATCCTTAATTACTAGCTGGAGACCTCTGTTTTAACAACTCATTTAGTAGTGTTTTTAAAATCAGTGCGGACATCTATGTAACGGGATTTTTGGTTTTGCTTTTCTGTGTGCCATCAGCAATTTCAGTAGCTGAAGAGGAAACTTCTGTCATAATGAAAGCAAATATTGACACAATACATCCTCTGTGTTCAGCAACACCTCTGAGTGAACCCATAGGGCCAATGCACTCAGCTGTATTACAAACAATCTCTTTTAAGTTTGCCTCTCTTTTGCTGTTAGATACATGTATGTGATACATGGATGTGATAGCAGGAGCAGGACCTGTTTTCAGTGCCTTACTTGCAGTACCCAAGTGAGCCAAGATTTCTGGGTGCTGCTGCTTCTCTGTGTCAGAGTTATTGTGTCTCATTTAGAACTCCTTGTTGATTGTCTTCAGTTGTTCATAATAAGATGCAGCCTTTTGCAGTAACTCTAGGCATATATATTGCCAGTTTACATAGAGCTTAGTGTTCCCCTTTGGGTCCTTTTCCACTCCTGGAGCAGCAGTCTGGTGTAATCCATGGAACATCTGCCTTAGTCACCACCTCAAGCTAAAACCTTCTGCAGGATTCAAAATTAGATCAATCCTACAATCCTAAAGCACAGTTTCCATCAAAGAAAGAAGGTTGGAACACCTTGGTGTATTTTCAGATGAAGATGCTTCCTACAAAAAAAAGAACTTTTACAACCTGCCAGAATATTTGGAGTTCACAGAAAATACTGTTTTCCAGACAAACTGTGAAGTTCTTGCACAGCTGGGATTCTCATGTGGAAAAACTCACACTGCCACCTGAAGCCTTTGGCTGACCTAAATGCATTGGTGTTCTTATTCCGAGGAAATCATGGTCGAGTGGCAGATTCGCATGGACAGCTACTACCTTACTCTTCATTTTTGGATCAACCACACAGATACTTTGTTAGCATTCTCAAAATGCCACACACCTCCTCAGATTTACTCCAGCCTTCTGGCTTGTTTCACCATCTGTGTGGTTGCCTCAGATTTTGTAAGCATAGTGATGTTTTAATAAATTACACAGGCTTATATAGTGTTTGTTTAGGATGTTCACTATGATTTCAAATTCTGATTAATTCTACCTTATAATTTTAGTGCCAGTTTTGTCAATTTGCATGTGGCACAGTGTCAGATGTTTCACACAAATCAAGGTAGATTGCATTTTCATCAACATTCTGCTTTCCTGTAATCTTATCTCTGTCAAATACTGACCCTACTATTTGTTGGTAGGGAGTAGAAGGTCACATAATTCCAATTCTCTCCTACTAGTTGTTACTTTTTGTTTGGCTCTCTATTTTAATGCATATTTTTGTCATTTAGGTATGTATGCTTGGAGGCATGGCCTGGATGTCCCCCCCACATCTATGCAAATTGTTCCACATACATTTTGTGCCATTGTCTTTAAGGAATACAAGTCCTCCTTCCTTCTCCAGGCCTCTGCCACATTTTATTAAGTAGCCTAACTTTCCATAATTAAACTAAATTTAAAAAATGAACCCATATTTAAATTTTTAAAATAAATGTTAATAGAGCTGCAAACTTGCTGTTCTTAAAAAAATCCTCTTTCTCATTCTCACTTTTTTCCACCTATAAAACACTTATATAAAACAAATGAAAAATTTAAACCCCTAGAAACTACTCTTTCTTGCCCTGAAGGCTGCTAAAATTATCACAATTATTCAGGCAGCCCTAACTGTTGACAGAAGTTTTTGTTTGTTTTATGTAGCTACTGTATTTCATTTAGAAACTACTAAAAATACAATCATCTTAGAGACCATCTGCTTAAAATGACAGTGCATACTAGGCCTAAATTTTTAAACTTGTTTTCCTACTTTGTTCATTAGCTCTCCAAAAACTCGTTACATAACAAACTCAGTATTCAGTGCTAAGGGTTTCTTTCCTGAATTGATTTTCTAGTTACATCCAATGTTCACACATCCGTTCACAACAAGGATTCATACCTCACTCGTATGCTGACTTTTCTGGGAGATCAGAGGGTAAAAGTAGGGAGAGCCTTGTTTTCATACTTAAGTACCATGTAAAGACTGTGGGTTCCTCAAAACAATTAACTGTTCCTTTGATGAAGGGACCTTTCACCTTTGCCCCCTCATTGCCTGTTCTGTTCTGGATTCTAGGACAAGAGGAAGACAAGCCTGAGCTGATGGTTAGAGCCCATAATGTACTACTGTACTACTAATGGGCCTTTTGTTTAGTTGGTTTTTGGTTTGTTTGTTTCTTGGTTGGATTAAGTAATACACATGTTGAAAAGGAGGAAATTTCTTTTTGGAGAGAATTTGTGAGTAGGAATTCTCACACTTTGACATCTAGTTATTTGCTGTAAAACAACTCATTTCAAATGTTCCCCCTTGTTCTCTTGTCATTCAAGCTGTTTACTCCTGGTATTTTGTATGATCTGCAAAATACCTACACCTGCACTTGGCATCTAGGATTGAAAATGAGAATAAATTAGAAGTGGAGGTAGGATAAATAATTTGTCTTCAGTAAGATTATTGGATTTTGCTTTCATTTCTTATTTTTATTTAATCTGGAAGGTGTCTTTGGTTTGTTTAGAGCCGTTTCTATAGAATGCAGGTCTAACAGATTTGAAGAACCTGTTAGGAAATGTTAACGTTGTTAATTGAAAGAAAGCAGATAGATACAAGAGGAAGCTACCCTGTCAGATAACATTGTTTCTATGATCTCTAGCAATTTAAACATAAAAAGTGTGCTTAACCAGTGAATCCCTTACTTTTCACCTGTTAACAGAGTCATGGTAAGCTGTAAATGTGATGTTCACAATCTTTGGCTGCTGAAGTTTGTAGTTTGAAGTTTGAAGTTTCGGCTGTTGAAGTTTGATACCTTTTACAATGGTCTCTGACTTTTCAAAATATCACTTAAATGTTAAAATCTTTTTGAACCTATGCAGATGTCTCTTGCAGAGATTTCCGACAGCCTGTAAAATCTAAAAATCCATTGGAATAGTCCATATGTGATTTATTACTACATCTTTATGGTTTCTTTGTATTAAATGTTTAATGTGAATTCTAAAATTCATGAGTTAACTTGTGCTTTGTCAGAAGAAAAATAATCAATGAAAGTCTGCGTGGGTTTTTTTACATCTCGTATTCATATTCTGAATCTCCATAAAGATACAACTGTAATGGCAACTCTCAATCTGGCAAACGTCACATATGAGAAGAGAACAGACAATCTCTCTGTTCTGTAGCAATTCATTATTATTGTAAAGTGAGTTCTTCCTTCCCTGAAATGTTGTGGAGAGTCGTTGTATTTAAAGTGTGTTTCGGACAGATTGGAGAGATGCTGTGAATTTCCCTTGTGATGTGCAGAATTTCCCTTGACCTCAGTGCAGAAAAATCCCTGTAATACAGGAAGGAGACTGGTGATCAGGATTATTTTATCTGAATGTTATAACTGGACTCTGCAACAGGTCTACCAGGGGTTTTTTGGCAATGAGATCCCAAATGATCATGGTAACTGTGACAGAGAACTCTCTTGCAAGTTACCTCTTTTTTCTAATTTCCCTCTTCTAGCATAATCATGTACCACTAGATGGAAGATGGTCAAAATATTTATATGGCACAAAAAATAAACTCTTGGGGAAAAGGCATGTGATAACTAAGTATATCATGCAGAGAGGCTGCATGTATCTCTGATTTTAAGGACACAAAGTCCAAAGCCATTTCTATTAATGATTTTACCCATAAACCCAGAGTGGAAAAATTCACCTGGAGTGACTGATTGATTTTAAGTTCAGGTCTGGAAGCTGCATAATATGTACTGGGACTTGTTCAGCATACTTGGATTCAGTTCTTTTATGTGATGCTAATGACATTTCATATTTTGTAGGATTAAAGTGCAAAGACTTAAGTGCTCAGGTAGGGCCAGAAACGTGTAAGAGTTTTACACTGACTGTATCTGGAAAAAAAACCCCAAACAAAAACCAAAATTGATCATTGTTTTCTATATAAGGTAGTGATTGGTATTGCATAGAGACAGCAATAAGTAAAAAGGACTTTTTTACAAATTAGCATTTCATAGCAAAACATTTGTGGTGACATGGGCATGTATTTTCTTTTTTATATTCAGATTTCATATAGCCTTTTTATTCAGGACACTTTATCAGTTAGAGAATTAATTCCACAAAGTTACTTCTTCTAGTTACACTTTGTGTAATTATTTTTCCAGAGAAGTACAATTTAAAATGAAAAATAGCTTAATATTTGACTTTAATGTTTGCTTTGATAATAATGGAGAAAAAAATATTTTATTTAGACATTTTTGTCCTCTTTGTTGACCTAACTGTTGGTACATTTATCCACTAATAGCAGAATTTTTGATGAATCTTTTGTATTTGCTTTCGCACAGAGAGTTTGGATGGCGGGATCCAGAGCTTCCAGAAGTTATACAGATGTTACAGCATCAATTTCCCTCAGTACAGTCGAATGCTGCAGCCTACTTACAACACCTCTGTTTTGGAGACAATAAAATAAAAGCAGAGGTAAGATTTACAAACCCCTTTTCCAGCAGCGGTGCTGTCTGCTATTTATCATCAACAATTATGTATATGTGCTTTAAAAAACTTAAAAGAGACATCACAGATATATGCCTGGACCCATTTTACTGAAGTTTTCACTAAAGTAATTTGTTACTGTTGCAAAATGAAAAAAATGCATAAAATACTGTTGCAACTCATTGTTTTGTTTTCTTTGGAATAGTTTGATTGATTGCATACAATTTAAACACTGTATCATACTTGTTCAGTAATCAGCTAGTGGTGTAGTCTTGATCTTGCTGAAACATATGGGCATTTCCTTGGGGTTCTCCAAGAGGCATCTAGACACTAAATACAAACACAGAAAATGAAAATTAAGCAAGAAAGTTCTAAATGAAAGCATGCTTTAATGCATAATTGTGTGAATAGGTTTAATTTCGCTGCGTTTGCAGCTTGAATGGTGCTCATTGATCTATGATCTTGGAATTCAGTGCAGATTGTATCTAAAATGTAATTCAGACATCAATATAAAGCTTGGTCTGTACCTGTAGCTGACAGGTACTTCTTTCTTGTTTGTTCCCTGTGGTTAATGGGACCAGCACAGCTTTTGGCACAAGTTAAACAGAAGGAAGGCAGCTCTGAGGGATCTGACAAACACACAGCAGTCAATTAAAATTGAATGAGTGAAGCTGTTACCAGCCCCAGCTGCTTCCCCGGGCCCTCTCAGAGACACTGCTAATCAGGGACATGTGGTGTGCACATAAATCTGTGCCTGTACTGGCACCTTTTAGCCCGGCATGTAAAGGTAAACTGAGATCACAATCTGCTGTTGCTTATTTGTCAGAACTCTGCAGTGATGCTGCCTTGCCAGTGCTTCATCTTCCTCACCCTCAGCACAAACCACTCCGTGGAGCTGTCCCACTACAGAACCTTCCCTTCCAGGCTTTTTCATGCTCAGGAAATTCCTTAGTGAGTAAGCATGTAGTCTGCTGGCGTCGGCAGAGCTGCACTGCTTGCTACATCACCTCAAACATCTTAGAAATAGTAATAAAAAAATATTTACATGAATGTTAAAGTGAGGAATGGTTGTGCACTGGAGAAGAGAACTCTGGTACAGGTATCACTGAAAATTTTAACTGTGCACTCTCTCGGTATTCAACTCTCATCCGTATTCAGAAATTAGTTTTTCAGTAAAAAAATTGATAAATCTCTGAGAAAGGTAATTAAATTATTAGAGCAATTTACTCATTGCACTATCTCTGCTGCCTCCTGTTAGCCATAGATTGAGACCGCTCGAGTAGCTGTCCTACTTGAGGGAGGCAGATGATTTAATTTCTGTTGCTAACTATTTAGGAAAAAAAGTGTCTGATCACTGTTGATCTCGCCCATCCCAGCAGCCTTGGGATGCCAGCCTTTGTATGCCTCAGGCTCATGAGCTGGAAGGGTGAAGGTAGGTAAATAAAATGGTAGAGCACTAGGCAGCATTCTGAGCTTCTTCTGTGAAAAAGGACAGCAGATAAAACAAGGATTCCCCCACTTCATTTGTTATTATTCAGGACTTTTATATGCTCCTCACTATGTAACACATAAACTATGCTTTCCATGCTGTGGAAACAAACCAAAATACCTTTCTTAAAACAATTCATGTAAGAAAATGCTTTCAAACTTCTGGTATTTGGATTTTTGTAAGACAACAAAATAATGGGACGTATTGTATACTTTCCTAATGCTTTGTGGAGCTTTTCAGCCTAAAGTGCCCAACATTATCAAACTATTTTATCTCTGCCTGTATCTATCTGTGTACCAACCTCTATTATTTAATGGTTAACTCCTCTTGTGTTTAGGTCATGCCTCAGCAGAGCACTTGAAACAGTTTCTGTGTTTGCTTGTTGGGATTGAGGTCTACCCAAATGGCTGAGAAGTGTGCCTAGGGCCTGCTTGACCTTCCACTGAGCCACAGTTTCACCAGGAACCTTTTGTGTGAGAATTTAAAATCCTGTTGATAAGGAGGTATCACAACAGAGATCTCAGAGGAACTTGAGCAGTCCTGTTAAACCTGCCTGGGGCAACTCCCATAATAACTGTTAAGGATGTGTCAGAATTATGAGTTAAACTAACACCTAAATAGTAGAAACTGGCACCAAAATTCTCTTTTCTGCAAAGTATTTGTGTCATAGTTGTGCGTTGTGGCCAGTTCTCCACTGTCTGAGAATGACCACATTTAATATCTAATTCCTTCTTCATGATAGCAGCATTCCAGTCCTGCACATGGTTACAGGGAATCCTGCCAGCCCTGACACAAGGAAAAAAAGCACCAGGGTACAGCATATTTTCCCTACAATCTCTTACTGAGATTACAGAGCAAAAAATTATTTTGAAGCAGAGAAGACTGCTCTTTAATGAAATATCTAGCTTTAATATAGCAAGGGACTTGGGCTAAAGATAAGAACCAGTCTTGGTGGTCTTTCAAATCCTAGAGAAAGGACAAACATAGATATGTGTAAGTAAAGAATGCTGCTGCTATTTTGTGTGCCTGACAGGCCCTGAGGAAAAATGGAATTAACTAAATAATTTTCTAAGTGTTAATCTTTAATGTACACTTTAATGTGCACTTGAACATGCATGCACAGAAAGAATAATATACAACAATTTAGTTTATTTACCTGGTTGTATTGAATTCAAAATGTAATGCAGTTGTTAAAGTTTAAACTCTGGAGTTACCTGACAGGGAAAAAGAGTTCTCTTACCTATGTCACTACTGAGCATTGAATTCTCATAGTGCAATTAATGTCTATTACATCCAGAGTTTCAGGACATACCTGTTCTGAAATACCTTTTTTTATTGTTCTTTTAAGCTTAATTTATACTGTATCACTTAACCAAAAAGATGATTAATGGTCTGTTCTCTGAACCTGGCTATTCTTTCAGTCTTCCAGTTTTGTTTTTGTATAGTGGCAGACTTGCCCTACTCTCATAAATTAGTGGGATTCGTATAAAATTTCTCCTCATGTACTTGGTTGGACAAAGGCCTACCTTATATTCCTTTTGTGGAAGAGTGTCACCTAAAATTTAGACAGAAATAGAAAATTGTAGCTGTGATTATATGCACTTCTGAGATTCCTAGTACCTTGTATGGTTTTACAATTATGTTTTTATCTTCTAAAATATTTCAATTTCTGTGGCGAAAGTGTGGAACACTACCCCTTGCTTCCTCTGAACCCCCTGTCAAGAAAAGGAAGTGGAAATGCTCTCCAGAAAACAACTGAGAAAAAGATGCTCAGTCAAAAAATGTTGGATGCATGGCTAGGGAAACTAGAGCTACTTTTTCCTTTATGACCATGTTTAGGTGTTATTTCCAGAGCACACTGATCACAAGTGTGCTTATGAATTTGGTGATGTCACTGCAAATGTGCTTTTACTGCTGCATCAGCGTAAATTTTCCACTCAGGAATAGCAATGAGGTCTGCAAAACCCCCATCTCTATCTCAAAGTACTTCAAACAAAGTTGGTTCCTGTTTATGTGAAGATGTCCCAGGCTGGATGCTGAAGCTGTCAGAAGTAATTTTTGTTCTCACAGAATAAACCCAGCTTCTGGAGTGAATCAGGTTTTATATTTCTGGAAGAATTTGTATTTTTCCCCTTCCAGCCCTGATCACAGCAGAGCAGCAGTAGGTAAATGCAATGAACATTGGCCATTGATAAAGGTGGTGCTGTTACTTCTTGCAGGTGCTGCCACTTCTGTGCTGCTCAACCATTCAGTGCAAGTCTTTATTTCAAAGTACAATTGTAACTGCTGCTCTAATCTGGAAGTTTTTCACAAATGGTACTCCTGAGTCTCCTCGAGTCTTGCTGACTGCAAGGAAGGTGCTATAACATGCTCTCAGTAGTGCTTCTCATTCTCTACCTTTATTCCCTGTGCTGGGTGCTTATGTGGTGCAGCAGACATTAGAATGAAGTTGAAGAAATTGGATTATTTTTGCTAATGTTTGATAGTTTGATTTTTCATCTCCCTTTGAATAGTGACCAATCATCACTAAAGGTCTCACATATGTAGAAGGGGACATGGGGAGGCAGAAGTCTAAAGATGATAAAAGTTACCAGGTAGCCCATTACAGTTACATAATAATTCCAAAATGCAGAATGTCAGAATACTTGAGTAAGTTCTTACATAAATTCTTCTTTCACTTGCGACAGTGAAGAATGTAACTAAAAGGCAAAAGGGAAGGAGGGAAGAAGTCTTGATCAGATATTTGAAGGGAAATGAAAAGCCTATCAGGCAGAAGAGCATAAGAAGACCCTTTCAGATGGCATTTTTCTCCTCAGGAGAGGCTCTTACACCAACAATGGTGAGATTGTGAGCAGAGCCAGAGTAGCTGCTCTTGGATGCCAAGAAGGAACAGACAGGGGATATAGGAAAGGAGAAGCATTTTAAAATACTCTGCAGAGAGCATTTCTTTAAAAGAGCACATTCAGTTAAACACAGGATTCATTCTTCCACATCATTTTTTTCTTCCCATAATGACATTTTCCTCCTTTGTATGAGGTCACCATATAAAAGGATTGAATTGTGCAGTTTCACACGCCAACACCGTTTTGCTCTCATGGAAAATGGCAGCCTGCCATCAGCTGCAAAGGTGTAACAGGTCACTCAAGGGTTTTGGCACCAATGATTCCCTACCTCAAACTAGGAAATTAATTTTTGCCAGCGAAGTCAGAACACTTGAGATTCTCATCTCAGGAAACTAATTCAAAGATGCCAAATAAAAGAACTGCAACTACTGAACCGTCCTGCCTGAAGCCTTCCCTTGCATCCTTAATAAATATTGCTGAATTGGACAGTGTCCTCTTTATCTTGGAGAGCATTTCCCTAGACTCCCTTCAGAAGAAAAGTATCATCCAGACACTATCACATGGAGTTCTAAAAACTGAGTGACTGCACACTGAAAGCATCTATTTTCCCAGCTCACTGAAGCTCATAATTCACATTCATTTTGTCTTAATTTAAAGGTGTTTCTGCATCTTCTTCTGTGAGTTCTTTAGATTGTGCCCAGCACCCTTTCAACATAGTGCCCTGCTTGTTCACATGTCAGGCAGTGGACATAAACTCCATTAACCACTTGTTTATCTTCTTTATAATACACATAGTTCAGTGATGTAGTAACTTGGATGCTGTCCATTACACTACTAGATTCCTCATGGCTAAGGATACATGCATACCTGTTTCTAGCATGGTTTTCTCCCAGGTAATACTTGCACGTAGTATGGGGCAGTGGAAAAACAGTCCATAATGTTGCTTTTGGACGTGCTGACTGACAAATCTTCATAATATTTGAAGGATTGGAAGTGCTCACATCATCCTCAGAGGGTATCTTGGTTTGATTTCTACAGTGTTCTGCAAGATTCCACTCTGTTTCCATAAGGATAGTCAGAGAAAACAGAGTATCTTACCATACTGCAGACTTGGGGAAGAGAGTTACTGGAAAAGCTGGAATGCTGCCCAGCAGGAAAAAGGACCCATTTACCTGGTGCTGGTAAACAGCCAGCTGAACATGAGCCAGCATGTGCCCAGGTGGCCAAGAAGGCCAATGGCATCGTGGCCTGTACCAGCAGTAGTGTGGCCAGCAGGAGCAGGGCAGTGACTGTCACCCTGTACTCAGCACTGCTGAGGCTGCATCTTGAGTGCTGTGGCCAGTTCTGGGCCCCTCACTGCAAGGACATCACAGTGCTGGAGTGTGTCCAGAGAAGGGCAGCAGAGCTGGTGAAGGGGCTGGTCATGCAGATGTGGCACCTAGGGGACGGAGTTTGATGGTGGACTCAGAAGTGCTGGGTTAATGGTTGGACTTGATGATTTTAAAGGTCTTTTCTAACACAAATGACTTTATGTTCTTTTTTTTCCCTATGTGTTTGAATAAGAATTGTAGTTCTGGATTCACTCTCCCATACATAGCCTTGCTTTTCTCCTTTTACTTCTAAAATCACTTCAGTTAAAGACTGGATTGTGGCTTGGACACTGGTGATACTGTCAGTTTGCCATTAAAGACATCATGGGAATTCCTTTAATCTCTGCCTGCAAGAAGATATAGACATAGTATTTAATTTAAATGAAAGAAGTATCTCACAGGTGATCCTGAAAAGTAATGTAATTGCAGAGGGAGTCTACAGCATTTATTGAGGGTGCATTTTAGTGCAGAAAACATGTGTACACCTTTGGAGAAATTTTACTTCTGTTTGGTTATAAACATTTTGTTAGTACTTTGATGACCATAATTTTCATATGTTAAAATAGCTCTATGGGTAAAATCTCAGAATCTGAGAAATTACTTCCTTCAATGGCTTCACGAGGAATTTCCTATTGTCATAATGGTTTTTTATATTAAAAGGTGCTTGCCTGTGCCTGATTACTAAAACACTAAGATGTTCATGCTTTTGCTTATCTGTGTTTAGATTACTGCAGTACAGTTTGGGTCTATTCCCCCATTCCCCTGGGCAGCTGTATTCATCTCTGCAGGCTGATGTCAAGCATTTTTAATACACTTTCTGTGTCATTTTTACTGGTAGAAATTACTCATATGAAGTAAGGTATCACCCAGTGGCATACCCAGAAAGTCTTAATGTAAGAAATTTATTATTATTGTTGTTGTTATTGTTGTTATTTTCTAAAGCCTCTTGGATGTTTTTACAAGACTTACCTTTCAGGTTCTTACTCATCTCTAGTTTGTTTTCTAAGAAGTCAATCAACACATGGTGTACCATTTTGCAGTAAAAGCTGGGAGCTTTTATTGATGGATTTTTTACTGTCAAATATTCAAAGAGAAAATGCTGCTTGTTTGGGGTTTTTTATACTTTACTCTCAAAGTATTTTTGGAAATGATCCTTTGATTTGTCTTTTGTAAATTGTCTTAGTTTGCATTGTTGAAATAGTTTTTGCAACAGGGCTTTCCACTCTTAGCATCTTGTTATTCAAGGATATGATTTTACACTGAGAGGAAGTTAGGTGTAACTTCCACTCAGAGCCATCAACAACACGAGGGAGTCTCACTCTTCACAGTAAGACAAGGAAGACAAGGCATCCAAATAGATATATGGTTACTTCTGGTCCCACTATGTTCAAGGCTTTTGTTCTTTAGCATGGGGAATGCCATTTTTCATTCCAATTTATTTATATTTTAATGGTAGTTTCCAAAGAGCTTTTGAACTACTTAAAGAATGTATTTCAGCCAAGAGAGGCTACACTGTTACAGTATATCTGGTGTACTGCATATACCTTACATGAGAAATAACTTTGAGTTGTAAAATAACTGACCTATAATTACTAAATGATGTTTGGCCAACTGGGCAGTTGATAATGACAAAACCAAACTGTGACAGGAATAATTATTTTGATCAATTTGAGTATGCATTGTTGTAGCTTTCTCTAGCACACATATGACTCAAATACACTCCTGTCATGCTGTGACACAAAAAAACTCCCCACATATTTATGTTTCATTATCATCAGACAGAGAAGAGAAAGGGGTAAGTATATGAGGGTGTCACTAATAATGAACATGTTAAGTAAAAGCTATACATGAATGTACTTGAAATAAAAAGTACATGAATGTACTTGAAATAAAAAGGGTTTATACTGAAAGCACTTGACTAAGTTTCAAACTGGTGGCCCATTTTTAGCCCTGGATGACAATGGGCACTCCCATAAATGGGGATATTTTATTATTACTATTGTTATTGTTGTTATTATTATTATTATTTCCTTTTATTCCTCTTAAGGGTGATAAGTTGGCAACAACCTTTCAATATCAACTCCTATGTGGCTTCAGGTTGAAAATATTTGTGAGGGCTGTTCCTCTGTCAGGATTTGACCCCAACCAGCAGCTAAACCCCACTCAGACACTCCACTCAGACACTCACTTCCCCACAGGGATGGAGGAGAAAGAAGACTAAAAGTGAAAAAACTCAAAGGATGAGATAAAGACAGATTAATAAGGAGAGAAAAAAGCAACATACACAAGGAAAGAAAACCAAGGAATTTATTTGCCACAGCAAAACAAGTAATTTCCTATTCCACCTCTTTGTATGGGCAGGCAGTTTGCATCTTGTGGCATTCTTGCAGTCCCACTGATTTGAACTGGGATATAGGAGTTGAAGATATATTTTCCCCTGTCATATTAGAAGCCTGGGATGGCTGAAAGATGAGTCCTCTTTCTGTTTAAAATAGAAATTATGCCCTTTTTTTCTCCTGTGATCAAAATCCCATCACTTGGATACACTAACTATGGCTTGTCCCACCTTCTTTCCACAGAAATTGTTTAGAAAATTTAGTAGTAGACTAACCCTTGTTTTCGAATATTGCTGCTTGGTTTTGATTTTCTTCTTTTTTTTTTCTTTTGATCCCATCTTCTGTGCTGTATAACCGCTTGTGATCACTCTGCTCCCTTCCATTTTATTCATTCCAGCAGTCAGTAGCTTGAAATCTCTTTCTCTGTTAAGGCAGGCAGATATAAATGGTTTGTTTCTCCTGAGTAAAGCAATGATATCTGCACTTCCCGGTCTTCTCTATTGATAGGTGTACAGTAGAGTTTATATGACAACATTTCAGTAACTACAGTCCTGGTTTCAAGTGTCTCATGTGTCCACTCTGGATGTCCCTTTACGTTATCTCCATGGTACCCTCTCTCCTCTTTCAGTTTTGCATGTAGTACAAGCCTGTGGCTGAACATTTTTCCTCTTTAATATTAAGTAAAACATGTGAGGCAGAAATGGATACACTGGTCTTGACACAACAGTCTATGTGAACACTGTTAAGATCACCTAAATATGTGTGGTCTTAATTACAGTGCTAATAAGAACCCAGTTTCATTCACTTCACATAAAATATTGTAATTATGTTTCTCAGTCTAAAGACCAACACTGAGTTACTAAACAATATTTATGAAAGTATATCACTCTATTTTTTTCCTGCTAATATATTGTCTTTATTTTGCCAATAACTTCCACAAAAAAATGATAAAGTGGTAGGCCTTTTCACTTTTTCACAGGAAAAAAGCATAAAAGTGTACCTTCTATCTGGTAATTAAATCTTACACTGACAGACTTGCTTTCAAAAGCTTTTCTGAATGCATTTCTGTGTTTAGTTTTGCCATCTTACTTATACAATATCATTTTACGATATTTCTCTTTTCTGATGAGAGGGTGCATCTCTGTTTTGTGCAGAGTCTTTACACTGATAAAGATTGAGTGTTAATGAGTGTCACTGAGTGCTGTGCTGTGTTCCCATAATATGTGCTTTCTGTAGCACTAAAGTGGCATTTTACACTCTGGGATCCCTCTGGGATCATTAAACCACGGTTATTCTTGATTTCATTATCAAGATACTATGCCTGAATTATAATAATGATTTACTGTGTACCTGGCATACACTTCACTTGATTTAAGATTAGGAAAATGTTCCAGTTGTTCAACAGATGAATTAATGACAAGCCCCGTGGGAGTAACGTTTGGTTATAAGGGGGAAAGGCAGATTTAGGATGTTGGGATGTTAACTGAGGATGGCACAACAAAGTAGTGGCAGATTGCTGGGGCCAGTTCCTGTCTTCTGATCCTCTGTGCTGCTGAGGATCTTGTTGAATGCTTTGGGTTTATGGCATTAACATTTCAAAATTATTTCTTTGGAGAAAAGCTTCAGTCATGTAAAGTGGCATGATTTTAAAAAGTAACTAAGAGTGCATTATTTCATAAATGTGATGGAATGTCTAGTTGTGGTTGGGGTTTTTTGAGTTAATGCTAGATAAGCAAAAATTACACATTTTTCTTGCCTTCCAGTTTTCAGTTGTTTTGTAACATACCATTCTTTATCACCTTGAAGAGACTGAATCAAACAAACTTACAAGGTGACATTAAACATTATTTTACAAAATCACGGGTTTAATATTGAGAATGTATGTTGATATTTTCATCTTGACACTGCTTTCTTTACACTGCTGTGGTGTTTCTCCCCTCCCACTGCCCAGTTATTCCCTTTCCAGGGAATAACCAAAAGGACAGTTTTTTTCCCACTCTTCCAAGAAATTTCTCTCTAAGGTTTTTCTATGATAGTAATAGTCAGCAACAATTATTTAGAGTGAAAGTGAGCCAAAATTTTATATATATTGAAGTAGTAGTAGTAGTAGTAGTAATAGTAGTTGACAAATGTCCATGTTTCGTTTGGATAATTGCAACTTTGCTCTTTGGACTGTGCTGTTTATTCACCACAGTGGAATCTGTTAGCAGAGTTCACAAACACCTTTGGGATGCAGAACTTGACCTCTGCTCTGCTGCAGTTTAGGGTCCTGCTTCTGGTCTTCTTGCAGGCTGAAGGAGTGAGTGAGGCCTTGAACAAGAACCTGTCTAGACTCCCTGTTTTTGTGGGTTTAGCGCTCACTCCTGCCGTGTCTGCCTCACCAGAGATGGGAATACTGGCTAAAGGTTTCTGTCTCTTTCAGCTCTGGGCGGTCAGAATAAGCACCAAGAAGTGATTTTCAGGCAATAAATATGATGAGCAAAAAGATTCAGATGCGAGTATCTGGTGAAAATGCTTTTCATCCAGTTAGGAGAAGAGGAAAAAAAAATCTATTAGGGTAAAATACTTTACAAGTACAGTATTATGTTGCCAGATAAATGCCTTTGTGCTACTTTTTGTGGTATGCAGCAGACACAGAAAGAACATTGCACTGTACTGTTCCTCTCTCCACTGGTCTGAGGAAAGCATGTGGTAGCTGTATCAAAACATTTGCAAAAGCTTTATCTTTTGTATTTGAAAATACGTGGTGGTAGGGAAAGAGGGGTAATACACTGAAAGACAGTGTCATTTAACATAGGCAGTATGACATTTTGAATGGGTGGTAAATATACTTGCAGCTTTTTCAAGCAGTATAATGCTCTACTGTATATGCCATGAATTTCTTTTTATTCATAACTCTCCTGCCAATTGCTTCTCTGATTTATTAGGCTGATGTGTGAATGCAGAGGATCACTTTCCTATTGTAGAACATATTTTTTATTACTGTTCTCATCATCCAGCAAGTCATGGTAAGACTTTACTCACTATATATAGAAATAAAATAACCTAGATTGATATCAGTATCTGTAATTTGATGCTTTCTCAACATATCTCTTCTAAAAAGGTTGGCAGCAAAATGATTTCAATAAGGAAAATCATAGTCCTGGTAAAAAGGACCTGCCAAATGGAACTTTTAAGGTAAAGACCATCAGTTGATCTTAAAAATGTGTTTAAAAAGACAAAGAGATGGCTGTTACTAAGCTACTGAGAATGGTGGCAGCAGAAGGCACAGGTTTGTAGAGATATAAGAGCACCTAAGGCTCTAAAACAGAAATGCTCACCTTGAAACCAGTACATACAGTACTCTATATATACACATACACACACACACACACACATACACACACTCATTTATTGTATAATACATATTTTTATATATCTATAAAATCTTGCATATTGATCTGTGGGTATTACAAAGTTTATTAGCAATGAGGCTGGTGTTTACTTGTGCTGATTTTTACTTCATTTGTAAAACTCATGTAATTGGGGAGATTGAGGAAAGATTTGCAGTGCAGCTTTCTGCTTCACTGCAACTCCTAAACTGCAAGTTGTAGCCTGCCTTTGTGAACTCAGACAGAAATTTAAATTTTATGTGCCTGGATTAGCAAAACTTTCTACCAAAGAAGGATGTTGTTACAATGCATTCATTGGCTCTTGAGGGAGTAGCTTGCTCCCAAAATTCTTCAGGATAGCAAATTCTCATGTGACAGAGATTCTCTGAAGGATAATGCATCATATCTAAGAAGACCACACCTCATATTTAAGACACAGTAGAGAATGTCCTGTGAGCAGAGATCATCAAGTATGATGCTCAACATAATAAATTGTAAATGTATTTTTAATCAGAGAAGAGGCCTTTTGTTTATTCTGTGACTCAAACTGCGGTAACTACAGCAAGCATCAAAAAAAGGAACTTCTTGAATTTTCAATTAGAGCTGAAATGTCAGATAGAGTTGTTTTGTTGTTTGGGCTTAAATGACTGAAATTTTTTCCTTTGGTCTTACTCGTGACCATCTTGTTCCTAGATGGTATTTGTGTTCACATTGACTAAATCCCATTTATGATATCCTTGACTGAATAGAGTGAACTACAGCTTCAGAAACTTCCATATAACACTGAGGTGATGTCCTCTATTGCTGTTGAAATATTTAAAGAAGTGACATACTGCTTTCTCTAAAAAACTTAATTTTGCTTTACATTAAAAAAAATTTGAGTTTTCTTTATCTTTTTAAACTTCACTAGGTATCTGGTTATAGGAACACCAGAATGTTTTTAGTTGAAGTATATATGCCAGTTCTTTTTACCTATAATAAATGTAAACCTTCATTCTCAAATAGATAGTTAATTATTTTTAAATACCAAAAAGTAAATGATCCAAACCCTTGTTAGTCATCATTTTTCATTTAATGTCGGACAGTACAAAATCAGTTGATTGGTTGAGTAATGCCAATGTCTTTGCATCCTAAATTAATATTGCTGTTGCACTGTCTATGATATGCACACTTCTGAACCTTCTTTAGAATTGTGCAGCTTTTGAAAAACAAAGACCCCGAATCAATATCAGTAGTTACAATAGCTACTGAGAGCTCTGGCATGTGTGTATTTTATCATATTTATGTGTGTTCCTCAGTTTATAATGTAGGTCAGTGCCAAGCTGTTAATTTTAGGAGATAACTGCTTTTAACAGTGGGATTGAAAATTCTGCCTTCGCAGTCAGACAAGCACTTAAGGTCAGGTCTGTGCTTGCAGTTAAAAGCATTATTTGGAAGATCCCACTAGTCCTTCATGATTAGAGTAGGACAGTTGTGTTGTCCTTCAAATGTAATGTTTTTTGAATGTATTAGGGTAAAGTACTTTACAAGTACAAGTAACTCATGCCTACCCATGGATTTTTGGTTTGGTTTTTTTTTTTTTTTTTTTTTGTAAAATCTAAAATCACATGAAAACTTTGATTTATAATAGGCATAGCCTTCCTACCAAGCATGAAAAACAAATGTATCACAGCACAGAATACATTAAGGCTTACTGACTGAGAAAGCAGCATATTTATCCATACCTTCCCAGGGCAATTTTAGAACATGATTTTGAGTCTCCTTCTGTTCAGAAAATGGTTTTGACCCTCTTGTCAACCCCACACATAGATCCCAAGATCTAAAGAGGTCACTTAAGAGACACAGGGAAAAACAAATCTGTACTCAGTAACAGAAATGATACCCACTCCTATAAAAAAAGCTCCTGAGTATTGACCCCATGCTTTGCATTCTCACGTCACACAGCCTTTCCACCAAACACCCACCTAGTTTCTACAAACACAGAAAAAAAGATCCCCGTCCTTCTCCATGCAGTGCAGTTTAGCACAGAGAGAACATTTGTTATCTAACTTTAAGCAGAACATTGTATATATACTGGTAGTTGAATTTATTTACATTATGCCTCTTCACGGCTTTATGTTACCTTTGTATCTAATCCAAAAAGTCCTCATGAGAAAGCCATTCTTAAATGGGACCTACATCCAAACCCTGCTTTAGATTCCTTAAACAAATTAGACTTTGGAGTTAATGCAGCAATTTGCATAACATTCGGCTCTATTTTCAGCTAAAATTGCTCAGCACTTTTTTAAACCTGTAGCAAATTACTTCAGTAATGAGGCTAAATTACCCTATGATGTTACATGTAAATTTGTCTGTAATAAATCTCATGTGCATTTGCAATGTACAGATTTTGCATTGTCTACCTATTGTTCCATAGGCACATCAGAAGAAATAATGGAGAGGACTTGAAGTTTGAACTGGTATATTTGTCTTATGAGATGTGCTGACTAAATATTATTCCCATATTTTGTTCTGATGAGTTGTTTTCTCCCCCTTACATCCATTCCAAGTTCTGGGAATCAGCCCTCTGAAACTAGCTAGCAGTGGGTCTTTCAAACCCTTCTCCAAGAAAGAGTGTAGTTCTTTCCCTCTTAGATGAAAGTCATTTTAGTAATGTAAACACGGCAAAGATAAATAACTGAGAGAATTAACTGCAGTAAAAACAGGAAGAAATGCAATAATTTCATGGATGCTGTGTATAAATGGTCAGTGCAGTCAAGTTGCAGTGGGACTGTCTTGCCTTTGCTGCAGTGCCCTGGTCTGTGTGGGCATGCCAGTCTGCTCACACAGGGAGCCTGAGGAGAACAGGGTGCCTGTAGTCAGAGTGTCTCACAAACACTACACAGCCTGCCACCATTTAAAAATTGTTGGGAAATTGGTTTGGCTCACTTGTAGCTTTTCCTGCCAGCACTGGTGGAACGGAGTTGCTCAAAATCCATTCACATGTGAAGTAGTGAGTGCCTGCCCTGCTGGTTGGAAAACCAGTGTCTAATAACACTAAAACCAATTCTTACTAATTATTTCCAGAAGCAGACTTAAACTGAATTGTCCTTTTAATTTGGTGTTTATTGGATACATAACATCACCTGTGCTAGCAGCCAGTTATTTTTTAGTTCTGCTCTATATGTACAGAGTGGCATTAAAAATAATTCCATGTGTTTAAATATGTGTATTTTGATATATTAAAACATGCTTTCTTAATAGCAGAAATGTCACAGAATAAGTGGTAGATGATGCAATGTGTTACGTCAATTAAACTGCAATTAATAACTCTGATGTGTAGAAAGGATTGATTGTTAGATTTCCTTCACCTCCTTTGGATGAAGAGTTGCTCAGGAGTGATTATTAAGAAAAATGTGGAAAGTAAGCATCTAACCGTGAATTAATCTTTGAATTAGGAATATGGAGCTGTTAATAGTAGAACACTTAATGTCTTACTGGTAGGAGGAGATTGTGTTATTTAAGCATCACACTTTATCACTGTCAGTCTAACAGGTTTTTTTTACCTATTCCTACTTCTCTTCTGTTTCCCTTATACTTCACTTTGTAAAGCAGGGTACTCAAAATTAAATGCAGAAAAGTATGTTTCAGTTGTACCTACTGGCAAAATTTGAACAATATCTCAGATACCCACTTGCTGAGTATAAATAGAAGAGGAAGGGTGTTTTGGTTTCTGTCACAGAAGTATTTTTAGGCTGTTTCGGAATACTTCATTATCTAACAGTCTTTGGCTAAACTGCTTAAAACTTGAGGCTTCACTTATCTTTCTTTATGTATCTCAAGCTCTAATTTTTGTAGCCTTCCAAGGGATGGTTGAGGCAATTTCCATTATGCAGTAATTAAAAGAAAGGGGTTTGCTTCTTTTCTTTGCTGCTGGAGGAATAGAATAATTTTCACTCCAGAGAATTCAAAACCCTAGTGAGAGTCAAAACAGATAGTATCTATTTGCTTTAACTTTGCTTCTGCTGTTGCAAAGCCATAAGCAATAGCCAGGTTCCAGGGCCAGATTTCTCGCAGCTTGATATGAAGAGAGGTGACTCAGCTAGATTTTGTTCACTCTGGTCTCACCGGTATCTATCCCTGAGATTCGCAGTGTCTCTGACAGCTCTGTCCCACGTCTCCTGTTCTTCTCATCAGCTGTTCCAGCTAAAGGTTCACAAGTGTTGTGTGATTGTTAGCAGTTAGAATTAATAAGCAGATAAAACAGGTTGCAGTGATCAAATGAGGGGTGTGGCCAGACAAGCATGCTGAAGCAAAACTTATTTACAGATGACCAATCTCTTTCATCATGCCTTTCTCTTATTTCCTCATGTTGTTCCTCCCTCATCCATTTGCGGGGGAGGAACACTGTCTCCCTTTTCCTAACTTTGCCCTTCTGCTAAACATCCTGTGAGTCTGGCACACTGCCACAATCCCATCAGCATGCTCTTTTTCCTATAAGACCCTTTCCATTCCTTCCTCCTTGTGTGCCCACTTTACCAGTTAATGAAGCTCAGGCTGAGCCTCTCCAAGCCTTGGAGTGGTTCCTTCAGCAGCTCACTGGAGCAGTGACCTCCCAGACCTGGTCTTTGCTATTGTCTCTTGCTCTGCAGGGTTAGTGTACACCAGTGTAGTTTACTTTTCGTGTCTCATCTCTGTTTATATGCTCAATGGACAGCCATTGAGCAGATGTCCTCACAAAACAGGTATCTGTACATTCCAAGTGTCTACATGCCCTTCACATGCTACATTTCATTTCCTTCCACACATCCAGACAATCTGTTGTATTGAATTAGGAAAGCAAGCTATCAAGAATTCATATGCTAAAATCTTGCTGTAATAAAGTATATATAAATATGTGTAGATATAGATGTAGTTTCAGACACATTATTGATGTCTTATTGACTTGTTTTACCAGCACATATGCGTCAGGGTCATGTGTAACACCTGGTAGATTAAGTGTCTAGCAGTCCACTGTTGTGGTAAGCACCACTGAGTCAAAGATAAGCTTGAAACAGATAAATGAATTTCTCATAGGCTTTTGGCATGAGACAAAGAAGCTCTCCTTATTAGGAACATAACTGACATCTTCACTGCCTCCAGCAGTGGCCTGAACCCCTTCTGGAGTCTAAATTTTATTTTCATATTGTGGATACGAATACATATTCTCAGATGTAATGAAAAAAAAAAACTTCATACTGTGCCAGAGGAGAAGATTCTGTTATCAAGCTGACATGGGTGCACTTTTAACAATCTGTGTACTAGAGAATCTGGCACCTTGTCCTGTCCTGTCTGCCTGTGTTGTGGCATCAGTGGGGCTGCTCAAGTGCTTCTGGCCAACAAGTAGACAGTGATATTAATGGCAGAGAGCCAACTTTAACAGAAAGTTTGAAAATGTCCTGGTAAAAGAAAACATGTGATTCCTCAGATGAAAGCAGATTCCTCTGTGCATTCTTCCATGGGAATAATTTTTTTTCCAAAATTTATGTAATCTCTGTTCTTTCAGTTTTCACTTTGATTGGCATAGATTCCTAATCACAGCTCTTTATTTAACAGCTCTCCAACAGTGTCTTCCAAAGACATACACAAAATAATTCCAGTGAGAAAAAGGAAGGAAAATAACTTACAGAAATTAACGGTATCCATGGATTAAGAGACTCATGAGAAACAACCCAAGATAGATTCACCCAGCACTGTTAATATTGTTAATCCTACTCCTCGGATCCTTTTTTTATTTTTGAGAAAAGATGGTGTAAAAAGAGGACTGCATTCAAGACATGAGTGGATGCAACTGGGCATACTCAGTTGTGCTGGAGAGTTGAAGGTCATTCTTTTGAGTTCAGAAGTGGCTACTTTGGGGCTGGTCTGTGTGAGAATAGAGTTGGTTCCCTGTATCTCCTGACAAGTTGGTACTCCACTGCTTGTTTTTAGTAGGCAAACAGAGTGACATAATTCTATTTTATTTTCCTCCTAGATGGAACAAGGCAGCAGCCACTGATATGTCAATAAATATTATAGTAAGAATGTTTTCTTCATCTTAAGTAAGGAAAGAGACAGAGTATCAAACTGGGGTTTGGGATTTTACGCCCCATTGGTGCAAATTGCTGCTTATCCATCCATCCATCCATCCATCCATCCATCCATCCATCCATCCATCCATCCATCCATCCCAGCATCCTTGGCAGACATTTGGCAGTAGCACTGCTGAATTCACCAGAGCTGTGACTAACTTAGCTGAGATCTGGCCCGGGAGACTAGGTCAGAATTGTCCTTCAGACTGTGGCTCTTAGCTCCCTAAAGGACTTGAACAAATAATTTCATTTCCTTTGCCTCCATTTCCGTACATTTAAATAGATCCTGATAACATCCATCACAGTCTCACAATTTGTCAGGCATAGTTAAAACCTGCTGAAGAGTATAGTTTTAAACATCGATATAGATATTTGATAGAAGCATGAAGATGGGGTGAGACGTGGAGAATAAAGACCAGTTGTAAAAAAGAAACAAAAAAACAAAACCAACAAAGCAAGAGAGTTGTCCAGATAAAAAAAAAGCATCAGAAACTGAGCTCCTAGTTGTGAACAGTCAGCTCCATCTCTCCCTGCATGACAGTTAGTCTGTCAAATATCTGAGCCTGGAAATGCAAAGAAAGTTTTAAAAATCTTGTATTTCCCAGGTAAGAATAGGCTCTTTCTTCAGTAAAATTTAAGAAATTTTGTCAAGTTATGTAAAGTGTTATGTAACGTCTGTTTCATTTCTGTTGTATTCCCCTTTTTTTTTTTTCTTCTTCTGCCAGAAATGCATTTGAGATTAATATTTAATGCCTTTGCTTTTAAGAAACTATTTTGAATCACTTCAGTCTGCTACTAGCTTCAGGTTCCTGGGAGAGGAGGAGCTGAATGAGCTGAATACTGGTGTGATGTCAGCAAGAGAAAGGTGCAGCTCAGGAATACTGTCTCAGTGTAGCAGAACCACACATGTCCCTTTAGAAATGAGCAGAAGATAGCAAAACCTATCACCTGAGAGCATCCACAGGATAAACTGCTGAGGAACGTGAGATGCCACTTGATTGTGTGCAAGGGAAAGAGTGGGAAAAACAGCGTAGGCACAGAGTCCCTCTGAATGGAGACAGAGCCCTCCAAGTCTTTAGCTGAATTGTAGCACACAGAAGGAATTTTTCTACAAAGTAATGCTTTTTCTCATTCTTGCTCTTTTTTTTTTTTTTAGCAGCAAAGCAATTAAAATATTCATTCAACATATTGTGCTTTAAAAATATAATTCACAAAGATCAGCAGGCATGTTTTCATTCTGTTGTTCCTGATATTACTCATCACACCAGGGAACTCATATATTTTTTAACTGTGTTCTTTCTTCTATCAGATCTGGTTTCTTTTCTGAGGTTGAAGTGTGAAGCTCAGTGGTTGATTCACCTTTTGTAGAACTGATGCATAAATTTTTGTTCCTAGTCTGTTTAGTAAATGTCATCTGTTTTGTCATGTAGGTGGCTTTTCATGTAGCATGCTTTGTTTTGAAAATCTGGTTAGTAGGGGAAGAAAATGTATTTTTATATGAAGGTTAAATGGTAATGGGTTATAAACCCAAGAAAATAAAATAAGCAAGCTTCACCCCCCACCTCTCCCAGATAAACTTGGTAAATTTTTTTTCCGTCTCAGAAATGAGCTAATTATTTAATTGCAAATCATCCTGTTCACATGGAAAAGGTTTAAACCATGAGATATTTTGCAGCACCTTTTCTCTTTGACTTGCTTTTCTCATTTCTAAATTGAAAGATGTCATGGTTTCTCTGAGCAGCAGAAGCATAAACTCTCAAAAAGATTGGTGAGCTTTTCTGCCTGAAATTGATGCATTTTACCAACGTTCCAGCTGCTGTAGTGTTTGAGGTTACCTGCATAATGCTCACAAAGTTGCACGAGTACTGATATAATGCCTATTTAAGGAAAAATAACCTAGTTTATCTTTAAACACTACCACTTTGGCATTTAGACCAAAGCTGTGTGGTAACTGTATAGATATTAAAACATCTTAATTTCACTGTAACATCATGGTGTTTATGCTTTTTGATAACACAGCTGTTCTATATTTTGGTTTTGCTGTTATTAAAAAAAATAAGAATATGCCAGATAAACTTGATGAAGAAAGGGAGAACTGCTGGTTTAGCAGTAAGGAATTTCATATAGCTCAATTTTGGAACCCTAAAGCCTGAATTTGAAGTGAATCCTAGATTCACATAATCATTTAGGTTGGAAACAATCAAGATCATCTAGTCCAACCATTAACTCAGTACTGCAAATGCCACCACTAAGTGCCACATCTGCACACCTTTTAAATGCCTTCAGGGATGGTGACTCCACCATTTCCCTGGGCAACCCATTCCAGGGCTTGTTGGTGAAGAATTTTTTCATAATATCCAACCTAACCCTCCCCTGACATAACATGCTGCCATTTCCTTTTGTCCTACTACTTGTTACTTGGGAGAAAAGATCAACTCCCACCTGGCTACACCCTCCTTTCAGGTAGTTGGAGAGAGTGATGAGGTCACCCCTGAGCCTCCTTTTCTCTGTGCTAAATAATTCCGGGTCCCTCACCTTCTCCTCACAGGACTTGTGCTCCAGACCCTTCATCAGCTCCATTGCCTTTCTCTGGATCTGCTCCAGCACCTCAGTGTCTTCCTTGCAGTGAGGAGCCCAGAACTAAGCACAGGATTTGAGTACTCACCAGTGCCAAGCAGAGGGGAAGGATCACTGCCCTAATGCTGCTGGCCACACTATTGCTGGTACAGGTCAGGACGTCCTTGGCCACCTGGCTCACATTCAGCTTGCTCTAGACAGTTCCTTTTCCAATAACCAGCTTTCCAGCCACTCTTCCCCAAGCCTGTAGCATTGCATGGGCTTGTTGTAACACAGGACCCAGGACTTCGCCTCTTTTAAGCTTGTGTTAGTTCCATGAAATGCCATACATGTACATAAAGATTTGAAGTTAGTAGATGAAGCTTGAATTCTTAATAGATTTTACTGTTCTTTAACTGTTTCTGTCTTCCAAGATTTCCCTCTGCAGAGCCCCCAGAATACATGCCCATGCAAAAATTGCTTCACAAATATTTAATTTTTTTTTTTTTTTGTCTTAAATGTAAAATGGCCATCTGAAGTGCCTGGCTTGTTTTGGGCCTTAGCCAGCTACACCCATGGGGAAACGTCTTGACTTTTTTAGAGATGTCTGTATAACTTGCTTAAAGCTTGCTCAATCATTGTACTCTCTGGTGTTAGTTATGAATCTGTGCGGTTTCTTAAAATTAGATCCAAGTCTGATTACTCTTTGAGGAACAAGTTGTGCCACAGAACAATAAAAATGTATTTGTTTGAAATGGATTTCATGATAAATTGTGCTTGACCTTCTTGATGATTTGTCTCAAATATTTTTGTGCTATTTTTAGAATGTTTTTATATGAGATATCACATGAGAAATTTATTGTGTAGGCTGCCTTGGGTACACATAAGACTTCTGTTCCTGCATTATTTAAAGGTATCCCTCAATATTTTTGGAACAGGCTTATCACAATTTTTTTCTCATCCTTGTCTTTATATTTCTGGTGACTTCTTCCTTTTCCTTTCACCTTTGTTCATCCCAATTTAGTTGATATAATGTCCTTACTGAGACTACAGTAGCTGTTCCCATTCCCAGTAATTAAATGTAAACTTTGTGATGTTAAGTGCTTTTTTTTTGTTTGCTGTAGCCTTGTGGGGTTTTTTCCCTAGCTTGTGATGCGTTACACTCAGAAGGAGATGATGTTTCTTCAGCACAGGAGAAACCCTTGCCAAGGCAAACCTTGAGGAACCATGAGAAACCTTGATGAGGCAATGCTCTTGGCTAACTTTGGCTGCTTTTACAGAGGTTCTGGTTTGTTGCTGTACAGTTATGTTGCTACTGAAAGAGTGATACTGGGAATAAAAGCAGTGAAATGTAGCAGCTCTGTGGTGTTACCAGCACACCTTTGCTGGCCTTCAGTCTGCATAAAGGACAGCTTAATTACATTGGACAGCATTTGTTAATACTGGTGTTCATTGCCTAACTGTGATTATCACTTTGGCCTGTTTCAGATAAGAAGACAAGGTGGAATACAATTACTGGTGGACCTATTGGACCATCGGATGACAGAAGTCCACCGTAGTGCCTGTGGAGCTTTGAGAAACTTGGTCTATGGGAAGGCAAATGATGACAACAAAATAGCTCTGAAAAACTGTGGTGGTATCCCAGCATTAGTACGGTTACTCCGCAAGACTACAGATTTGGAAATCAGAGAACTGGTCACAGGTTTGAATTTTTCAGTATTTTTTTGTTCAAACTCTCTGTCAGTCCTGCAAGCACAGTTCTGTGCTGCATGCCACTTGCTCCATCAGTAACTAGTTCATTACCATTTTATTTGCCATAACAAAAAGCTTTCAAGCCCTTTGGATTTATGTATTGTATGAGTGGTTTTCAATATCATGCAGTTTACAGAGGTAGGTATGGTTTGTGCCTGTCATTGCTGGTTCACTTTGTTCTTGGTTAGCTGTGAGTGCTCTTGCAGGAGATGTGCTCCACACATGGATATGTTGTGGTGGGAATCCCTTGTTCTCCCTCCTGTCTGGTGTAGGGCGGGCCAGGCAGGAGCCATATTTTATTGAATTTACTTAAAAACTGTTACTCATTGCTTTTATATCCTATGTAGTGATGTTGTGAGACGGAGGATTTATTCAGGAGTTTTCTGCCTTTCTCAGGGTTCTGATAGGAAAGTGGAAAACTGTTTTAAAGAGGTGGACATCATCTTCTGAAGCCTTTTGTCTGAAATTTGATAGTATGTTGTGTGATGTGTTTTACACAGAGCATGCAGATAGTATAGTTTATTTCTTTTCTGGATGTAGTAGGATCTGGTCTTATTAAGATTGGGTGGATTTTTTCCTTTCTGAAATTCAAGAGGGAGGGGAGGGGTAGTGGTGTTCAGGAATACGGGAATGCTGTCAAACAGGACTGATATGAAATGTTTGGAGTTTTTTGTCACCTTGCCCTTAAGCTACCATATTTAATATGTAAAACAGAAGCGAGGTAGAGGGTTCTTTTTATTTTTCACTTTGTGATTTCATTCTGTTTGAGGCTAATTTAACACTATAAATCAAAAATATTTTCATTTTCCCGTTTTCAATGCTGGTATTTTCATTATGATTTTCTTACTAAAATATGTAAAAAAATTTCTCATTTCTGTCACAGAATTATCAGAGTACACATTATCATCCATGTTTCTGCAGAAATTACTTACCTTCTACATCAGGCATCATTTAGGGTACTAATTGATAAGATTATCATCCTTTGGTTGGGTTGGGTCCAGGTTCCTTCCTTGAGGGTGTTTGAATAAACTGAATGGTGTTTATTAAATGTAGATTTTTTGAATTTAATTTTGTTTCTTAGTTACAACAGTTATCACCTCCCACTTGCTAGTCAGGATTAATGGGGCAGAGATACAGGTTAGGTGAGCTCAGATTGTGCCTCCTGTAGAGTGACAGAATTACTGACAGATCTAATAAAGTGTAACCACTGCTTCAGATTCAACATACTTGTTTGTTTCTTGGTTATGTTGTCAGTGTCCTGCCTCCAGGGAACATTCTGCCTATTTATTCTGAGTAGTAAGTGGCAAACTGCTAATAAACCTCAGCAGTCACCGTAGCACTTCCCATGCCATCTGTAGATGGAATATGTAATGTCATTGCATCATTTAAAGAAAATGTACTGGGCTACAGTTTACGATGGTTCCATTGCGCAGTATGCTGTTAAATTTTCCCAAATTCCCACAGAAAGAAAGGATGTTTGTTTTCTAGTATGCCCTCAAAGTGTTATTACCAAGAGGAGTAGGTACTGACCATCAGTGGGAAGCAGTAACCTGCCTTTGCACAGGTAGATGCAGCTCCCAGGGATGATGAGCATCATGAGTGCTGGTTGTGTATTAAAGGGGAGAAGATGGTGGCCCAGAGGAATGGGATCACAGTCAGTGGTATTTCAAGATTTTATTCCTGAGCCCAATTTTGTATTGGAGTTTTTTGTTTGTTTCTAATAGCCAGTACATCCCAGAAGGTCACTGCTTGCCCTAGCCATGTTTTGTGCCTTTCAGAATGCAGACCACCAGCCCTTGCTTTCAAAATGCAGACGTGTTTGTGGTAGTGTTCTGCAAAGCTTCCTTACAAAGCAAGGCTCACAGCTGCAGCTCTCATCTTGCATCTCTTAGGAAACAGGCTGAAGTCGTGCATCTGAATCAGTNTTTTTTTTTTTTTTTTGTAAAGTCTTATAGTGTGACAGCTATCCCAGTTGAATTCCTTCTTTCCATCCTTTCTGGGGAATGAAAGGTAGTTCCTGCAGCAGCTCCCTTGATAATGAAAAGATTTGACTTGGTGGCAGGCACAAGGAAAAATAAAAAGTTCTACATGTTTTCCATCAGCCTTCCTGAGCTGAGGTGGCAGGAAGGTAATTATTTCAGTAGGGGCTCCACAGCCTGGAGGAGATACAGAGAAAATAATAACAAATGTCTGTTTTGGGAGTAAACATAATACCTTGAGCCTTTCCATCTCATGTTCATTGTGCATCCTGTCTATATAAAAGCTGCCCTTGTTTGTTACTCTTAGAGAGGACACAAAGTTCATGCCTTAGGAATTCATACAGTCTCTGGCATGGCTGCCCCTAAATAGTCCTCCACATTTGTCCTCAGAGCACTTCTCTTAGATGGGGAAGTATCATTATCTCTGTCCTACAGGTGGAGAGCTGAGCGTATCAAGTGTAAATGACCTGTCCAGAAATCTGGCAAGATGAAGGTGAGAATCACTCTGAGTAGGCACCCAGCTGCAAGGGAAGAAATATGTCCTGGAGAGTTTATTTAGCAGCTCAATTTGTCTGGCAGTAGTGAAGCATTCATTGCCTGCCCCAAGTACCGTGAAGCACTTGCCCAGCAGAGCGAAAGTTCTGATATTAGTTTCTTCCTCAAACATGCACATTCTCTTCCTTCTTGTTACTCTTCTCTAAGTAGATTATAACTTCAATTTCTTGCAATCTCAAGACTGGTTTTGGAAGGGTATTTAAACTTGCAGACCAGCTTTCAAACCCAGTAGCTCCTTGATTGTCAGGATTGCCTTCGGCACTATTTGTGGCTCGTCCCCTTTTCCAGAGATTTCTTTCTGCCATAATCTCTCCAAAACAGAGTTTTTTTCACTTTTTTCTTTATCTCGTCTTTCTCCTCCTCAGCAGCAGAGGTCTTGGGCTAATACTGGAAAACCTTACCATGCTCAAATTTTGGGATTGCACAAACTTAACGTTACAGCAAAGTGTCAGAGTTTTAAGGCTCTCTCATGTCAGGGAAGTGGTTTCTGTGCAGGCTCCCATGAAGAAGCTCTGAGGGAAGTGTGCTGCCTGGTTGTTATGAAATTAAATGGTGTTAATGCCCAGGAAATATTTCCTAAGATATGGAAAGATTATTCTTCCAGAAACACTTCCACAGTTACTACTTAGTCTTCTAGTACTTCTTTACTAGAAGAACATGGGTAAAATTAGGTATACTCATGAATATATACATTTGTGCAAAAGTGAAATACTCTGATAGAAATAGAGATGTTGGCATGGCCTACAGCCTCTGGTAATTTCCAGAGACTCAAGGAGAACCTGAATCACGATGTAAGTCTGTAAGTCTGTTCATGTAAGTCTGTAAATGAAAAGAAATAGGTGTAAGCTGAATGCACCACACTTAATTTTGCCATCTTTTTACCCCAGTGCTGTGCTGCCAGTTTCCACAGTAGCACCTGTTAATGAGAAAAAATAAAAGCCTTCTATTTTAAAATAATTAAATGTTAACACTTTTCTAATAAATATAAATAGAGAGGAACACAGAACAAAATTAGCACAGATCCTGCAGATGGTAGGAAGAAATGTTTTCTCTTGGTAATAATGACAATGAGTAACTGATTTCTGATCCTCTTGCCTTTACCAAATTAATTACGAGCCCTTCCATAAAATTCTATTTTATAATTTTTTCTATTTGTTTTACTGTCAGGGAAAAAAAATACATGGAAATATCTGTCATTTTAGCAAGGAAAACAGAGGAATCCCACGGATGGCTTGTACGGAAGGTGAGGTCAAGCAGCTGTTGTTAGATTCTTTCCAACTCAGGACATTCTGTGATTCAGCCTATGCTTGCTCTTTCTTCCATCAGCTTGATTAACTGGGCACCTGTCTCAGATAAAATGGTTTAAAATGCTATTCTTTCCAGTTTTGACAAACAAGATCCGTCACAGCTAGAAACATAGTTTCTGCCTATGAACAGTGAGGTAGCTGGATTAGAAAAAACTCCTTTTGAAGAGGTCCTTTATATGACCTGTTTAAAATCTGTAAATACCATTTCTGATGGAAAGGTAAAAGTGGATAATCCACTTTTAGAAAGTACATGATGATGATAAAAAGCTGCAGCTATAAATAATGTCAGGAGAAATTGTTTTTTCCTGTGCTAGCAGCCAGTTTCCTGCTTATTTTGGTTGACAATAAAGTGTCAGAGATTTAACTACTGTCTGCTGAAAACATATAAATTATAAAAATTAGCACATAAAAAAATTTAAAAAGCAGAAACTATCTAACACTATACATACATACTAAATATAGATAGGTAGATACTGACTCGTATATTTAATTCACATTTTTATTCACTGAATCAAAAAGCATATATTCCATTCCTGCAGAACATTACAAAATGTTGTTTATAAAATGTTTCTTTCGGAGAAGCTCTAGTTCTCCAAGTCTTTAGCCCACAGTCAAGTTGGACAGGGAATAATTTCATTTACTTCCCAGACTTTTGATTCCAGTATTCATTAGTGTTGTCTTGGCTTGGTTGGTCCTCTGTTGTCACCCCAAGTTATGCAATATTATTACATAGTCCTGTTTCAGTTTTAGTAGCTGCCATATGTTTATAAGGAGGGGTTTATAACCTTATGGATAATCTCTCAGTGTCACTGAAAGCAATTACATGTTGTCCACCTTAGATCTATCTGATCTGAGTTAAGCACTGCAGGTAAAACCTCCTTTTCACTGAAAGCTGCTTCTTAGCATGTACATGAATTATTGGCAGACTGGTCAAGTCACTCCAGAAGGCCCCTTTGAGCCCCATAACTGCCTTTGCTAATCCGTGTAGTTGCAAGTTGGGTGAAATGTAAACCATGTTTAAGGGAGTATTCTATTTAAATGGACCTTTTAGTTTACTTCAGTGGAAGATTTAATTGGATTTCATTTATTTTTAGATAATTCTGGCCAATTATTTAGAATTTTTAAACCTCCTAGTACAATGGCAGCTCTTCTCTTGGGGATTCCCAAAGTCAAAATCACATGCCTGCAATTGTTTCCTATTTGTAATGTTATTTTCTAATTGGACTTTGTAAGGCATTACACTTGTGATTTTTTTTTTTTGTAGAGTAAATTTTATTTAACAATACTATGGCAAAGGGCTCACTGTTTAGTACTTGGGATTTTGAAGCAGTTTAGTTTAATAATTTAATAGTTTTCTGCAAAAGTGCCCTTGACATTACCTTAGTTAGTGGAGTGTATAAACACAGATGTGAAATTTTATTGTGATACAAACATTCATTTGGAGGTGGCACCTATTTGTAACCTTATTCCTCTCTGGAAATTTGACTTGAAAATGAATAAAGGCTCTTTTATCCCATTCTGAGATGACTTTCCCACAGCCTTAAGTAAAAAAGAACCAAACTCTTCTATGAGTTCTGTATTCTTACAGTATTTCACCTTGATGTAATTCCTAAAATCTCTATTTTTCCTCCCTTTTCCTTTGAAGGTTTATATTAGGTGTTGCTACAGTATTGCTCATATTAAGTGTCCCATTTCTTAACTGTATTCAAGTTTTGTAATGGAGCAATGCAAGTATAAGGAAGCCTGACCAGTGAAAGGCCTAATTAATTAGCAGCTTTTGATATGTAATGTAAAAAGATAGGTAGGAAGATAAATGTACAGTGGAACCAAAGAGATGATTTCATCATTACACAAACTGAAAATCAGATTATAAAGATACATGTTTTAGGTTCAGATACATATCCTGCCTATCAGAAGCTTTTCAAACAGATGACACAAAGAGCAATATGTGTGTGTTTAAATTGTCATGATGGCATAACCATGCTGAGACTACTGCTACAAGATTGACATAGCTCTGGTTCAATATATCCTTAGCTAAAAGAATAAGACTGCCAAATATACTTTGGGGCCCATAACTATGTAGTAAAACAAAATGGAGGTGTGGGATAAATACAGAAAGTACGTGAGTGCCTCTTAAGATGAAACTCCTCTACCTCCAGTATCTGATCCGATCAGTGTGTCCTATCCAATTAGAAAGGTTGAGCATGGAGTTAGATTGCTGCTAGCACAGAACACTGTTTTCAGAAGTGATGATTTTGATTTTGGCAGGAAAATATGATCGTTCATTTCTTGCTTAGTGTCTGCTCTGCACATAAGTGAATTCTCTTTAATAACTTCAAACAAGTGTTTTGAGAAACTCTGCCAAGCATAGAGGCAGGTGACTTACAGACTTTAATTATTCTTCCACCAACAGATTTAGGATGAGATTAACAAATTTCAAATCTACTTTCCTGGGCACTAAAGTTTGCTTGTATGTTTTAAATGCTTTCTATTCAAAATGGGGATTTAAAGGGTATTAGTTCTAATAAACCTTTCCTACTCCTTCGTTAAATGGATGTAATTGCAAGTACAATATCCTACTACAATCAATTTTAAAAGTTGATTAAAGCTTATGAAGTAATTTACTTCCAATTAGGTGTTTTAAGTAAAAGTTGTTTTCAACATTAACAAGATTATTTGTGTAATGCAAATTCCTATCTATTTACTCTGGATCGAAGCCAGTGGCTGAATAAGGAATTACCTATTGTAGTTTCTTCAGTATTTATTTCTTCAAGTGCAAGAGCCTTTTCAGTTCCCAGAGGTTACATAGTAATTTGACTCCCTCCTTTTGCTTGAGATAACTTCTAAGCAAACCACCTTACTTCAACCTCCGCCCTGTGTTCTGTGAACCATTGAGAATTTTTTAAAAAAAAATGCTGAACTCCATCAAATCCCCTGCAAGTCTCACACTGCTTTTAAAACAATGTGTTTTTTCTCACAGCCAAAACTTTGCATGGGCTGGTTTTTCATTTTATACTGTTACATCTAAAATCTTGTGGAGGAAAAAAAGGAAACCAAGGGTTTGTTTAATTCAGAAAAACTACTTGTTACTGTTACCTTGATAAAATTTGGCTTAATCCAGACCATTATCAAAGCTAAGCAAGAGCAAAATAAATGAAGGCATCTGGTCTGCAGAAGCAGCTGCTTGAGTTAATCCCATGGAAGATCCAATTGGCCCAATACAACTGCAAGCAACTCCACCAAGGTAGTACAAACCCTGTGGCAGGGTTAGTGGGCTGCATGGCAGCTCTCTTTTTCCACCCAGTCATCAGTTACTTTAAGGTTTTACAGAGAGTCTCCAAAAATAACTATTGTATCATCATAATTTTCTAAAAATATGTAAAATTTGAATTATATACTATTTGTACTTCTCCAGACTAGTAGGCTGACATTTCATAGTGGATGTGCTGTGGCCAGGCACAGCTGTGTGTTGTACTTTACAGTATGATTCTACAGTGTGGCAGAGTTTAAATTTTAGATTTTAGCATCGCCTACAGAAAATGCTACCATCATTTCCAGAAATGTGGAAGTGATTTTCGAACAAATTCAGAGCAGGAATTAATTGGCATTTTATAAAGTCTTCATACAAACCCAGTGTGGGACCATTCACCAAAATACCAAATCTTTGTAGTCAATTTCCTTGCAAAACAGGAAGGTAAAAGATCCTACAGCTTACACTCATATGATGTTGGGAAACCAATTTCTAACCTATAGGCTGTGACATCTTCAAGAAATTCCAGTGTCATTCAAAACACATCCTATTTATAGTTCATATGTACCAGCAAATCTAAAAGTAATTTATTAAATTGTGTAATTTTTCTTCAGAAATGATACTGTCTTATCAAATAACACTTAGGCAAACAATGTTGACAGTTCAACAGGATCATTTTATACAGTATCTATTACAATTTCACTGTCTAATTATAAAACAATCTTTGCCCCCTTTCTCAATATGCTGTCACTGTTTTGGCTCTGAAAATGGGAAAACCCACTGATAGAATCTGTTGTCTTCATGAAGAGTTATTCTCAACTTTTTTCTGAATCATCAGATTAACTTCTTCACCCCCTGCTGCTCCCAGTTAAATAAGGAGATGTGTTAAAATAGATACTTTCTCAAATCTTATGCCTTGCTTTCTTAGCAACAGGCTGGGGTACTGATTTATCATGTAAGGTGTTACATCCAAAGAATTTTTATAGGTAGGAGGGAATGTACTGTTAGGCAGCAATACAAAACCTTCCTCAGGCTGGCTGTGCCTGTTTCCTGGAGGTGAATGTGGGAGAGGAGAACAAGTCACTGGGTGCTGAGGGCTCTGCTGGGAACTGTGCAATGCTCCTGGTCGGGGGGGTCCCTCTCCTCTCCCTTAGGGTTCTGCTTGGGGGTGGTTTCATCCATTTTCCCATCACAGCCTGCTTCCTTCTCCCTGTTTCCCAGGCAAATTCACGTTCACTTGTCCTGCGTTTACCACCCTCAGTACCAGCACAAAACCCAAGGTTGCAAAACCCTTATTGCTCTCCTTTTCTCTCTGTGGACTGGTTTTCTCTTGTACACTGAGATGCATCTTCTGTGGAAAATTCACTCAAGTTTTACCCATGTTGGAATTCATGGAGCAGTGAAACTGATTTCATGCTTTGCTTGTTAATCTACTACATAAATAATTTTCTTCTGTTTTTTACTTCAGTCAAATTTTAAATTTAAGAGAAAATATCAAACAAGGTAATCTGGAGTGATAAGTAGAGGACATCTGTTGTAGCATATGGCTTGACATAAGAGCTGCATTGAACTTTTTCAGCAAGTAGTTATCCTTTGGAAAAATTCAGCTGGACATAATTTTGATGGGCCTGCCTGAATGATGGAGTACTAAAATGCATAGAGTTTAAAACCACTTTGTACTTGGAAATGTTTGAGATTTGCCACACAAAGTACTTAAATTTTATTTTGAAAATGGATTTTTGTTTAGAAAAAGTTCTAAATGTTTCACTTTTCATTTACAAAATGAGAGTTTGAGGTTATGAAACATGTTTATTCTGTGGTCAAATTACTGTTTTCACTAAGCCCAGTAATTTTATTCTTTTTTATTCATTACTTTTGGGTTCAAAGGCCAATGTCTATTCTCCCCTCCCAAATAATATTATTTACAGTGCTCTCTTTTTCTTAGGTAACACTTTGGCTACTACATGTTTCCTTCTTTTTTCTTTCTTAGCAACTATACACTGAGCCTTTCATTTTGCACATAGATGCAATTTTATAGATAGAACTAGCTGTCTAACTGGTTCTTTTTAGAAAGGAGTTTTGTATTTAGAGTAGTAAGTTGGTGTCCAGCTTTGATTATAAGATTTTTGTTCTCTGTACTAGGGTCTGTTTTCAAAGATATATTTTGGTTTTGGGTGCTAGAAAAAATTGCTCAGGTGTATAATACAGGTGTAAGCACTGAAAAAAATCTTGCCATTCATATATATCAATCCTTGTTAGATTCCCATGTTTTCTAATAAAGTAGTTAATTTGGAATGGCATTGCCATTAGTCATGTGTTAGGATAAAGCTTTTTTTGAAAGCAGTTGATTTATTTTTTTCTGTGTTTCTGTCACTTAGAATGAATTGGTTTTGGTTTGGCTTCAGTGTTTTACAGGACCCATTTAATTTCATCAGCTAGGAAAGGAAGTTAAGCAGGAAGCACTGATCTTTCCACAGTAACCTTGGTCAACTCTTCTAGTATTTCCTCTACTGTTTAACATGAAGGCTAATAACTCTCTAACATTCTTGGCTGACACTTCTTCCCTTCCACAGTTAGGTGTTAATTTGCTGTGTACAGCAGAAAAAGAGGAACAACCTTAGGTCAAAATTCAGTCCCGTGAGAGAAACACAGCCTCTTTTGTTAATGCAATAGCATTTGGGTGGAACTTGGTCTTAATCGATACTAGAATTGGCCCCTCCTTTTTGTTTTAATAAAATCCAAGATGTAATTTTGGAATTAAAATAGCAGCAATTGAGAAAGAAAGGGCTAGTTTTTCAGAGGAAATATTTATATTTTTTATACTACATGTAGCCTTATACTTTTATGTAGTCAAGATCAGCTGTATTTTTTGCAATTAAACAAAAAAAACCACACCATAATAATCCTTCTCTGCTGTGGAAGCTTTTTCCTTGTAAGGCTATGAGTGGATGCAGAGAGAAAAAAAATATTGCTGCAACTTTGCTTAGCGTTCCTTAAGCTCCTGCCTGCTTATGGCTTTTCCTGAAACTCAGTATTTCTCAATGTGGATTTTTCCTATGTCAGCAAACACAGATAGCAAACTACCTCTCTGCTTGTAAATCAGTAAATATGGCAAGGTATGCATGGGTGTTCATTCACAAACCAGATAAATATTTCAATAAATTTGGTGAAAGTATCTTGTCTGTTATGCCAATTTTAAACCTACTTTCAAAGTGTGTTTTTACGGAGATTCCTTCTGAGCTCTGTGTTGTTCGGGTGCCAGAACTTTTCAAATCAGCCACTTTTTCTTTCCTACAGAAAGTCTGTTACTGAGCCAGTTTCTCACCTTGATGGTTGAGCTGGTTGTGGAGTCTCTGCGCTTTGTATTAAGAAATGTTGTGGTTGATGTTCAGCATCTCTGCAGCAGAACTGCTGTAATCTATTGGGAGCCACATCTGCTGCCAGGGAGCAGATCCAGCTCTGCAGAGCAGCCTTGCAATTACAGTGGGGGCTCAAGCAGCAGCCAGCAAATGACTTTTGTAGCGCTTGGGAGCTTGGGGTAGAAGATGCTTTTCCTAAGGACTCCAGCAAAAGATCCCATGTGCTTGGCTTCTGTGTAGGGTATTTAGCACTCAGATTTCAATCTAAATTGTCGTGTTCATGAGGGAAACTCCCGGTGGTATTTCTGCGCCGTCAGCATATAAACAAAAATGCCTGCCAATGCTTTGGTCTCTCTTTGTGGGATGCAGTCTCTCAGCACTATTCAAATGGTCTTCTGCATCACTACATGACCAAACTATTAAATTATGATGGAAAAGGAAAACCTGGATGCATTGGAATAGTTTTGGAATTTTTTTTTACAGAAAATATGAAATAAGCAAAAAAAAAAATTGAAAGTTGACTTAAACATCCCATATTGAGAAGAATCAAAGTCTTGTTTTTTCAAATAGTATTTGTTTACTTACAGTCTTTTTACCATATAATTTATTTGGAAAAGTACATCTTTTGCACCACAAATAAACCATAGTGGCAGCGGGCAGGGGAGGCAGTGGCAGGGGCAATACTTTTTGGAAAAGATGACTTTTTCAGTTTCTAGGTTTCCATTTATATTTGTGACCTAACTTGTTCTAAGTTTGTTTTTATATATATATATGTAATAATTTGACAAATTAAATGGTCACATTAAATCATGAACTAAATAGTTGTTAGACTTCCCTGGTTTTGCACATGTGCTATTGCTATGATAGTATTTTTTGCATAGATGTGTATGATATCTATTTTCTTAACTTTGAATGGAATAAGGATAGCATGTGGCTTATCAGGTCTTGAGCTATATCTGACCATAGGTATACACATACCAGTTCTAACTAAAACAACAACACAAAAACACATTGAAGAGTTCAATCAGCATGAGTTTGGACTCCAGCCTGATTCAGAGATTATGGGCTTTCACTCTGACTGCTCCATTAAATTGAGCAGCCTGTTGACCATAGCAGTTGCATGTCCTCTGATAAACTGCTCCAGAAGATGCAACTTGATACAGTAAGATCTCCAGAATGAGCATTCCTGTAGTCTCCTTTAAGGATCCTTCAATTGTTGTCTGCTGGACTAATACTCAGACCCAAAATTAATTTTCTACCTGGAATCAACTGAATATTTTCAATATCAGCTTCTCCTCAGTTTTAAACTTATAATGTGATTGCAAAATACATTTCCATTTATTATATCTAAGGGTGAAAAACCTCAACCTGCAGAAAGACTTGTTTAGTCTGGTGTAGCAGTTTTTGTCTTTCTACAAGTCTTCCAATACAACCAAAAGTGATCTGAAAATGGGGACATAAAATGCTTAATCTGAATGCCTTACAGTTTTAAAAGCAAGGAGATAAAATACGAATGAAAGTGATTAAGAGATGTTCAGCACTGATTAGTTCTTTATTTCATACCTCTCACAAGAGTCTGTCTAGGGACGGTAAACAGTTGAGTTGGACTGTTGTGTTATTGAGTGGATCCCACTTTTTGTCATCAGCCACTGATGAATCCAGTCCCTTCCTGTGGGCAGCTGATGACAATGCAAATTCTCCAGGGGTCACTCAAGGCACCTCTGAGGCTATTGCAGACTTGTTTCTTGTGCTCAGAAACCCAGTTCAGGCAGGGCTTTCAGAGTAAAGTGTCTCATGGCCTCAGTAACCAGATTCTTACAGTAGCCCTAAAGGGTTTGTCATGAATACACACATGGAAAATATGTTCAGAATCATGTGGTGAAAAGATGGCTCTGTAATGGAAGGTGTGTCAGGTAAAGGATTTACTTTATTGTCATTCTCCCTTGCAAAGTCAAGGCAATGGATCATCTTCTCAGACCTCACATAAATCTAGCTCCAGGTTATCCTCAGCAAAAACAGTGAGAAGTGAATTGCCAGTGCCCTTTCATAATTGCAAATTCTTAATTAAGAAGGTTACAAAGAGGCGTGTAGAATGCCAACCTCAGCATGTAGCAGACTGCAGCGCTTGTGAGAATAAATTTTAACATGTCAGTAAAAAATTTTTGGTTCATGTGGTTGGTAGTATTCAGTCACAATTAGATAAAACTCATTGTTCTGGGTTGGAAGAAGATTATCTCACTCTCTAAAAAACTCAGAAGAAAGCATCAGGTTTACTGAGCAGTGCTTCTACCTTGACTTAAATTTTTCTTGCTTATGCCTTGACTTAAAATCATTTTAGGAGACGGTGTAATAGCCATTTTAGCCTGGTGATCTCATCACCAGGTTTAATTTTCCATTTAATTTTCCCGTTACAGAAATGAGAGAGAAAGAGACCTTAAAGAATATTTCTAGGCTCAACTATTGCTGAATACCACAATGTTTATGCGAGAACCTGAAGTGAATAGAAAATAGTTTCGACATAGATGTTTTTAAGTATTTTGCTAGACTGGTCTCTTATGTTTGCTTCTTTTGTATTCTCTTCTGCTTTTCCAGTTTGTGACCACTTCTTGATGCCCAAAGTATTGTTTTGTTGCCATCAAAACACTCACTTCTGCTTCACTTTTAAAATAGGACTTCTTCACAAAGTTACAGCACATTGTCTTGCATAAGAACTAAATTGATCCTTAAAGGGGATTTGCATTCTGATTCTCTACTTTTATACCATGCACATCATTTATACCTGTCTAGATAAATGCGGAAAAAAAAAGGCAACTGCATTGTTGTTTCTACTGACAAAACCCAGCCAAATGCTAGGTATTTCAAGAATAGTAGATGTGACATTAAAGCTTGCCAAGAACAAGAACACAGAGAAAAACAAGTATAAGTATCCTAATGAAGGTCTTTGTTTCTTTAAACATGGAATTTCTTTTCATAAAGACATTTAGAATGGAATTTAAACAAAGATTCTTTTCCCTTTAAAGTAGCAATTCTTAAATGAAAAAATGAACATTATTAAAATGAACATTTTTCTTCATTCTTTTCCTTTTTTTTTGTCTGTAGCTAAAATTGGGTCTGCTTCATGCCTCATGCCTCATGCAGACCATGCCTCATGCCTCATTATGTTAATGGGTTTTTTTAACTAGTGCACTGATCAAAATTTTATATTTAACTGTGTAACTGCTTTTGCAGACAGTTACATATAAAATAATTTAAACATGAAATTGTATAACGGAAACAGTCTCCCCATAGAGGCAATTAATTTTAAAGGGAAACCCAAAAGTGTAAGTTGATTCCTGTTAATTACTCTGCTCTGTCAAAGCACAGAATGCTAAGGAAAGCCTTGAGCAAGTAGTGTTCTTGCTGCTTATATTTATAAATGTTTGAGTCTGTGTTCCTAAGGCCTTCCTTCAGCATTTTCCTCCCACAACACTCGCTTGGATTTTTTGTAGTGTTTGTATTTGTAACCTATATACAATGATGACGATGGTAATAATTTTTCTCTTTTGGTTAAAAATTTTGATAGATGTAAAATCAAAACTCAGTTTTGCTACTCAAGGTCAAACGTGGGGCCAGGCTACTGTCCTTTGGGAAGGAGAGTAGGGAGGAGTAGGATTGGATTCTACAGAGGAGGATGCATGTTGGGAAGGGGAGGGGCATGGTGAGGCAAGCTTCCTCTTCCAGCTGCTCCTGGGAGGGCGCTGAGATAAAATAAAGACCACTGGTTCTTCAGACCAGCAAATTGTCCTCCAGCTTCCCCCAGCAATAAGAGCTGCCCAGCAGCAGCAGGCTCTTGGCACAGCACAAAAGTCACGTGTGCTTTTCCAGCAAATACACAAATACATAAATGTGGGAATGGAAAGCAGGGTGTCTTTTGCTGCTAACAATTTCTCACCTTTCTGTGTGGCGCAAATGCAGTGACCTTGATCTTTGCAGATGGGCTTAAAAAACTTTGGCTCTTGATTTCTCTTCTTTTACTTTGGCACATTATGAGTTGCAATGGAAGGGATTTTGATTTTTTAAACTCCAGTAAAGCTCCTTGTTGGTTGCATCATTAAGCTTGCTGTTTCCACGTAAAAATTACAGTATTCTGTAACTTTGTATAGTTAAATATTTACAAAATACAATATTGCTTGCTGAAGTCTGGTAAAGTACTACTGTATCAGGCTGTGTAGGAAGTCTCCATGCTTGTAGTACCAACAAGCCTAGACAGTTACTTCCATTACAATGAAGATCACAGGGCTGAAGTATTGTTCTCTCAATGTGTATCTATCAACAGTGGAAGTTTTAGTGTAAATCAGAACCTTTTTTCTGCTACTGGCTTTATTAATTTTACTTAGAAAGAAGATATCTGAAGACCAAGCCCTAAAAAATTCTTGTAATACTCCTTCATTCCATGTGTGCTTCACAGCCTGCATAGGCCTAGATCATAACCAGCTGCTCAGTTTTTAGGCAAAGCTCTGAGAAATTTCCAGTGCTGCTGTGACTACATTTCATATTTAAAGCTGTATTCCCACTGCAAAAGTTTGCAGATGTTATTCAGCCCCATCTACAATGTAGTCTGTTTTATTTTTGACAGAAACAGCTAAATTAAACACATCAGTATGGTGGGAAATATATTGGTTTGGATTGGGTTTTTTAAAACAAAAAGAACATTCAAGCATTTTTTGGAAAAGTGTTAATTATTAATCATTGTACTTTTTGTAGGAGTTCTCTGGAATCTATCCTCCTGTGATGCACTGAAAATGCCAATCATCCAGGATGCCCTTGCAGTGTTGACCAATGCAGTGATCATCCCTCACTCTGGATGGGAAAACTCTCCACTCCAGGATGATCATAAAATACAACTCCATTCATCACAGGTGCTGCGCAATGCCACTGGGTGCCTAAGGTGAGTACTTCTAAACCTTTGCTTTGCCTTAATCATCTTGCTTCTGTTTGAATTTCTATTTCTCATTCTTAGTCATCTATAAACTTAATAATTGGTTTGTCTGTCAGCAAAGGTGACGACTTTCAGTGATGTAAACTTAAAGCTGGAAATTAGAATACAAGCTTCAGGTCATTAAAAGAACAATCTTTAGAAGAGCTGTTGAGGGTTTTCAGTTTTTCTTTTCTTAGCTGCTTTCATCCAAGCTTGTCTATTACATACCTTTTCTCCTTTGTGGATGTCCTGTTTCCCCAGTTGCTTAAATAAAGTTGTTATGTTCTCACTATTACATGCAATTTAATCAAAAGATAATGAAGATGTTCACAAAAAGTAACATATCTTAAAGGTTACAGATGCCATTGCTGGAGTTGTGATAAATGTATAAAGTAGGTTTTTTTATACTCTGGGAAGATGAGAATTTCAATAAGAGACCAACCAATTTTTCAACCAAAAGACTTAAATAGATACTTACCAAATATGATAAATGTTTGTGTTTCTATGGCAAACTTGTATATGCAATGCAAAGGTGCATTTGTATAAATAAGTGCAATTTGATCTGTCCATTCCTAAAAGTCATTGTAGATGTGAGAATGGAAGTAGAATGAGTAAGAAGAGTTTCAGTTCTGACAAAATCTTACTCAAGGATTGAGTCATAGCAATTTCCGAATTCTAATGCACATTGTTTTTGTGAAAAGTTTTGATAATTGGCAGGTTCTTTTAAGTGTAGATTTTTTTTTCCAGGTATGTTGGAGAAAATAATCTGTAATCTATCCCAGAGACATGAAAATAGATTAATTAATATTTTTACATACATCACAGAAAATAACATAGTGAATAATATGTTTCAGTGAGGCATTCTATGTTGTATGCTGCATCCAAAGCAGATACACATTAAAGAGCTAAATAAAAAAGAAAATTGATAGGAGTCAAAGTAAAAGAGCAGTATTTTTTACGTATCTGTAGCAAGCACCTTTTTGGTTTTGTGCTTCTTCATCAAATGAAATGTCTGCCTTTCCAAAGTTATATTTGAAAAGTTTAAGGGAAAAAGCAATACATATTATTGACGATTTATATGCAATCAGAAGAGAATGAAAGATAGGAGATAATAACTTCCATATTGCAAATATGGAATTAAATGCAGTATTGCATGGACTTGAAGGCAGGTGCAATTATATGATTATCAGCTATCTTGGGCTATGTGACTGAAGCCAAGTATTTGTACCTGAGTCATTTGACTTCTTTTGAAAAGAGTTTGTGGTATTACTGTGTTGCATTGCATCCAAATCACTACCAAAAATAGTTGCCATGATTGCTAGGAGGTGACAGAAGGTGTTACATGAAGACCTTTACTACATTAAAAGTCCCACACTTCCAGTATTTGATGTGTCTCAGGGAAAGAGCTGCCTCTGAAAGAAACGTCTGTTACAAATTTGGGGCTTCGGCATCCCCCTCTCTGAATGAGCATGTCTGGCGTTGATCTCCCCTCACCATAAGCTCCATCATCCTGTTAATTTCTTCAACTGCTTCTCAGGGACCAATGCTCATCCCTGATCCTGCAAACTTCAGTTTTTCCTGCCTCTTAGTTGATGGATTCATTGCACACGGGTCTTGAAATCTTTCTTCTTTCTTTTTTTTTTTTTTTCTTGTGAGTGTATGTGCACGCCCATTTGCAAACTGATGTGAGCTTACTGTAGCCTGCACTCTGGGTCAGCCTGAGGACTGGGGCCACGTGAGAAGGGTACGTTGCCTGATGTAACACACACTGCTTTGCAGCAAGGCTTACTACCAAGCGCTTGATGGGATGCTGTCATAGCAGAATGGCTTCTGGTCAGCTCGTGCAAAATAAGCTCATATCTGCCTGCAAAAGACTGTGCATATTATAACTCCTGAATCCTCCCCAGGTAGCTGTAGAAGCAGCTCAAACTGCTGTGCTGAGCAGGTTGGTCTTCCTTCTAAACCCAGTCCCTTCAATCATAGTACAGCCTATTAATATCTTTCTGATATAAGCCCTCACTGTTTCCCAAATGCATCTTTCTATCCTCTGTAATGGCTTCAGATTTTTTTTGACCTCCATCCATCTTTAGATAGTTTCATCCCACTGAGTCTGTGTGGATGCTCTTTGGCAGAGCAAGAACATTTGGAGAGGGTTGAAACTTACTTCTACTTCACACCAGCTGTAACTTTTCTTGATTACTTTTCCCCAGTCACTGTTGAAAATACCTCTCTCTATGCAAAATTTAAAATTTGAAATTGTGCAAGAAAGAAAAGTGCAAGCTCACCCCTGAGATGGTAACTGGTTTCTTCTGTTAAATTAATGTAATATAATGGCACTGTAGGCCGGAGAAAACAGCAAGTGTCAGAATGAAAATACTAGAAAGTTCTGTGAAGATGATTGGAGTCGTGCATGCTCTGTTCAGGTGAAATACCCACCACCCTCAATAAACTGGACAGCTTTCACACTTTCCGCTTGGGTCTAGTTACAAGCCCTGTATTTCCATTTCAAGATCTCACTGGACAAGGAAGGTAAATCCCTAAGGTGTATTGTAGTTGCTGGCTAAGGTTGTGCTGTGCTTATCTGCTAAATGGATCTGCTAAATGGAAAGTCCATTATCATCTTCCATGGGAGAATTTCTTCTAAGACTCTGGTTTGGTTGTCCTCTGCTCTTTTGTTTTCCTGCTTTTCCTAGAGTTCATTTGGAGGGGACGCAGTTAAAATTCACTTGCCTCAGGATTATCAGTGGCAATGCTCAGGGTCAGAGGAAGAGTAGTGGTGTTCAGGATACTTGACATATTCTGAATATCTAGTGTTGGCAGATTTTAGAGACATCAGGTTGTGTTACATAAGTTTAACGTTAACAAGTATGCCAGGAGGATTTGGATTGGGGTTTTTTTTCAGTTTTCTGTGACTTTGGTTGTCTGGTGTATTCACTGCTGAAAACTTAAGTAATATTTGAGAGGTGATGTAATATAATCCATCCCATATACAACACTAAAAAGTAGTTTGCAGGAATAGTCAGATCTTTGTTTTGTGTTTTTATCACAACAGTATATGATTTTTTTTATATAATTTTTTCTGCTGATCTTTGCTTCTCTGTTTCTTGATGAGATTTTTTTATGATTTTTCAATTAAAAATTTGGTTATTACCTACAGTTTTTAGTACTCATATCTCTTTACTCGTTATATTTCTTACATTCTTAAGTCTGTAACTCCAGTCACCCAGTAATGCAGCTGAAATCACGTAAAAAGCAGCAGCATCAAACCTTCTTCTCCTGTTATTTTCTCTTTTCCTTAAAGATGTTATTTACAAACTGCACTTTGCATACTTTTCTATTTGAAAAAATAAAGTCGTTTTAGTACAATATTGTACAAATTAATATTACATAACTGGAACACTTTGAAATTGTTTAGATAATTCAAAGATCTAAATATAGCATTATGGCTATCTCTTAAAAATTTAAACTAAATATTCGTCTTTCATAAATTGCCAGACCTCAGTGTGATGTTGGAGTAATCACCCAATTTAGTTGCCTCCCCACTGAGATACTAGTACCGTACCTCATTAAGCACTGGTAAAGTTAGACTTCTTTTTTCCTTTTGTATTTTAGCTGTGACTCTTTTACTTGTGTTAGGGAAGTACTGTATCTTTGATTTATAGCTTCAGATTCACTTAAACTTATTAGGAATAGTCAACTGAAAACTGAATTTGTAACCTCAGTTGTTTGTGGGAGGGGGTTTGCAATCCCCAATCTGAAATTTAAAAATCAACAGGAGAGACATTGGATAATGTTGTCTTAACCTGAAACTTCAAGCTTACTTATTACAAAACTATAAATCTCTGTCCAGAGAATTATTTGAAAAAAAATGCAGACAAAAAACTTTTCAAGAATTTTTGCCTCGTGTACAATCTATAACCTTGTTTTTCCATTAATTTAAAATGAATTAAAGTTAATAGAATATCATCTGGGGACTTGGAAGAATTTTAAGACTTTACTATTTTAAAATTCTAGTGTGGGTTTAGACATGAAATTATAAAATGCTTTTTCTTTCTTCCATGTTCTGTTTGATCTTTAATCATACACTGAAAGTACAGGGGCAATTTGAAAATCAAAGACCTATTAAAATATTTATCTTCACCCCATTAGTTGATTTGAAATTGTATGGAAGTATCATTCAAGTAGCTATTTGTTCAGAAAGCCCCATATCTTTCCAATTTTTATACTTCATACTTTCTTTCTTTTAAAACCTTTAACAAAATACCTTTAATTATTTTTCAACTGAATAAATACAAGCTCTCAAAGTGGAAGAGCAAAGGGGAAAAATGCTTTTAAAACATGACTTGAATAACTGACCCAGTAGTTTCTGGATAGATCAACTTTTGGAAGGAACAAATTGCCTTGTTAAAACAGTTTGTGTGAGCTGTGAAACCTGAATATCAAATGTTTTCAACTTGTTTGTGGGTGAGAAGTGTATTTCACAGACACTTGCATCTAATGCATGTCTCACTATCTTGTTTCTCCTCCAGTTCTCTTCTAAACATCCAGAGTCTATTGACTCCTGTTCTTAGGAACTTCTGTACTCTTGTTTTCAATAGAACATTCTGCTGCATACTGACAAAATAAGACATGGGAACAGCATCAGATAAATGACACAGACTGTATTGTTCATCATCTGTTTAGTTTCTAGAGAAACACATGTGTAGACACATGCATGTGAAACATGTTTGAGACTAAAGTGATACATGCATGTATGTGCATATGTGTTTATGTTGTATCCATTCAGATATAGAATGGAAGCCATAAATGATTATGGAAGCCATAATACCTTTCTGTCTTTACTGACTGGTGCAAGCTCTGAATATCTGCTGTTGAGTATGAATGGAGCTGGCTTCTTGCAGTAGGACCAGGACTGTTGCTGCTGATGTTGTGATTCTCCTGCTGTTAAAAGAGCAGCTATGTTTTGTCCATCTCTGTTGATGCTGCGGTGGATATAGAGATTTTGGACTTAACAACCCACCTCAGAAGTTTCTGTGCTTTTCTAGAACCCAGGAGCTCCTTTCCGGCTCTGACCATGCAGTTTTGTCCATCAGAAAGCCCAGGTTTTCTGTCAGAAAGGAACCTGTCACAATGCAAAGTTAGGACAAAATTCAAATGAATTGTGTATTTCCCCAGACAACCTACTCAAGGGAGGGACTGTTACTACAAGCAGTTCACCCAATCCAAAATGGGAAGAAACACAGGAAATAACTGTGTCAGTCTGCAGGAAAATGTATATTTCATCTTTTCAAGAATCTAGATTCCAGTCTAGAAAAGAGTCATAAACCAATTGAGAAGCCACAACAATTGCATCCCAGTTAAGCCTAAAGTTTTGAAGGCGAATTTCTGCAAGATATTAAAAAAATTGTTCCTTCCTGAGTGCTGCAATTGTTCAGAAATGTAGCTGAAATAAAAGTCTAATGTTAAAACTCAGGGGAGAGAGAAATTTTGGTAGGAATAGATCAGTGTCCTCTGATTACTGCTGTAATATTTTTATTCAGAAGATACTCAAGGGAAAAGTACCAACAGAATTAAATGTGTAGTTGTGTCAGATATTTAAGCACCCCACTTTTTCTTCACAGTGTAGTTATTCCTAATTTGCATATTCATGAACTAATTTATAAGGTTTATACAAGGTCATACTGTATTAATTATAGCAGTGGCATTCAAATAGCACTCTGAAGTGTAGTGCTTTTAATGCTTCTTCAGCGTTCCTGTTAAAAGCACTATTTCAACATATCAAATTGATAGCTCTGGAAGTTTATTCTGGGCTCGAGCTGATGAAAATCTTAAACAGAAATTTTGATTTTAGACTTATATTATGGAATGCCCTTTGTATTCTTTTTTGATCTGAAAAATAATACAACATAATTTCAGCCACTTCTTAGTTTCCTGTACTTAAAAACATAGCTTTGGTGACATACCTCCTTCCTGCATCATTGTACCTGATAAAAGATGCTAGGCTGCTCTGCCTTCAAATGCAGAACAAACTCCCAATGTATTGATTTTGCACACAGTCAGTTAAAAAGTGATCTGTCAACACACATCTTCAAAATACCATGTAAGTGGTTCCTGGGCAAACAATGAAACTCACTCGTGGATCAGTGGGGCTTCATTTTTGGGTACCAAATAGAAATACTGGACCTATATTTAAGAGTCTGCTAACTGAGGACCTAGCTGAAATCTAGTTCCTATTCTTCAGTTGATATATTTTAGTCTCTTTAACATGAATATATGTGGATTTTTTTCAGGAAATATATCCAAAACCTAAGTGGGTGTCATACAATTAAAAGTATTTACTTATTGCTATGGCAGGGGTGTGTTCTTCCTGTATTTAAGTAATTTACTGTTTCTGGAAATTATAGACCTACATATGAGAAGAATTAATATGCCTTTTGTATTTTATTATATTCTGAGGTACAGCAACAATGACAAAATTATAAAGTGTTGTTTCTAAGGCTGAATGGCTTATGATGTACCCCAGCCTTGAATGTGGGGGATGTTGAATATCTCAAGTACATTTTGAACTACTGACTATTTTTCCAGCTTTTGATGATTTTAATTCCTTTCAGGTTGAATGCCTACTGTTAACTAGTGCCTAATGTGAAAATTAAGTGTCCACTCTTATTTGCATAGTTAGGTAGTGATAATTTACACTTCCTTCTGCCAGGGGTTTAAGCCTTGTGGATGTAAATGGTTTGAAGAAAGTAAAAAATTTTTTGTTTTGTGAAATGGCTTCAACTTTGTTGTTTGGGTTTTTTGTCATTTCAGAACAGTTTTAATTTATGCAGTAACAAGTGTTAGCTTGGCAGATGCTGTAATAAAGTATGATCTGAATCTTAGTGTCCTGCTGGCTTGATTTTAGCTGACTCTTAAGTACAGTTGACAATAACAGGTCTCTCTCTCACTGGCCAGCTACAGAACTATCACAGTGCCACAGGTGTTTTCTTTTTGGGAAGAGCCCCCTAAGCCTGTGTGGTACCACATGTATTTTAGAGCCCATCAATGCAGCCACTGCGTGGGAAGATAAAGAGATGGAGCCAATTTTTTTTGGCTGTCTGGGCCCATTGAGAAAAATAACCACAGGTGTCAGTGGGAATCAAGGTATATCTCTGTTGTGGCTTTGCTGACTATCAAAAATCGTGAACAGTCCTTTTTGAATAGGTATTTTGCAAAACTCATATAGTCTGGCTCCACAGAAAATATTACTTGTCTCAGCATGAGGGAAAAGCTGATTGTGACAATTCTGTGGCACCACTCACTGTCATGGTGATTGATGCTAGAGGATGATGTTTTATTTACCCAAGAAAGATGAGAAACACAGTCATTCAGAGTTTGTATGCCCACTCAATTTCACCAGAGATAATAAAATAATCCTCAGTAAGTTTGTGTTCTCTGGTGCTCATCGCTTGATTTCTATATTGACTATTTCTATATTTCTATATTTTCTCTTCTTAAAACCATTTGCATTACCAGGCAATATGAAAAAGAGCATGTGAAAACACATGGTTCTGCATAGTGAAGGAAAGGCAGGGTGTACTTCTGCAACTTTCCCTCTTTATCTCATGATAAGTGGCTTCAAATCTGAAGAAATTTTGCCTAAGAATGGAAGGATCATTTGGTCTCTGCTCAGTCTGAGGATTGGCAGTAGAGAGATGTATTTTAAGTATGCCGAGCTTGCTTCAGCCTTCTGGATAAGCCAGCCAACATCACAGAGTAAACATTTTATCACCTCCTTTCAGAATGTTGTAGGCATGTGAACTCTTGCACTTCAGGCACAGGAGTAATTAATGCCAGCAACTCAAATTGAGCCAGTGCTCAAATCTTTTCCTGAGAGAAGGCTTTGATGGCATTCCACGTGTCTGCAAGTTGGTGAGCTGCTGAGAGCTGGTGAGAAGCAGTTAGTGTAACAGTAAGTGTAGCCCCAAGAGCTGCAGTCCCTACTAATCAGATTCACAAACTTTGCAACTTTTATCTGTTTGGGAAATATTTTCCCAAGAACTCTCCTGATGAAGTAAGTAAATTTAAAAAAATGCAGTTCCTGAGGAGTGTGATAAAACAGGCTGCAGACTGTCAGGCCTGCTTAGTTTGAGGTCCACTCAGAATGTCTGAGCTGGACACTGAAAAGCAGATCATTTCCGAGTATCATATTTTGTGAAACTTTGCCTACTGAGTGTTGAGTTTGCATTCTTGTTATCATCACTGCAAGTCTCCATAGAGGAGTTTTAGCACTTGGTAAGTTTTTTCATTGATCTCTTGATGAAGAGAGGGCAGCCTAGTAGGAACACATTGAAAAATGGAGATGAAGACTTGCAATAAAATGGATGCCCCCCTTTCAGAGAGGATTAGCAAAGTGGACAGTTAATATGAGGGTAAATTGAAGCTTTTGTGAAGACTGAAGTAAAAAGCAAGTGATACTTTTCACTAATTCAGTTCAATTGCATTGATTTTATCCGATTTGAATATTTCTGTGATCATAATACAAACTAACACTCACACAAGTGAAGTGAGATGATTTAAAGCTTGGGCAAGGCAATGCTGATTTCCAGCTACAGCTGATACACACACAGCCTTACAAACACTGCCTCAGAAAGTCAACAGCAGCACAAAAGGAGAGGATTTTTGTGTGTTCTGTCAGCAAAGTCTGTGCTAAGTTTCTGTCTAATATGGAAAACAGGGTGGCAGAATGCCCTCTTCAAAAATCAGTTAGAGATACTGGGGAATTTGTATTTCAGGTGTTTATTTCCTATGTCTTCCTTAAATTAGCTTCATATACAGTATTTTCAAGGTCTTTATTACTGGTGGGAAAGTTTTCTTGGGAAAGAAAGAATATATTCAGTTAAAAAAATTAAGAATCCAGTATTTTAAATGCATAAGCATGTACTATGAAAACGTTTAACATCTGTCTGATAGCTGTTCTTTTACAGAAGCATACAGTGACAAAGGGGAATGGTTTCAAACTGAAAGAGAGTAGGTTTAGATTAGATGTTAGAAGGAAATTCTTTACTGTGAAGGTGGTGAGGCACTGAAACTGGTGTCCAGAAAAGTTGTGTATGCCCCATCCCTGGAAGTGTTCAAGACCAGGCTAGATGGGGCTTTGAGCAACTTGGTCTAGTGGAAAGTGTCCCTGCCCATGGGCATTTTATGATTCTGTAATAGTATTTTTAGCTAGGATTGCACACTCCATGCAGACAATTTGTGACAAAGTGCTTTTGAAGTATTTGTCCTAGTGTAGCTTTTTTACATTCATAGCTCATTTCTTTTTGTCAGGTAGTCATTTATTAGAGTTAGCTGGTTTTCAGCGTTTTCTCTTGAAGGACAGTAGTATTGTGAAACACTTCCACTTCTCCCCCTCTTGTCATTCATCCATCTTTATATTGGATTTACTGTGTACAAAATAACAATATTTGGAAAGTGTTTCAAAAAAGATTGTCACAAGAGGGCACATTATAAGTGTGCCTATACAAATGTGAGTTTAGGGGTTTTTTTAATCTCCTAATGAAGTAAAAATACCCACTAGAAGGGATAATAATTTTTTTTTAACAAAAGAATTATTTAATTCCCTGTGTTTGCTTTATATAATTGATCTGTGTTGAGGAAGTTTTTTAGTCGACTAGTCAAATTGATTGACTTGATGCTGATACCTGCTATGTTTCTTTGCCAGACTTCGTGTTAAGAAGGAGTGTCTTCTAATCGATGCAAATATGAGAAAATGCACAATATTGTATGCACTTTTGGTAGTTACTTAGGTGTTACAGTCAGCTGTCTGTGCTTGGAGTCCGATTGCACAGGTGGGCACTTGCAATCAATGAGAGAGATCTACAGCAGCCTGGCCTTGGGCACAGCTTGTGACCTCAGAAGTATTTAAGTTTCATAAACCCACAGAAATAAGATCAATCCTATTTTTAGTTAAGAAACACAGTGGGAGGTCATCCTTTTTATAGTCCATGTGATAGAGGGAGCAGAGGAGAGAGTAATGGCTCTGTTTGCCTTCACCAACAGCACGACCAGGAACAAACATTTGTGAGTTCATAGGAATATCTTCTGTGCACCAGAGAAGGATCAGCTGGGACAGATAGAAGAAACAGCTGAGACCAGTTCAAGAAGGAGGGTTCAGCTTTATCAATTTAACATCAAGGAGAGTAGTGTAACTAGGGTGGTATCTTCTGTGATGGATATCAATCTGTTCTGGAAACAGTGTAGTCCTCTTTAGCCTCTTAGGAGGAATCATATCACCCTTCCCTGTCCGTAGCTTGCAGAGGTTACTGAGGACGCCTGATCTGCACACAAGACATAGGATCCACCAACAAAATCAGCAGGAGTGTGGCAGCCCCTGGAATCACCAGCACTGAAATAGGGAAGAGGGAAATCCACACGAATGATATCATTTTCTGAGCTGAAATATTATACCATTTACAGAAATGAAATGGGAGTTTTTAATTGTTTTTACAAGAACAATGTGTTTGCTTTTGTTGTTTCCTTTATGTTTTAGAGAACTGGTAGTTTCATTTCTTCCTTCACGTAGGTTGTAGAAAAAGTCAGCTAAAAGAGTCCTTGGGCACTGAATTACTCAAAGATTTCCATGATATTATTATTATTATTATTATTATTATTATTATTATTATTATTATTTTGTTTAGGCTTTAATCAAAAAAATGGCTACCTAGAGTTAAATAGATAGTGTTTCCATCTTGAAGGATTTCAGGGAAAAAAAGTGTCTTCCTTTGATTATAAAAACAATTTATGACTTGTTTTAGGTGTCTTATTTAACTAGACACCTGAATGAGGTACTGTTTGTTTAGAGGCATACTAATGCTGTATGTATGTCACATTTGTGTATACAAAGATGATCTGTAAATAATCAGTTTGGTTTACCATTTTTTCCCCTGAATATGTAGGTACTTTAAGCAGTTCCCTAGTATTATTATCTATAATGAAAATGCATATTTACTTGCTAATAAAACACAAAGACGTGTGTGCATCTCTAGGAGGGCTTGTATGTATTTATATTTTTTTCTTTTTCTTTTTGGTCTGAATAATGAATTTCTTTTAGGGCAGTGGGTGCATTAGCACAAATACTTTATTCCAGAATCGTGGCTCCACATATCATGAAGCACATGGAAAGCATTAACTGATTAATTATCCCCCATGATTCTCCAGCGTATCTCTGTCTCGATTATAATGCCTGCAGTATCGCTTCTGCAGAGGTTACATTTTGCTTGACCTTATGGCAGACATACAGTGTAATTACTAAACAGGGGCTAATTTATGTAAACAAATGTTAGTTTTTCATAGCATGAGCCCTATCATTATGTTTTATTGCTAGTGGATGTGTTATGTAGTCAGCCATTCTTCAACGGTTCGGGTAGACCATTATAGTAAATTATCTTTATACTGTAAACTAAAAAGATTAGAGTTTACAAAGTCAGTCAAAGTAGCATAATCCATAGATACTGTTTATATTTTCTCCCCTACAAATATGTGAGAGCTTCAACTGATCATACTTTAGCAAAGTAAATGTATTTTACTTTGTATGAGGATGCTTCAGGTATTTTCCAGTTAGTGCAGTTTGGGGGATTCTAATGCAAACCACAGCTTGTATCAGATGTAATAGATAAAAATAAATATGCAGGAACTGGAGTTTATTTAATACTGTGGTAACTGTCATGCACTGACCTTCATCTCTCAAAAAACTTCGGAGGTAGATGCCATACAGTAAAAAGGAATTGATTTCCATTATTCCTTATAATCTAAATTAACCTAATAGATCCCATTCTTAAATCAAGTGCAGGAATCTGTTGTGAGGATGACAGTGAAACTAGCCACGAGTTTTATTCTTGGTTTTGAATAGTACTAATAGTAACATTACATTCTTTCTTTCCTTACTTCTTATTCTTAGATAAGGAAAGAAAGGAGATTGATCATGTTTCCAGTGACATCTGAATACCTGGAGTTGTCACTGGTGCAGACATGCAGCCATATTGGGAATGGGACTCTTGGTGTCTTAGTTTGGGGGAAATTTGGGAGGAAACCTCCGAAGGGGGGTTTCCTCTGGAAAGCCAACTCA